>CAUDMG010003354.1:0-477500 GCA_958450375.1 Homarus gammarus
TGATAACACGTCCTATTTTAGTATCATCAGCAAATTTACTTATGTTGCTGTCTATGCCGATATCTATGTCGTTTATGTATATAATAAACAATAATGGTCCAAGTACTGAGCCTTGGGGAACTCCACTTGTGACGTTGCTCCAATGGGACTTAGTGCCGTTAATGCTCACTCGCTGTTTCCTGTCCTGTAACCACGCCCTAATCCATTTAAGGATGTCACCTTTGATGCCATGAGCTTCTACCTTTCTAATTAGTCTTTCGTGGGGTACTCTGTCGAAGGCTTTGCTAAAGTCGAGATATACCACATCATAATTGTGCCCCTCGTCCACTGATTCGAAAACTGATGAAAAGAATGTTAATAGATTAGTTAGGCAAGAACGTCCGCTTGTGAAGCCATGCTGGGAATCATTGATCAATCGGTGCTTCTCCAGGTGATTTCGAATAGAGTTTGAAATGATTGCTTCCAGTAATTTGCCTACTATTGATGTTAGACTGATTGGGCGGTAGTTAGAGGATAGTGATCTATCCCCCTTCTTGAAGATCGGTATTACATTCGCTATCCTCCAGGATTCTGGTACTACACCTGTTTTTAAGGACATGTTAAACAACTTTGCTAAGGGCATACTAAGCTCTTCCTTACATTCCTTTAATACTCTGGCAAATATCTCATCGGGACCAGGTGACTTATTAGGCTTTAGTTTGTCTATTTGCTTACTAACATCGTTACTAGTCACTACTATCTCACTTAATTTGTTTTCTTCACTATCTCTGAATAGAGTCGGTGCCTCGGGTATCATGTTTAAATTTTCGGTGGTGAAAACTGTTGAAAAATATTTATTCAAATTATTGCTCATTTCTCCGTCGTTATCAGTGAGCTCGCCGGAGTCTGACCGTATTGGTCCAATCTTTTCTCGTGTTTTAGTTTGATACATTTGGTAGAATCCTTTGGGGTTTGTCTTTGCCTCCCTTGCTATCCTTACCTCATTATTCCTCTTTGCTTTCCTTATCTCGGTTTTAACCCTACTCGCCAATACCCTATAATAGTCCCGGAGGTGAATTTCGCCACGATTTATCCTTCTACCTATAGCCTTCCTTTGGCCAATGATGTTCTTTAAATAATTATTTATCCATTTAGGGTCATTGTTGTTTGATCTGAGTTTTTTGTATGGTATGTTCTGCCTTTGTGCATTAAGTAACTCACTATTTAAATTGTCGTGGAACTCGGCAGTCTCAGATCTCGTTATCAGGTCGGTGTCATCTGTCAGGTTCACGGCCAAGCGCGACACCCCCTCTCTCAGCTGCCTCTTTAAACTGTCAAAGTTTGCCCTTCTGAAATCTGGTACTTTAGTGGAATTTTCCTTACGTCTGCCCTGAAAATCTAACTGGAATCGAATTTCTTTGTGATCCCTGTTTGCAAGTTCGTTCCCTACCTCGACATTGCTAATGAGGTTTTCTCTGTTTGACAAAACTAAATCCAATATATTATTACCCCGTGTGGGTTCGGTTATATGTTGACTTAGGAAACAGTCCTGGATCGTCTCGAGAAAATCTTCTGATTCTGAGTTACCCGTAAGGTCGGTCCAATCTATTTGGCCAAGGTTAAAGTCGCCTACTATACAGACTTTGTTGTGTATGGAAGCCCTGCGCATTTCATCCCAGATAAGTCGCTCATTGACGCTATCAAGATTGGGGGGTCTATATATTACTCCTGTGATTAATTTTTCCCGACCGTCGCTTAATTCTATCCAAATTGTTTCTGTATTCCTCTCAGTTTTTATTTCCTTATTTATTTCACACTTCAGATTATCCCTAACATAGATTGCTACTCCGCCTCCTTTCCTGGTCTGCCTATCGGTATGGAACAGTTTGTAACCCGCAATTTGGTATTCGACTGGTAATTCACGTGTGTCTAGGTTGATCCATGTTTCAGTGAATGCAATTATATCGATTTCTTCGGTACATACCAAGGCCCTAATATCATCCATTTTGTTTCTCATACTTCTACTGTTCGCGTAATATACATTTAAGTTAGTCGTGTTCTGAGTCCTCCCCTTACCGCGTTTAGTTTTAAACTCCCTGTCTAATTTAGTTATGTCATCATTCCTAACACTATTTCCCTGTAATCTTTCGCCTTGTTTACCCGCTCCCACTGCAGTCTCCTCCACCCCCATGCCCCTATGTTCTCTTAGCAGTTTAAAGACTTCGATATCTTTTGAACTGCCCCCTCTAGAGCCCCAGCCAGGGTTGCTACTCCATCCCTAGACAGGTGCACCCCATCCCTAGCATAAAGGTCCCTTCTGCCATAGAAGTTGTCCCAGTTGTCAATGAATGGGACTGATATTGACTTGCAATATCTGTCAAGACGGTCGTTAACACCAACTGCCCTTGACAACCATTCACTGCCAACTCTCCTTCTAGGCAGGACACCGCATATGATAGGGATCCCTCCCTTAGTCCTAATACGATCTATGGCTGCCTTGAACTTATCAAGAAGCTCCTCACTCCTACACCGGCCAATATCATTGCCTCCTGCACTGAGGCAGATAATGGGTTTGTTCCCATTACCAGACAAGATATTGTCCATCCTGTCAATTATATCCCCCACCCCAGCTCCTGGCAAACACACCCTCATCCTATTTTTGTTTTTACCACAAAAGGCCCTGTCCATGTACCTTACCTGTGAGTCACCAACAATTAAAGTTTTTATACCTTCCTTGTCATCCCTGCCCCTGACTGTACTAACGTCCAATTCGTCTATCAAGGGACTGAACGGGTTGGTACACTTAGCTGTTGTTGTCGTTGTTGTCGTATCCTTCGTGTGCTTCTTTACCACCAGCTTGGTCCTACCACTACTCACAATTTTCCACTTGCTTGATTTTTCGTCAGCCACTGGCTTTACTCGTCCAGCCTCTCCTTTTAACATCGCCAGCTCTTCCCTTAATTTCAAGTTCTCCAACTTGGCCTTCGCCAATTCTTCAGTGGACCACTCCAGTTTGGTCAACAAACTCTCATACCCAAGACCGCACCTAGCTCTGGCCATATCTGATAATTATCCCTCCGGAGCTAACCCTGCCGTGACCTTTCCCCTAGTGAGGTCAGAACACAAGGCAGACTGATGTGAGGCAGACTGATGTGAGGCAGACTGGTGTGAGGCAGACTGATGTGAGGCAGACTGATGTGAGGCAGACTGTGGTGTATTAGACAGGTGGCTATGATTCTGTCGTGTCCTGACCTCACTATACACACCGTCAGTTAAAACAGCCTTCCTTCCTCCCTGATACCATAGCGAGTATCAGCTGTGGCCTCCTGACTGACCTTCCTGATGTTGTGTGATGTCCTTCTGGGTGTTGGTTCTCCGGTACCCCCCCCCCCCCGTCCCCTACAGTACAGGGGTCAGTGTTGGTAGGCCTACAATACAGGAGTCAGTGTTAGTAGGCCTACAGTACAGGAGTCAGTGTTGGTAGGCCTACAGTACAGGAGTCAGTGTTGGTAGGCCTACAGTACAGGAGTTAGTGTTGGTAGGCCTATAGTACAGGAGTCAGTGTTGGTAGGCCTACAGTACAGGAGTCAGTGTTGGTAGGCCTACAGTACAGGAGTCAGTGTTGGTAGGCCTACAGTACAGGAGTCAGTGTTGGTAGGCCTACAGTACAGGAGTCAGTGTTGGTAGGCCTACAGTACAGGAGTCAGTGCTGGTAGGCCTACAGTACAGGAGTCAGTGTTAGTAGGCCTACAGTACAGGAGTCAGTGTTGGTAGGCCTACAGTACAGGAGTCAGTGTTCGTAGGCCTACAGTACAGGAGTCAGTGTTGGTAGGCCTACAGTACAGGAGTCAGTGTTGGTAGGCCTACAGTACAGGAGTCAGTGTTGGTAGGCCTACAGTACAGGAGTCAGTGCTGGTAGGCCTACAGTACAGGAGTCAGTGTTAGTAGGCCTACAGTACAGGAGTCAGTGTTGGTAGGCCTACAATACAGGAGTCAGTGTTGGTAGGCCTACAATACAGGAGTCAGTGTTGGTAGGCCTACAGTAGAGGAGTCAGTGTTGGTAGACCTACAGTACAGGAGTCAGTGTTGGTAGGCATACAGTACAGGCGTCAGTGTTGGTAGGCCTATACTGTAGTGTCGTGTCTGGCTGGTAATGGGATGATGGCGAGTTCTTTGGTGAGGATTAGTGTCCCTGATCGATGCCTCTGTTGTGGGTGTTATTATTGTTGTATTATTGTTGTTATTTTTTTTGGTTACAGTATTATTGTTGTTATTATCGTTATTATTATTGTTATTTTTAATTTTCTTATTATTGTTTTGTTGTTGTTATTACCGTTATTATTATTGTTATTTTTAATTTTCTTATCATTGTTTTATTGTTATTATTGTTATTGTTAATTTTGTTTTTATTTTTATTCCTATTATTATTATTATTTTTTATTACCGTACCCTCAACTGTGGGTTAAGGTATCGTTTTCAGGCATTTCTCTCTGTCTGTCTGTCCCCCAAAGTAGCTCGAATATAGGGCCTTTGGATTTGCACAAAACATAGTCAACTTGATCAAACATTTTACAAGGTTCCCTACACTCCTTCCATACCCCCCCCCCCCCCCTGTGTCCCGTGATCCACCCCATGTAAGAATGAGGGAGGAATGGAAGTAATGAGTTCTGTTTTATCAGTGGACGATGAGAGGAAATAGAGAGAGATGAGAAAGAATGATTGTTATTATTATTTTCGTTAGGTGGTGGTGGTGCTGGTCACGGCAGATGGAGGTCTCACTCTCTCATCCCTCCCCCTCTCTCCCAGCTCAGGTGAACGCTCTCACTTGTCGTCCCTGATTAATTTATGTACTCTGTGACTCATTTGTTGATTCGTACACTCACTCAGTCTGTCTCAGTTTGCTCGCTGTCTCAACCAGTCGTCTCTCTCTCTCTCTCTCTCTCTCTCTCTCTCTCTCTCTCTCACATATGTACTCTCACTCACACACACACACACACACACACACACACACACACACACACACACACACACACACACACACACACACACGAGTCACAAAGATTAATTTTCTCTGGTGAAAAATTTTCGTGATGTGTTGGATCAGCTGACACGAAGTAGGCCTCTCTCTCTCTCTCTCTCTCGTGTGTGTGTGTGTGTGTGTGTGTGTGTGTGTGTATGTGTGTGTGTGTTATAATGCTGAACTACTTATTAACACATGATAACAGTCAAAGGATGGAACTACACAATGAACAGAGGTTTCAAAGAGAACGTATGGTATCATTGAGGGAGGTTGGTCAGCTCACAAAATCTTTCAGTACAGAGAGAGGAGGACCCATGGGCTCAATAACAAGCTACAGTAACTACAGATAACTGTCTGGCCTTTTAGCCGTGATGCAGCTGTGGATGAGGGTCTGTCCAAAGATGGTTGGTGGCGAGGACTGTACCACAGCTTTGTCCCCTCACTGGTGTCTGGAGATATGCTGATGATCAGAAGGAACTGAGAGGGCAGGGGCGGATCTCGGGGGGGGTTTACTGGGGGTCCGGACCCCTCATTTTCATCAGAAAATTCCAATACCTTTTCTTTAATGCAGTATTGTACCCAAGAGTTTTTGTATTTGTAAAAATAATTACTATTGACATATCAAGTGCATATGGCCTCAAAATGCCTCTGATATTGTTCAGATTTCAAACATTTTCTGGGAGGGCTTGCAGCCCCCCTCCCCCCTCCCCCCAATCTTCCAGCTAGGTGGGCTCGCTGTGCTCGTCATGTTTCTCACCCCCCCCCCCCCCCTGGATCTGCCCCTGGAGGGCCAGTGTACTGAGCGCCTCTTGATATCTGGCTTATAATAACACTATGGCTCTGTCGTCCAGGGATCCATTATCTCGTTTCCCAACAGACAAGGATTCTCACCTGTCATGGGGTGTTTAGAGGGACTTTTCACATGATGTTGTGAGATCTCAATTATAGGGTGAAGGCAACTCTCAGCTGTTCCCACGTGGTCGTGTTGACGGGAGCCCCCTTTTTCACACATGGATGTGAAGCTAATTTCGTCCGTAAACTTCGTCTGTACCACTGGGCACTTCCTTGTCAGTTATATCTACTTTACACATACATATTATTCTATTCATCCCTCACTCACTCACTCTCATTATTAAGTCAAGTCAGCTTACAAGAAAATATAGATTTGACCTGATTCATGATACCCAACACACGTGAGCATTGGTATTTGTCAGAGGAGCTGAGCCTCTAGCTAACTACGACCCTCCCACACTCGGCTTTGTTTATAAAACACAAGTCAACTGATTTTTGTTTATCTTAGAGTGACGCACAATCAGCTGAGACACATGCCCGGATTCTGAAAGGTTCGTACGATAATTTATCTGTTTCAACTGGGATCCTGAGAATTCATATAAGTATTTCATTTAATTTGTGACAGAGATGTATTCTGAATGGTTCTTGCAGTCAATTCTCTTCTAACTGTAGTAATGAGAACACTTACGGCCCCCTTCTTCACACAACTTGCGACACAAAGATGGATTATCAGATGTTTAGGTCCTAGTGTTCAGGGTCCGAATTCACAAAAGTTCTGGAAGTTAATTTGATTTCTTAACTTGTGCCGAGTGAACGGATCTAGTTACGATAAGAGACAGTGTAATCTGGCTTTTTGTTTCGAAATGTCAATCAGTTAGAGGCATTCATACATCTTCAGTTATGAGTTAAGAGTCATGCGAATGTTCAAAGTATTTAGACCGAGTTATTGACATGACATTACCACCCCAGTGACCCACTTGACCACATACTTATGCCTTTATCAAATACTTCATCCTCCTTACTATATTGAGACAGCCACAAGGTGTGTGTGTGTGTGTGTGTGTGTGTGTGTGTGTGTGTGTGTGTGTGTGTGTGTATACAAGTATTCCTTATCTGTCAGTCTGTCTCTTTTATTTATCTTTTAATCAGTCTGTCTGTCTATTTATCTATTCCTCTATTGTTTCCTGTACCTGTCAAGTCATCTCTTAGTCTCTATCATTATATTTTCCTGCCTATTTATCTAGACATGACATGGATAATTACCGAAATCAAATGATGGATAATTAGAGAAATATAATGATAATAAATACCTAAACTGGCACTAGGAACACATATTGGTCACCAGGAGATGTTAGAGATGATGAACTGGTGTTAGTAAGGTCAGAGGGTGACTCAACTCTGGCAGTTTAACACAACAACACCACCAAACCTTAAGCTGCCTCGTCCATCACAACACATTCCTTAATTGTTCTCTATTTACCTCTAATTTTTACTGCCCTCTGAGGGATAATCTAGTATTCCATGCACGCCGTAGCGGTAACGCCAAAAATAGATCATATTGAAATGTACACGGTTGTTTCCATTGACACGGTTGTGTTAGCGTTAGCGGTACATTTCAATCGGCTCCTGTAGCGATTGAAAAAGCAACCGCATTGAAACGGACGAGAATATCCCAGAGTGACGTCACTATCCCTGTTTGCTCACCTCACCCAGCAAAAAGCCTCGAGGAAAAAAAAGTTTTCTGTTTAGGAGACTGAGAAGCCTGTGTCCTTATATGAGAAACAAATTAAGTTATTGCCAGGATTAATAGGTCATTTAGTATAGCCTATTGAGGGGTGTGTTCCTCCCCCCCCCCCCCCCACCTCTATCAGGTTCTCCACACACACATTAGAGTAGTATTAGACAATGTAGTAAATGTGATAATATGAGCGTAAAGGCAGCTGTGAAATTAAGAGATTATTGCAAGGAATAATGGGTCACTCACCCTAGCAAATGGCAGATGTAATATAGATTTTCAGACCTCCCCTTCACAAGGTTCTCCCATACATCATAGAATGTATTTAGTAGTCAGTGTGATATTAAGTCAATCCGATAATAACCAAACATTTATATTTCTTATCACCAGAGTACTGTAGGCTCCATATTTGGCCAGATTCAGCAGCAATCTATGAACCCACCAACTGTGTTTCCTTGTCCGTTTTCCTTTGGCTTATGCATGATCTTATACAAACCCAGGATGTTTAATAGCAAATCATCCTATTCATATAAGGCTCATAGCTTCGATGAACTATAGGCGCCATCTTTCCTGTCCAATTCCCGTTAACATAAAGACAGCTGCATGCAAATGGAAACAGGGGTGTCCGTTTTTCAGGTCAATTTAACGCAAACGCATACTGTAAACGCACTGCAAACGCATACAGTATATGGAATCCGAGCTTTATACGTTTAATCTCATGTACACTACGTCCCGCCGGTTAACACGTTGTCACAGTCTTCCGAATGTATAAATACAAAGCC
The DNA here is from genome assembly GCA_958450375.1 of Homarus gammarus. Lineage (NCBI taxonomy): Eukaryota > Metazoa > Arthropoda > Malacostraca > Decapoda > Nephropidae > Homarus > Homarus gammarus. Next base: position 8,309 of record CAUDMG010003354.1, read on the forward strand.
GTCACATCACAATTCATATTAATGAATAACTGAATAAATAAGAGCATAACAAGAAACCTTGGATACTCGCGGCTGATATCAGATGAGAAATGTTTTTTTTTTATCAGTGTTTGAGGAATGCAAATTATGCGTTAAAATTTATGCCATCACGCACACCGTCCTGGTGCTTTACGCTGTTCATTTGTCCACAGCGAAAGTTACATTGAAATATCAATATTTATCACGATTCAGTACAGTTATTCGTGATGTATTATAGTGATTGTAAGAAATATAATATCACAGATGATATAACACCTGATTGTGAAGAGAGAAACAAAGAATTTAGGTTAAAGATTGGGAAGTATGGGTGAGCGACTGAGCGTAGTCGAGGTATTGCCAGTGCGTGTGTTTTAGGGGTTGTATGAGTATATGATTGAGTGTCTGAGGGGTCACTGACCTACAGCGCTGGGGCCTGCTTCTGTTACCTCTAGAGAGGCGATACACTCACTGCCACAGCTCTCTCTCACTCTCATTCTTGGTTTATTAATCTAGTTAAAAGAAATATATATACACTTAGGTACGGTCACCAATATCTCTGTTCAAATAAGGATTTTATTGAGAAGTGTCCATTCCTTTCTCACCTGTTTCATTCTTTAGATGAATCAGGTATTACAATTTGATGATAATACCAATTAATTTCCGGGTGTTCCTGCTAGGTAAGCAAACGCTTCCCTGGGAATTAGCTGCTTTATTGGAGGTTCCCACCCAACAAGGATGAGACGACTGCTTTCGACTTTGTGTAGTGACCTTGATCTTGATCCAACTGTAATCAAACCTTTGTAGACTATGCCGAGTTGATTTTCTACAATTGTATAGTTTCATTCAAATTAGTTTGTTATTTTTTTTATTAGTTACATGTTTACGTATCTAATGACCACAACGATAGATACATAGGTACACATAATACGCACACATACATGCATAAATAATATTCATGCGTACATTCATACATTCATAAATGCACGGAAGATGCATAAATTTGGAGTAATTTATAAAGAGAAATGGATCGATAATTTTATAGTATGAAGTACAAATTATTTTCTCCAGTGTATGATAACTTATATTGATTAAGTTAGAAAATTAATCATGGTATTGGATGAGTAACGCTAATGATGGAACAAGGGAATGAACATTGATCCGGAAGGCGGGGGACTAGACTAGAGAGAGAGAGAGAGAGTTCCCCTAAAACATTATATATTGATTTACTAGAAGTAATTTCTCCATGGTGTTGTAGCTTTATTCCGGCATGACCACTACAAGGCTTACTGCTGTCCACCTCGACCACTAGCAGGTATGCACGAGAGGTAGTAAGCGAGTACATTATAAGGCAGTGAAGTAAAATTATATGTTTAACTAAAATAAATATGGAGGAAGTAGAACTACTGTATTTTCCTTAATGTGTGTGTGTGTGTGTGTGTATAAGTATATATTGTTACGACCCTCCTTTCACCGTTTACCCAGCTTCCACCACAGGTTACCAGCTGCGAGGGTCGTATGTACAGAAGCAGTAGATATCTCACTTTTACTTACTTTTATCCTCTTCACCACTGATCGGCTCGTCAGCCGCTTGGGCGATCGGTTACGTCTCTGTTACGCACTGTTGGAAAATACTGGGCATATACCGGCTCCTAAATGTATCTGAACCTGCTCCAGTGCTTATCCAGTCTGGTATTGAGAGAGCTCACACTTGGTGCCGTCACAACACTTTCTAGTAGATTGTTCCATGAGTTAACAACTCTCACTCCGGAAAAGTTATCCCTGACAGTTTTCTGGACCTGCGGCTTCTTCAACCTTGAGCTGTGACCCCTTGTGGGGCAAGAGTCCGCCAGCTCCAGGTAAAGGCACTCGACTGAGTAGTGCCCTTTGAGATGCGTGCACACCTCAATTAGATCTCCCCTTGCACGTCTGCAGTATATGCTAGGCAATTTCAGGCGCTCTAATCTCTCAGGGTAGCTGAGGTGCCGCAGTGAAGGCACCAGTCCCTAGCATATCCCGGGGACCAGACCAGTACTCCAGACGGGGAAGCACTTCACTCTTGAAGATTGTTACGAGGGACGGACCGTCTAGATATCTGAACGAACTTCTTATGAGACCTAATATTTAGTTGCCTGATTTACCTTCTTCTCGCAATGGCTCGAAAACTTCATTTCATTGTCAACATACACACCAAGGTCCTTTTCATATTCAGTCTCAATTTTTGCAGTTTCTTCGTCCCGTTGGGACATATGATACGCCTCCTTACCGTTGGTACGCCCCAGGTGCATCCTCTTACACTTCGTGACATTGAATCGTAGCAGCCATTTATTCGACCATTCCTGGAGACCACAGAGATCCTTCTGCAGCTCTTCACAGTCCGCTTGGTTCTTAATTTCCTGAAATAACTTGGCGTCATCGGCAAACATTTGTATGGAGGAGTGTACAGCGTCAGGCATGTCATTTATGAAACAATCAAACAACAGCGGGCCCAAAACACTGCCCTGTGGTAACCCGCTTGCGACGGGTACACATGATGATTTTGTGCCATTAATCACCACATACTGCTTGTGGTCACGGAGAAAGTCTCCGATCCACGCAAGGACATTTCCCCGAATTCCGTACCCTTCCAGTTAAATTTTCAGCCTTTCGTGGGGTACACTGTTGAAAGCCTTGACAAAATCTAGGTAAATATTGTCAATATTACCACCGTTTTTCTAGAATTTGGGTCCAACTATCCAATATCTTGAGCAATTGTGTTAAGCAGGAGCGCCTCGGCATAAAACCATGTTGGCAATCCTTTACAGGGTTGTTTCGTATTAGATGTTCCATCGTAGCATCTCTTATAATGCTCTCAAGTGCTTTAAAATAATGCTGGTTAGACTCACCGGTCTATAGTTGTTCGTGGAATGATGATCGCCCTTCTTGAAGATAGGACTCACATAAGCCATTTTCCAATCACTGGGAACCATTTGTTCACCCAGGCATTTACAGAACAGGATCTTCAGGGACTCAGCAAGCTCGTTGTACAGCTCCCTTAGCACTCTAGGATGCACCATGTCAGGGCCGGGACTCTCATGAACCTTTAGCCTGAACAGTTTATTTCTTATACCCTCTTCTGTGAACACAATGTGGGTCAGTGCTGTGTCGAACCGTCTGTCCTCAAACGCAGGAAGGTTAGTTGCATCCTCTCTTGTGAACACCGAGGAAAAGAAGCAGTTCAATGCCTCAGCTTTGTCCTGGTCAGCACCTGCGTAACTACCATCTTCAAGCCTCAGGTCTGATACTCCTACTCGCGTTCTTAATTTCGACTTTGCATAGCGGTAAAACGCTTTTGAGTTTGACTTGACCTCGCTTGCAACCAGCCTCTGGAACTCCTTTTCAGCCCTTCGAGACTCTGCCTTTGCTTGATTCCTGGCTCTTGCATACATCCCATTGTCCTGCTCATCGTTTGACCTATCCCACGTCTTGAATTTCTGGGTTTTCTTTTTGCCTTTGTCGACCGCCGCATGGTTCATGTGTAGCGTAGTGTTCTCCTTGTATTCCTAGAGGCAATGGGTTTGGTCTTGGGTATATATATATCTCGAGCAAATGGTTCCCTTTACTAGGTATGATATTTAGTATTGTGTATGTGTTCTTATGCCCTAATGAGTCAGGCCAGTGGATATCCCTTATCTCCTACCTCATTCCGTCGTAATTTCCCTTGTAATATTTGCACCTTGGTCTGGTTTTGTCTTGAAATGAGTAACGGTTAAATCTGAAGGACAACATTACATGGTGACTGGAGGGTATGGTGGCTAGATGCTCCAGTTTGATCACCATACCCTCCTCGTTTGTTATGATGAGGTCCAGTGGCTTGGGTGTTTGCTCCCCTCTGTAATGTGTCGGGTCTTTCACATGTTGGAACAGAAAATTATCCCTCGGAGTTTTTACAAAAAGAGTAGCAGGATTATTTAAGTCATTTGGCGTGAACTCGTTTTTCCAATCGATGTCGCCATAGTTAAAGTCCCCCATGATAAGGAGGTGGCTAGGGTTGAGCCTCGTTGCATTGTCTATTGAGGCTCTTAAGTTCCTTTGGTTTGGTAAGCTACAGTTTGGGATCAGTAGATACACCCGACAATAAGTACGTCTCCTCCCTTAAATTTAATTTTACACCACTTGGTTTCTTCAGAAACATCTTCTCCCTGTGCCCTTACCTGGCTTGCTCTAAGGTCTTGCCTAGCATAGATAACCACACCCCTCTTACAAGTTTCTTGAGAAAGGTTCGTAACTAAGTCATATCCGTCAATACTGAACTCACATTCCTCTGGGTTAATTCTCCTGTTCTTGTACAACAGTTCTACAACTCCTAGTATATCGGGTTGGTGCACCTTCAGCAGTGTTTCAAACTCCTCTCTTTTATCAAAGAACTTTTCAGTATTAGTGTACATGACATTCAAACCGGAATTTGTTCTCGGTAACGTCTCTTCTCTTAGTAGTAACTCCTGCCCCCGTAAATTCTCAGCAGCTGCATCATTTGCTAAATACACTGTATTTTGCAGGGTGTTTAGAAATATAATTGCTTACACGACGCTCGCCTCTTCCAGGGTGGGAGGTAGAGCAGGTGGAGGGAATACCACTGACCCCCGGCTCAGCGCTGGTGCTCTCCCTTCCACTACCCTCCCCCTGGATATAACACATGTACACTCATCCCCGTTCCTCCTCGACTCCTTCCTCCTCTGCTTCAAACCCTGCAGGAGCTTCCTGAGCTGTTCCCTCTATATTACCGTTCGATCTGGGTGAATGAATACATTCCGAAATGCTTTGCTCCTTGCTAAGTTTTTTGCCTGCCGAATAACTTCCCATTTCTTCTCCTCACTCACTAGCGTGATCCTGAGGGGTCGAGGCTTGTCCTCCTGCTTTTGTCCCAGCCTCCTCACATCTTGAGGGTGGGATGACATATTCAGAACCTCAGTACGAATATTCTCAAACTTCAACATGTCGTGTGTTTTCCTAGTCGCCACTTCCTCCGACTGGCTCTCAGGGACCCCAACGTTGTTCCTGTGCTCGAAACGTTCCCGTTGTACCTCCTCTCCCCTAACAGTAGGTTTGCTAGATGCCATTTCTTCGACACACTTCTGCAGAGTCCCTAGCTGTTGTAGAACTTTTTCGGATCCCGCATTACTTTCCGCCATCTCCCGTGGCCCTGCTATGGCCTGAGCATAACTCCTCCTCACTACCCCTTCCATTCTATCAGCTACGTTCTCAGTCTTAGCAGTGATCTCTTTCCCAACTTGTTCTAGTTTAGCAACCAGAAAGGATTCAGCTTCATCTCCTTTTGTCCCGAGGCTCCTCGTTCCCTTATGGCTTGCAATCGCCTCATCCACCTTGACTATACAGTCAGAGCAATACCAGCAACAGCCTTTCTGCTTTACCGCCTTCTGTACCGTCTTAAACTCTGTTTTGGTCAGGCGCACACTATCCATATTCGTCGTCGCCCTGCAGTAATTGCATGTTAACAGACTTCCTGTTGCCGCTTCAGTCCTTGATTGCATACCCTTCATGGTTGTTTGGTTGTTGCTGTTGGCGGGGGGGGGGGGGGGCGTGCAGACTCTGTACGGATCTTCTCAACCTTAAGCCCACCAGTTTACCATGTGATGGACTTCTAATCACCGACTTAATAATGATAATATTATTGATCTTTATTATTACTCCTAGCAGAATCGCCGCCCTCCGGGCGGCTCATCTGCTAGGCAACGGTAGGACGCCACCCTCCGGGAGGCTCCATATTGTCTCACTGTTCAGTCCCCAAAACTTCTTCTTCCATCAATAGTTCATAAACGGTGTATGTAAGTTCCGCCAGGTTTTTCACTACAACGGTACAGCAAAGTATATTTTTTTAGCATTAAACTGTCATTATTTTATTGTCTAATTACACAGGACAACAAATTTTTTATAATTCCCAGTTGCATGAGATTTCTTTACTGTTTCTTACCATTTTTGATCTGCTGATTTCATATTTGAAACCAGTTTTGTTCTGCATGCTCCAGTTTTCATGCATTTTGAGGTTTTACATTCTAGCCGTTTGCGGTCAAATTAATTAATTACACGATTATGGTATCAATAGGGAGATATAATTTTGTCTGTTTTTTCTTTCAGATTTGGTCATGGCTACAAAGAGAAATCAATGTGTGAACAAACCTGATGCCTTCTGTTATATTTGTGGATACTTCACGCTTATTCGTCAGAGGCGCAATATAACATCGTTTGTGAGGCGCGGCTATAAAGCGTACTTCGGACTTACTCTTGGCGACCAAGACAAAAAATGGGCTCCACATGCTGTGTGTCATAACTGCGAAGAAATGCTGCGTGACTGGACAAAAGGAAAACGTAAGGGCTTACCGTTCGGAATTCCCATGACCTGGCGAGAACCGAAGGACCACACAACTGACTGCTATTTTTGTCTGATCAATACGAAGGGTGTTGGCAAGAAAAACAGACATAAAATATCGTATCCTAGTATCCCTTCAGCAATTCGACCTACTTTGCACTCTGATGAGCTACCAGTTCCAGTTTTTAATGGGTTGTCTCCAGCTGAAGAGGAGGGAAGCGACAAAGACCAAGAGAGTGAACATGAAACTCAAGAAATACTTGCAGATTCCGACGATTCTTCTGATGGTACACCAGAGTCATCAACCCCTCAGAAGTTTAGTCAGCCAGAGCTGAATGACCTTGTGCGTGATTTGGGTCTCTCCAAAAATGCAGCAGAAGTTCTAGCTTCTAGGTTGCAAGAAAAGGCTCTACTGAACCAGACCACAAAAGTTTCAGACTTCAGAAAGCGGGAACAGGATTTTGTGCCATTCTTTACAGAGGAGAATAAGTTTGTTTACTGTCATAATATCCCGGGTCTTCTCCAGGAATTAGGGATTCCATTGTATAGTCCAAATGACTGGCGATTATTTCTAGATAGTTGTAAGCGTAGCCTGAAGTGTGTGCTACTACATAATGGTAATGTCTATGCAGCTGTTCCAGTGGGTCATTCTGTGTGCTTACGAGAGGAGTATAATGACATTAAAACTGTGATTCACCTGCTAAAATACCATGAGCACAACTGGACAATTTGTGTTGACCTCAAAATGGTGAACTTCCTTCTTGGCCAACAAAGAGGATTTACAAAGTATCCCTGCTTTCTTTGCATGTGGGACAGCCGAGCTAGAGACAGGCATTGGAACCTGAAGGAGTGGCCCTTACGTGAGACTCTGGAAGCTGGTATGCCAAACATTGTCAATGATCCAATCGTCAGTCGAGAAAAGATCATATTTCCTCCTCTCCATATCAAGCTGGGCCTGATGAAACAGTTTGTCAGAGCATTAAATACTGATGGTGAATGCTTCCAACACATAGTCTCTGCTCACCCTGCTTTGTCATTTGAGAAGATAAAGGCAGGTGTGTTTGATGGACCACAAATTCGTGCACTTGTACGTGATCAAGACTTTGTCAGAAAGATGGACGACAAGGAAAGGGGTGCATGGCTTTCATTTGTGGCGGTAATGGAAAACTTTCTTGGTAATAAAAAGGCTGACAACTATGAAACCCTTGTAGCAACCATGTTGTCAGCCTTTCATGACCTTGGATGCAATATGATTGTCAAACTCCATTTCCTATATAGTCATCTTGATAGATTCCCTGAGAACCTAGGGGCAGTAAGTGACGAGCAAGGCGAGCGGTTTCATCAGGATCTCAAGACCATGGAAGACCGCTACCAAGGGAGATGGGACAAACATATGATGGCAGACTACTGCTGGAGCATTAAACGAGAGTGCCCTGAGACATTTCACAAACGCAAGAGCTTCAAGCGCAAATTCCTACCTGGCTAAAATGTGATTGGGCTTTGTCTCCTCATAGTAACAAATTTCTTACCTAACAATGAGTTTTATACAAATTTCAACCTTTGTTTTAGATGGAACATGTTTCAAATTGTGTTGTTGAATAAATTTAGAATATGTAATATTTTATTGTTTATTACCCAGCTAATTTAATGACAGTTTAATGACATATTTTTCAAGATAGACGACGAGGTCAATAAGACGAAGACGAAATTTTGAAATTTCAAAATACCTTGATTGCAAAAAAACTAGAGCTTACAGAAAGAAACTAACTTCAGATATGAGATCAGCACACCCAAATTAGGTAGAATCAAGTGTTTATAGCAATGCAACAAAAACTTTGTTGACCAGTGTTATCACTACATATAACACCACCCATCATCACTACATATAACATCATCCATCATCACTACATATAACATCATCCATCATAACTACATATAACAACATCCATCATCACTACATATAACACCATCCATCATCACTACATATAACAACATCCAACATCACTACATATAACATCATCAATCATAACTACATATAACAACATCCATCATCACTACATATAACATCATCCATCATCACTACATATAACATCATCCATCATCACTACATATAACACCACCCATCATAACTACATATAACAACATCCATCATCACTACATATAACATCATCCATCATCACTACATATAACATCATCCATCATCGCTACATATAACACCATCCATCATCACTACATATAACATCATCCATCATCACTACATATAACACCACCCATCATAACTACATATAACAACATCCATCATCACTACATATAACATCATCCATCATCACTACATATAACATCATCCATCATCACTACATATAACACCACCCATCATCACTACATATAACAACATCCATCATCACTACATATAACATCATCCATCATCACTACATATAACATCATCCATCATCACTACATATAACACCACCCATCATCACTACATATAACACCATCCATCATCAGTACATATAACATCATCCATCATCACTACATATAACACCATCCATCATCACTACATATAACATCATCCATCATCACTACATATAACACCATCCATCATCACTACATATAACATCATGCATCATCGCTACATATAACACCATCCATCATCACTACATATAACATCATCCATCATCACTACATATAACACCACCCATCATAACTACATATAACAACATCCATCATCACTACATATAACATCATCCATCATCACTACATATAACATCATCCATCATCACTACATATAACACCACCCATCATCACTACATATAACACCATCCACCATTAGTACATATAATATCATCCATCATCACTACATATAACATCATCCATCATCACTACATATAACACCACCCATCATCACTACATATAACAACATCCATCATCACTATATATAACATCATCCATCATCACCACATATAACATCATCCATCATCACTACATATAACACCACCCATCATCACTACATATAACACCACCCATCATCACTACAGATCGGTAAAGTAGTTTCCGAGATTCTCGTGCGGACACACACACACACAAACAGACAAACTTCTTTGTTTTATATAGATAGATTGTCTAATCATCACTACATATAACAACATCCATCATCACTACATATAACACCATCCATCATCACTACATTGTAGTGATGATGGATGGTGTTATATGTAATGATGATGGGTGGTGTTATATGTAGTGACACTACATATAACACCACCCATCATCATTACATATAACAACATCCATCATCACTACATATAACATCATCCATCATCACTACATATCACACCATCCATCATCACTACATATAACACCATCCATCATCACTACATATAACACCATCCATCATCACTACATATAACATCATCCATCATCACTACATATCACACCATCCATCATCACTACATATAACACCATCCATCATCACTACATATAACACCATCCATCATCACTACATATAACATCATCCATCATCACTACATATCACACCATCCATCATCACTACATATAACACCATCCATCATCACTACATATAACACCATCCATCATCACTACATATAACATCATCCATCATCACTACATATAACATCATCCATCATCACTACATATAACACCATCCATCATCACTACATATAACACCATCCATCATCACTACATATAACACCATCCATCATCACTACATATAACACCATCCATCATCACTACAGATCGGTAAAGTAGTTTCCGAGATTCTCGTGCAGACACACAAACAAAAACACACACACAAACAAACAGACAAACATACTTCTTTGTTTTATATAGTTAGATGATACTTGCTTCTAATCTTTGCCCTGTTAGTAGGACTTTAGCGTCAAGGTCCCTTTAAAAGCCCCGCCGGCTCGCTGCTAGTGTATATGCCGCTATGATTAGTGCCACCCACCCGGCTAACACAAATATTCTTAGGCTTAAACCCAGTTTACAATGTGATATAATCACAAGAGTTGTCGAATTACCACTGGCTGTCCCGCCAGTTTCCGGTAATTTCCCGACAATTGGTATCAGATTTTGCCAAGGCTTTCGACAGTGTACCCCACGAAAGGCTGAAAATCAAACTGGAAGGGTACGGAATTCGGGGAAATGTCCTAGCGTGGATAGAAGACTTTCTACATGACCGCAAGCAATGTGTGGTGATTAATGGCACGAAATCATCATCCGTATCTGTCACAAGCGGGTTACCACAGGGCAGTGTATTGGGCCCGCTGTTGTTTGATTGTTTCATAAATGACATGCCTGACGCTGTACACTCCTCCATACAAATGTTTGCCGATGATGCCAAGTTATTTCGGGAAATCAAGAACCAAGCGGACTGTGAAGAGCTGCAGAAGGACCTCTGTGGGCTCCAGGAATGGTCGAAGAAATGGCTGCTGAAATTCAATGTCACGAAGCGTAAGAGGATGCACCTGGGGTGTACCAACGGTAAGGAGGCGTATCATATGTCCCAACGGGATGAAGAAACTGCACTATTTGAGACTGAATGTGAGAAGGACCTAGGTGTGTATGTTGACAATGAGCTGAAGTTCTCGGGCCATTGCGAGAAGAAGGTAAATCAGGTAAATAAATTATTGGGTCTTATAAGAAAGTCGTTCAGATATCTAGACGGTCCGTCCCTCGTAACGATCTTCAAGAGTGAAGTGCTTCCCCATCTGGAGTACTGTCACCCCGTCTGGTCCCCAAGATATGCTAGGGCCTGTCAGTTGGTTGAAAATGCTCAAAGGAGGGCCACCAGACTGGTGCCTGTCCTTCGGCATCTCAGCTACCCTGAGAGATTGGAGCGCCTGAACTTGCCTAGCTTATACTACAGAAGGGCAAGGGGTGACCTAATTGAGGTGTATAAGCATCTCAAGGGGCACTACTCAGTCGAGTGTCCTTACTTGGAGATGGCGGACGTTCTCCCCACAAGGGGTCACAGCTCAAGATAGAAGAAGCCACAAGTCCAGAAAACTGTGAGGGCAAACTTTTTCGGAGTGAGAGTTGTGAACTCTTTGAACAATCTACCAGAGAGTGTTGTAACGGCACCGAGTGTGAGCCCTTTCAAGACAAGACTTCACCAACACTGGAGCGAGTTCAGGTACATTCAGGAGCCGGTGCATGCCCAGTACTTGCCAACAGTACGTAACAGAGACGTGACCGATCGCCCAAGCGGCTAACGAGCCGATCAGTGGTGAAGAGGATAAAAGTAATAGGCAGGTAGATTTCCACCAGGTCACTGTAAAAGGGCAATGGCTTCACAGCTGGACTCCACACTTCGAATATATAGTTATCACACTATCAGTGTACAATTCCTTAGTCTTCTCACTTTATATTAATCACAACAATTCCACAATACTTACACATCAATTGTCTTCAGTTGTTCTGTTAGGCTTAGTCTTTACACTAGGAACAGAGGCGAGCAACTAACTTACTCCTGGTTGGGGTTGGTGATTTGGAGAGAAGAGTGCATTAGCTCTGAGGGTATAAGAAGGGTACAGTACAAGGTTAAATTCAGAAGTGGGAAATATAGGAGGTTGACAGCAGGTGGGCTATCCACCTTGCTGAGAACTTATTCCAGGCAACCCGCTCCCGGTTATGTACGCCTCGTCAGACGCTTCTCGAACATCCTAGATTAACCCAGAGACGCCTGGGAGATTCTAGAACGTTCTACTCTGATCGAGGCTTAAGCCCCGTCCACACCGGGCAAAGCCTGTGTGTTGTTGTACACACGGGGGTGGTTGGCAGCAGTCATAGTCGGGCGCCGGTAGCTAGTAGGTGGTCGGCAGTGGCGGGTGCGGTACGATCACCATGGTGTGTCGCAGGAATAATCGCCGGACAGTTAAAGCGAAGAGCATAGCGTTGTGTACTATAATAATTGCTGCTATGTGCAAAAAGAAGAACCAAATGCAGAAAAGGGAATGGTGCAAAGAGTGGTTAGGTCGAAGAAAAGTATTGGGAAGTCATGCCACGGTTTTACGTGAACTGCAAGATGGACATGAGCAAGACTTCACCAATTACATGAGAATGGACCCCAAACGTCTAGCGAAAGTGGAACCATATATAAAAAAACAGCATACCAATATGAGGGAGAGTATATCTGCAGAGGCTCGTCTAGAGGCAACGCTCATATATCTTTCAACTGGGTGCTACACGTCACTTCAGTATAGAACGAGGATATCAAAACAAAGTTTGTCTCCCATAATACCTGCAACTTGTCAAGCCATGTATGAAGTACTCAAGGAAGATTACTTGCAGGTGAGATTTGTAGTACATAAAAATTCATTGAATAATGTGAGAATTATGATATACATAGACAGGAAGCTATGAGACTGGAGTGAGGAGAGCGGCAGGAACGAAGAACACACACGAATGTCCTCATTACATAATACATACACAATCTCCCGTTTATTGTCATGCCAATAATGTACATTGCATAAGCTTATTTGGTTATACACTGGACATCTGGACCGAGCAGGGAACATATAAGTATCACATTTGCAGATTTTACAAAGTGCTAGGGTACGTTCTGTCAGTATCTCTGCTCATACCTCACCGACTTGAGGACCCGACCCCCTAGGTCAGCGGTGGCGTAGTGATCAGCTGTTTTTGAGTCACGTGAGGTTCCAATAATAACAGTTGTCTTGTATTGCAGGCTTGTGTAATGTTGAATATTAATGACAATATTATAGGGATATCGGTTTTCCGGTTTTATCGTTTGTCTGGCAGAGTCGTCGCTCCATATCAGGCAGCAAACCACCAGGCAGGCGGACCATGATTTCGCTCAACGACGGGCACGGGCAATCCGCTGGTTTGCCTGCCAATTTTGCCAGATAACTGGCATTTAGCGCGTGCCCGCCGGGCACTGCTCGATCGTGTGGACTGGCCTTTACGATAAGAAGTAAATCAGAACAGAAATGCTGCAATACATTGCATAATATTCTTGCATAATTAATACATCAGTATATACACGAAAATATCACTAAATTTACCCAAATAACTTGCTGAAAACAATCAAAATACCTAATTTACAAAAGTATAATACGAAATTATGTATGTATGTAGAAGTCGGGGTGTTTATTGGGCTAATGAAATATATATGGATCCTTGTGTTTCGAAGCCGGATTTGGTAAAACGTTACTCTGACCACCTACGTGATACGGGTAGTCCCCATTAGAGGTTCACGGCGCCATAAGCTCGTTGAACTGGCTTTGTGTGAAATATAACAGAGCCTAGGATTGCTTTTAGTATCCTGGTGGTCCAGAGGTTAGCGTTCCCCGGTCACAGTCATGGGCCGTGGGTTCGAATCCTGGCGGGTTGAGGTATTGATTGTATGTAGAAGTCCGTCTGTTCATTGGGCTAATGAAATATATATATAAATATATATATATATATATATATATATATATATATGTATTAGAGAGAGGGAGTACAGTAGTCATCTTTGTATTCATCCACCCATTATTTTCGTTCTGTGTTTGTCTTTAGTTTATTAGTTGACCTTTCTAACCTAGCCTAATTATTCCTAAACTAACGTAACCTGACTTAACCTTACCTAACCTCTCCTTTCACAAACTACCGTAAACTAACTTTACCTAAACCAACATAACTAACTTAGCCTAACTTAGACTAACCAAACCGAACCATACCCTACATTTGACAGTGCATATTTAACGTCGGTTTTTCGTAATAGGAGTTGGAGGAGCAGAACAGGCTGCTGGTCCGCGTAGGCAAGAGGCAGGAGGCGACCCTCACCCGCTACCAGGACACCAAGACCGAGCTGCCACACATCATTGAGGCTCACAAGATGGAGATCAACGTCCTACAGGAGAAACTTCGTCGGGTAGGTCCTGCTTCTACGGCATCTATGTTAGTGTGTGTGTGAGTGTCCTTAAATCTACCAAATAAACCAAATCTAAGTAAAACTAATTGAACTAAACCTAGACAAACATAACCATCTGTAATAGAGGCTATAGAGGTTAACTTGGTGTAGAGGGTAGGCCAGGTAGGTGCCCCCCCCGCCCCCTGACGTGGTGCAGCTTCCATGGTCGCCCTAAAGAACGTGTTGGCAAGTTCCCACTTCTTGCCATAAATCATTCCTGAGGGTATTCAATGATGATATTCACAAGAATTGGAAAATTTGAACCATCTCTTTAACACTTATAATAAATGCAGTTATAATTGGCTTGTGCTAACCTTGGGAGGGGGGGGAAATTTATATTCTTGAACCTGATGCACCAGGGTCACCTTCGGTCCCACCTTAGGAGTACATAGGTTTCTCTAGATATGTATCTCAAAATATTCCCCCAAATCAACTGCTGGGCAAGATCAGACATACAGTAGTTATCAAGCAGAGTTCCTTGGGAATCGAACCCTGGACCTCTGCGTGTGAACTGGGATCGCTACCACCGCGCCATAAGGACAGCAATGGCATTTCTAGCTTTTGTTATATTCCGCACAAAGCCTGTTCATCGTGCTTTTTAAGCGCCGTGAACCTCCATTGAGGATTGCCCGTGCCAACTATGTGGTCAGAGTAGCATTTTACCGAATCCAGCTAGGAAACACAAGGCTACATATATATCTCATCAGTCTATATAGCATGCGGACTTCCATAAACAAACATTACCGCACTTGTCGGGAATCGAACCCTGTACCTCTGCGTGTGAACAGGAATCGCTACCACTGCGGTATATTGGCGACTTACAGAAGGCTCTGGAACTTCCACAGTGGCTTGGTGGATTCCAAGAGGTATTGGAGCTTCCAGAAGGTGGTACAGTAGATGACTTTTGATAGTACTGGAAGCTTCTGAGGTTATTGGGAAAGCACTGATCCCTATAATATTACTGTAGACACATTGACTCCCTTATTATTAATTCCATACACATATTAGTCCCCATATTATTATTACCATACACATTAGTTAATACAGTACATATTTTTTTACTAATATCTTATTAGCTTATAGGTATGTTGTATTATTTTATATTTGTTGTATTATTTCATCTTGTATTAATGTACAGTATCTCAAAAAAGTACCTGCCAGGATGGGTCCGAGAACTTCCAAAATGCTACATGCAACTCATGATGTCCCTGGGTATTGATCCTACTACATTTAGTAATCGAACATCATATTAATTAAGTCTTCGTGTGTGGGTAGGCACCCGAAGACTTATCCCGAAAGTTCTAACTAGTTATGTATGAAAAGAAAGTCTCTGAAATACAATATACGGGTATGAATATTAAAATGAGAAAATAAAGAAAACAATATTTTAATGTCCTAATAACCAATTCTGACGGAAATGTATGTATTTTTAAGACCCCGGCCTGTAACCCTCGTGACGTTTACCTTCAACTCCGAATTTGTCTACCTATCGCGCTTCTCTCAAATTTATCTAGCATTTGGTGGATTGTTGAAGTAATAGTATACAATAAGTGTCACCTGTGAGACAGACGCTGATAATTACCTTGAATAATTTTTTTCCAATCTATATTTCACTGTTTGGGTTGTTGTTCTGGAGGTGCTTACAGAAGTACTACCAGTGCTTGTTAGGTTAGGGTACGTGACCGATCGCCCAAGCGACTAGCGAGCCGATCAGTGGTGAAGAGGATAAAAGTAAAAAAATAAAGTATAATTAGGGCTGGAAAAGGTGTTTTAATTAATTAATGATAAGACACTACTGTACCGTATATTAAATCATGACATAAATATCTTTAATTTATAAAACCACAAAAATAAAAAATGAATAAATACAAATGAAAAAACCACGAAAAATTACCAATATACCAAGTTATGTCCTTATAGTACAGTACAGTACAGTACATAAGGCAGATAAAGACAAAACACTAAATTATACTTGAATTTAATTTAAAAAGACCAAGAATTACAATTTTGATAGGAAGAATTACTTACTAGGAACAAATTAAATTGATAGAAGATCATATAGTAAAACACTGAACAATTAATTATTATATTGTACAGTACTGCAAAACTTTTCTGAATTCAAAATAATTTGGTTTATTTTGCAAACTAAAATAACATACTGTAATATAATTAACTGGCAATATTCCTGATAATTTCATAAAGCATGGGGCAGGCATATTAATTCTGCAGTGTTGTACTGTACTGCCAATTTTGTCTTAATTCTTACTTTTTTTTTTACTTTTATCCTCTTCACCACTGATCGGCACGTTAGCCGTTTGGGCGATCGGTCACGTCTCTGTTACTTTTCCTTTTCTTTTGTCCTCTTCACTAAATGATCGGCTCGTCAGCCGTTTGGGCGATCGGTCACGTCTCTGTTACGCACTGTTGGCAAGTACTGGGCATGCATCGGTTCCTGAATGTACCTGAACCCGCTCCAGTGTTGGTCAAGTCTTGTCTTGAAAGAGCTCATACTTGGTGCCTTCACAAGACTTTCTGGTAGATTGTTCCAAGAGTTCACAACTCTCACCCAGAAAAAGTTTGCCCTCACAGTTTTCTGGATTGCTGCTTCTTCAATCTTGAGTTGTGACCCCTTGTGTGGGGCGAGCGTCCGCCAGATCCAAGTAAGGACACTCAACTGAGTAGTGCCCCTTGAGATGCTTATACACCTCAATTAGGTCACCCCTTGCCCGTCTGTAGTATAAGCTAGGCAAGTTCAGGCGCTCCAATCTCTCAGTATTGTACATACAGGTATCTCTAGCTACACCAGCGTTCACTCTGCCAATATTCACAAACACAAATATTCTTTTCTTACACCACTTTCTCACTATATAAAACCCATGGTACCTTAAGGTAATGTACTAAGTTTATATCCCATTCACTTCTTAATGTGATAGGTGCTAAATTACAGTAATTAGGTACTAAATTACATTAGTTAGGTCCTAGTTTATAGTAGTTAAGAAGGATTTTTTCTTTGTGAACTGATTTCATTTGTTTTAGGAATACATTGGGGGTTTTCTTGTAGTTAGGTACAGTACTGAACTATAATAGTTAGGTACTAATTTACAGTAGTTGCTAACTGCACACCTTATTTCCATGGGTGACAAGAAATAAAAATAATTGTAAATGGATATAACAGAATACTTCTGGTGCATTTCAAGGCAAGCAAAGGACTAATTATCATAGGTAGGAGTATACAATAAATGAACAATATCACAATGCATATGAAATAATAATCTAATTGTCTTTACAAGAACTGAAGGAACAGTTAAAGCATAAAAAAATTATAGAAACTACAGTACAGTACAGTACTATGATTTTATATTCTCCATTAAGAGGAAAAGCTGTACAGTACAGTACAGTTTTGTGCTCTTTTATCATGTCTTTTAGTGTTCTCTTTTGTGTTTCTTGAAAAAGAAGCTTTACAACCACCACTTGTGCTTCAGCATTCAAATTTGACACCACAGATCAAGCTGATTTGTTTACATTTATCTTGCCCAGGCCTACCAACCCTCCCTAGTTGTGGCATTGTGGTTACTAAATGGTAACCTGAATGTACAATCTGCTAATGAAGTTTGACGAATCCATTTGTCAGATTACTAAAACTTAACCCGACATTCGGGATTGCTCTTCGGACTTGCTGCCTGGAGTGTTTAAAAAAATGGCTTGATAGTGTTTCACACAAGAGTGTGGACAGATACTTTTTGAGATACTGTACCTGTATATTGTATTACTGTATTATATATGTGTGTTGTATTTTTTATTGCATATGTGTCAGTCAACGGAGATGAACCGTCGAAACACGGAGAAGTTAAAGGTGACAGACTCGCGTATCAACAAGCTGACGGAGGAGGTGACCCGCCTACGAGAGCTAAGCCGCAAGAGGAACCTGCCAGAGCGTGATGAACTAAACAAAAAGCTGAGTGCCGCCACCCAGACACTGCAGGACAAGGAGAAACAAATAGAGGTACATACATTCGGTCCAAAATGTATCTTTACGATTTGGTGTAAGAGAATAATTATGACAGAACTGAGGAAGGATTTTGACAATCTTACCAAGACAACAGGAGTCACCGTGTTTATTTTGTAATTCATCAGACTTCATCATAAAGATACATTTTGGAGTGAGTACGTTACTGACTACGTGTATCTTCTGATCAAGAAAGTTGAGTAAATAACTCAGGTGTTTCATCCTGTAAATTGAAAGGTGAAGAATTAACTCAGGTACTGTATTTAATGGTGTTGTAGGGGTATCGGGATATTAATGTTGTCTAGCACTCAGGATGGAAGGAAACTCTAATGTGGTTTTCTTGTATAATATATAAGTTATATGATAGACAGTCTGGTGCTGGAGATGCCGTGTGGTGGGGAGCTGCTCAGTAGAAGACGTTCGGTGAGTAGCGTGTTGAAGGAGGTAGATGTGCAGGAGCTTCGTTAGAGAAGATGTTGCCTGTTGCTGGCCTCCTGGTTGAATGAATGCTGGACAGCGTGGAGCTTGCTGGGAGGAGGTGTTGCGTGTTCAGGAAGATGGGCCAGAATGAGAGTTGGTTGGTGAGGAAGCTCAGAGAAGGACAGCTGGTGGGTCGCCATGCTCGCTGGCGGGAGCGAGGACCGCCAGGCAGGCGAGGAGGAGCTAAGGCAGCCAGGCAGCGGCGGAGGAGGAGGTGTTGCTAGTTCAAGAAGAATGGTCAGAATGAATTCTCAATGGAGGGACAGAGCTTATATACCCAGCAGCAGCCGCTATGAGTCATGTTGGGAAAACCCAGAAAGTCGCCGGTGAGTAGTTTCGTTGCTAAGATACGGTAACATCTGGTTGGTTGCTAGGTAAGGCGGCACATTGGAATGCGATACGCAGTTTGTAGGGGAGACGTCCACTACAATACTCCCCCTTCCCTCCAGGCGGTGTAGGAGACTTGTTGTTTGTAGAGTTGCTTAGCACATGTGAGGCAGACCGGGCGGTGCATGCCTCATGTGAGACAACGGCGATGGCGTGATGAGCCGATCGCTGAAATACAACTGTCTAGATACACACTATCTGTGGGAGAAGGGAGAAAAAGGGTGTGTGGAGGCGATGAATGTTGTGCTTCCCTCACGACAGGTACAGGGTCGTCAGTTGCACCTGCTGGGGTGTGTGTGGGCCTGGGTCAGGAGCAGGGGCTGCGTCAGCAGAAGCGGATTAGGGCTCGTGACAGCAACTGGGTCCACGACAGCAGCAGGGTGCAGGATATTAGCAGGGAGTACCTGAGGGAGAAAAGAGGGGTGTGTGTGTGGGTCCGGATTCAGAAACAGAGGCCGCGTCAGGGGTAACTGCTGGGCCGGGGTCGGCGTCTGGGGCAGGACGGGTGTGCTGGGGTCGTAGGATGTTGTGCTTGGGGCAGGAAGAGGAGCCGGTGTCTGCTTGAAGACTGGGAGCGTGATCAGTGTCTCCTCCATCCTGTGTGAGTGCTAAACTCCGGGAGTCACCATTGTAGGGGTATCGAGATATTAATGTTGTCTAGCACTCAGGATGGAAGGAAACTCTAATGTGGTTTTCTTGTATAATATATAAGTTATATGATAGATAGTCTGGTGCTGGAGATGCCGTGTGGTGGGGAGCTGCTCAGTAGAAGACGTTCGGTGAGTAGCGTGTTGAAGGAGGTAGATGTGCAGGAGCTTCGTTAGAGAAGATGTTGCCTGTTGCTGGCCTCCTGGTTGAATGAAAGCTGGACAGCTAGGAGCTTGCTGGAGGAGGTGTTGCGTGTTCAGGAAGATGGGCCAGAATGAGAGTTGGTTGGTGAGGAAGCTCAGAGAAGGACAGCTGGTGGGTCGCCATGCTCGCTGGCTGGAGCGAGGACCGCCAGGCAGGCGAGGAGGAGCTAAGGCAGCCAGGCAGCGGCGGAGGAGGAGGTGTTGCTAGTTCAAGAAGAATGGTCAGAATGAATTCTCAATGGAGAGACAGAGCTTATATACCCAGCAGCAGCCGCTATGAGTCATGTTGGGAAAACCCAGAAAGTCGCCGGTGAGTAGTTTCGTTGCTAAGATACGGTAACATCTGGTTGGTTGCTAGGTAAGGCGGCACATTGGAATGCGATACGCAGTTTGTAGGGGAGACGTCCACTACAGTGTTAATTACTGTAAAAAGGTGAACAAATAATTTACAAGAAAATATAAATAGCAGTAAAAAAGGTCGTCAAAATAGGAAGTTACCTGGTAATTTGGGGAGCCTAAACTTTTAACTTAAATAAGTTTTTCCATCATGGCAAAAAGTTTGTTTTAGGTTGAGGGCCTTATAAGGCTACTTCATGTTTCACTCTGTAAATGACCAGGTGCAGAATTTCTAAAATAAAAACCTGTAGAATTTATGGAGTTTTGTCTAGTAAGTGAAAGGGTGAAGAAATTAGGGAATTTCATCTTGTAAATGCAATGGCAAGGAATTTTCACATTATAAATGTAAATGCAGTGCAGGGTATAAATGTGAAGGAATATTTAAATAATGAGAAATTGATTCACTACCTCACACCACTGACACAATCCCACATATATTTTGGACCTCTCACTCATGACATCTTTTGCCTGGCATGTAATACTTCCTCTTCTTACACTTGCTTAACTTAGTTTTAATGTCACATACAGTATTAAGTGTCATTCCATAAATTGTTCTGTACAGTGTTACCTTTAGGAACTTTGCATTTCATTCTAAGACATGTAGGAACGGGTGAGGTCACAGGCGACACAACAATTGATCATGACTATGATATATACTACGTAAAGCACAAGAACAAAATATACCAGATTGAAAAATTATGTCAAATAAGAATGAGCCAAGGTGGATGACCAAAAAACTTAAATATGACATAGGAATAAAGAAAGGAATTTATAAGAAGTTAAAGGAAGGGGAGGAGCATCTCAGAGATAGGTATAATGAACTATCTAGGAATGTTAAGATAAATGTAAGGAAGGCAAAGAGAGACTACGAAATCAGGATAGCAAGAGAATCCAAGGCGAATCCCAAGGGATTTTTCCAGGTATATAGGACAAAGGTCAAGGACAAAGTGGGACCTTTAAAGTCAGAGAGAGGGGAAGTGATCCATGATAGTGAGGAAATAAGCAAAGCATTAAACAGCTACTTCTTATCAGTTTTCACAGAATAAATTCACGAGGAAATTCCAGAGGTGGAACTAATATTTAGGGGAAATGAAGAAGAGAAATTAAGGAATATCACTATCAGAAAAGAGGATGGTCTTAAGAAGATAAATAAATTAAAGAAGACAAACTCCCAAGGGCCGGATGAAATTCTCCCTCGAGTTTTGAAAGAGTGTAAGAAACAAATTAGCGGACCCCTCGTAAATATATTTACTAAATCATTAGACACGGGAGTTGTGCCAGACTTGTGAAAACAGGCATATGTAGTACCCATCTGTAAAAAGGGAGACAGAGCATCAGCGTCAAATTACCGGCCAATTTGTTTGACGTCAGTAGTGGAGAAATGTCTTGGATCAATTATAGCAAATACCATCCTATCGCATTTAGAAAAACAAATTAATCTACGACTCTCAACGTGGATTTGCAAAGGAAAAATCTTTTCTAACAAATCTGATGACGTTTTTTAGGAAAGTCTTCGAGGTAGTAGATAATGACGAAAATTACGATGTTATTTACTTAGACTTTAGCAAAGCGTTTGACAGAGTACTGCACATCAGAGGCTTCTGATAAAAGTTAAGGTTCATGGTATTGAAGGGAAAGTTTTAAATTGGATAAAATCGTGGCTCACCGATAGAACACAGAGGGTCAGCATAGATGGTGTTACATCTGAGTGGGGCTGTGTAACCAGTGGGGGTTCCCCAGGGGTTAGTACTGGGCCCACTTTTGTTCATAATCTACATAAACGATCTAGATACTGGGATCAGCAGTGACATAAGCAAGCTTGTGGATGACACCAAAATAAGGCAGCAGATTAATTCAGGGCAGGATGCAAATGCACTACAGGAGGATTTAAATATACTGCAGGAGTGGTCAGAAAAATGGCAAATGAAATTCAACACCAGCAAGTGCAGCGTGCTTAATATTGGAAGAACAAATACTGTCAATGTACACAGCCTTAACAACATCAACCTAGAGAAGTTGACTTGTGAAAGAGACTTAGTGGTACTTGTAAGCCCGCACCTACAGTAGGGTGTGTCAATTTTGTCAACATGTTAAAAATCAAATTTGGTAGTCAAAATATTGTGCCTCTTTATGTCTAAACTTGAGATTAGCAAACAAAAATGAATTGAAATAACCCTCACCTACATCAATTATACCTTAAAGTTTCAAATATCAGTATTTCAACAAATTAATGAGACTTGATTAGAATTATTCACTTGATATTAACTAATCTCATGTAAGCATATGGATTATGGAGTATTTTATGGTTCTATAGCTTGTGTACAATATGCATGTCAGAACATGAACATGAACAGGCTCTCCGTGTGGGACAGTTTAATTCTTGTTTTGACTTGTACCAAGCGTGAGGATAAGGCGCCCGGCTCACTCTCCTTCTAGATATCATAGACGGTGGTTTGCTCTCATTGCACTTGCACCTACTCTACCAGACGAATTCTACATTTTAATTATTGTAAGTAGGGCATATTGATTGTCGCAGTTACTTATATCATTGTATAAAACATTATGTTCTAAGAAATTATTATGTTATTTCTGTTACAGCATTTTTGATAAACAAATTGATATTTTTTGAAACAACAATTGAATTATGAAACATTGAAATATTTTTCTATTTGTCAGATAGTGTGAAGATGTCAAAATTGAAGACAAGAAGTCAGTTGTCAACCCACTTGAGCCTGCTAGTTGGTAAAGGGAAGGAGCTTCCTGTATCAGAACTTCCAACAGTGAGAGACATGCTAAGATTAGGGTTACTCCTTCGAGAAAAAAATGCAAAGGACAGAAGGAACTATACAGATAAAGAACTCATAAATGACATGATAGTCCCTCTTCTGCATCAATGGACAAAAGCTAATGCACTATTCAAACCACCTGTGATTAATCAGTGTCGAACTATTGAGCTAAAACTAACGAAATTATGGCACAAAGCAGTTGAAACATCACTTGGTAAAGGAAACTTGGCCAGGAAAAATGAATTTCTGCACACACTTGATACTCTGTTTGACATTTTGACCTGCAAGTGCTCCATACAATTATGTTCTGAATCCAACTGTTCTCACTCAGGTAAGAGAGAAAATAATTCCCACATTGATTGTGGTTGTCCTCGTGAAAAGAAGATCCCTGTTTTAGAGCTTGAATTTATAAAGGCACAGAGGACAAAGGCAGAAGGCCAAGGAAGTATGCAAATGGGTTCAATAGATTATTCAGAAACAAAGAAGCAGATTGCTAATGCCAAGAAGAGAGAACAAATCCGAGAGAGGGAACAAAAGAAGAAAATGAAGAGTGAAGAAGCCATCCAAAGAGAGGAAGAGCTGTGTCAAGATGTTTATCACTTCTTTGATAGTTCTTCTGATGAACAGGAAGCAACATCAGATGATAGTTCCAAAGAGCCATCTGAACCTTTACCAAAGAAAATGAAATACAACACAAGAAATATTTCAAACATTGCTTTAGCTAGTATTCGCCACCATGCTGGACTTCGTGAGGCTGCAGAAATTGCAACTGCCGCTTGGATAGATGCAGGCCTCATCAGCCGAGAGGATGTATCTTTGGTGATAGATCATAATAAAATTAGAAGAGCACAAGAAAAAATAATGAAGGAAATATCTGATCAGCATGAAAAAGATTTAAGCGAGGGAGGGCTCTCCTGTCTTTTGTTTGATGGAAGAATAGATGACACAAAAGTTTTGCTAGAAGTAGAGGGAGTGAACAGAAAGTTTCCAGGTCTCATCAAAGAAGAACACTACTCTGTCTGTTCTGAGCCTGGTGGTCGGTTTTTGTTTCACTTTGCTCCCGAAACTGAAGTAGAAGGGAAGAAACATGCAGAGGTCATTGCTGATCATATTTTATGTTGGGTTCAGGAGAGAGGACTTGGCAGTTCACTGCAGGCTGTTGGTGGAGATTCAACTGCAGTGAACACCGGATGGCAGGGGGGTGTAATGACGCATTTAGAGAAAAAACTAGGAAGAAGACTTGTTTGGATTGTATGTGATTTACATACAGGCGAGCTACCTCTTCGTCATCTCATCCAGGAACTTGATGGTCCTACAAAGAGCAACAACAAGTGGTCAGGTCCCCTTGGCATCATGCTGGATGAAGCAACACAACTAGAAATAAATACAACCTTTCCAAAGGTCGAAGTTGGCCCTCCCCTTCCGGCGTTGTCTGAAGGAGTCATCAAAGATCTCAGCACAGATCAATCCTATGCTTATCGTATTGCCCAAGCAATAAGATCAGGAGAAGTGCCTCAGTCATTGGCTCTCTTGGAGATTGGACCTGTCAGTCACAGCCGTTGGTTAACCACAGCTCTTCGTTTCTGCAGGATTTGGATTTCCAAACACGAATTGAAGGGCAAAGTGCTGAAGAATTTGAGGTTAATTGTTGAATTTATTATTGGAGTTTATCTTCCCCAGTGGTTTAGTGTGAAACTTAATCCTATGTGGGTGGATGGGCCCAATCACCTTTTGTTTCAATTGCAGCTAGTAAGAACACAGAGGAAGGTAGTGAGGGTCATCGTGTTACCTGTGGCAAGAAGGTCCGCTTGGTATGCTCGATCAGAAGCAGTTTTACAAGCAATGCTTTGCAGTCAATGTACCAATCTCCGAACCGAGGCTGTAGAAGTCATTCTAAAGATTAGAGGAACGCTAATAGATGACGACCAGTTGGGAGACTGTTCGTTTCATTCAAGAAAAGTTCCCCCAATAAACGTCAATGCCACCAAATTGTCAGAATTGGTTGACTTGAGTTTGGAAGTCTTAGAGCCACCATTGACAACAAGTCTAACTAGCCAAGAATTGAGAAACCTTAAAGAGACTCCAATGCAAGTGCCGAAGTGGCCTTCCCACACTCAAAGTGTGGAGAGATGTGTGAAAATGGTCACAGAAGCAGCGGGCCATGTTTACAGCCACTAGAGGCGAGAAGGTTACATCAAAGCACAAATAGCAAGCAGACTACTGATGACAAGAAACCAAAGCAAAGAGAGTATGAAGGCATTGGTTACTTTCAAATAGACTACGGATAATAAAATATAATAATTTGAAACTTGAAACAGTAACATGTGTGCAAACGCTGGTTATGTTATAAATTCACAAATATGTACATTTAAAAATCCATTTGATGTAGGTAGGACTTATTATAAAAAAAAATTTATGCCAGAATATTGTTTTGCATGCTTAAAGACTACAATAAATTGCTACCAAATTACTCGATTTTCAATTTAGCCAGTTCACCCCCTAAATTGACACACCCTAACCTACAGCCTAGAAAACAGTGCGTTAATGTTCGAAATAAGGCAAAGAGAGTATTAGGTTTTATATCTAGAAGTGTAAGTGATAAGAGTGCAGAGGTCTTATTGCAACGATATCTTGCACTAGTCAGGCCGCACCTCGATTATGCTGTTCTGTTCTGGTGCCCTTATTATAGAATGGATATCAATTCACTGGAGTCGGTGCAGCGAAGAATGACGAAAATGATTCCGGGACTTAGAAACCTTCCTTATCAAGATAGGTTAAAGAAACTAAACTTGCATTCCCTAGAAAGACGAAGAGTGCGGGGAGATAGGATAGAAGTAATTAAGTGGGTGAAAGGAATCAATAAAGGAGATATAGATAAAGTTCTTATAATATTCGAGCAGGATAGGACTCGTAGCAACGGATTTAAGTTGGATAAGTTTAGGTTTAGGAGGGAGATAGGAAGGAACTGGTTCACAAATAGGGTGGTGGGCGAGTGGAAAAAGCTTAGCAACTTTGTACGAAGTGCTGGAACGCTGGAAAATTGTAAAAGGAGGCTAGATAGATTCATGGATGATAGAGAGTAGTAGGAACTCTCGACAGGAGCTGCCATGCAAAGGCCAACCGGCCTATTGCAGACTCCTAATGTTCTTATGTACTTGCCAGCAGTGTGTAACAGAGCTGTGACCGACCGCCCAAGTGGCTAACGAGCCGAGCTTTGGTGAAGAGGATAAAAGTAAAAGTACTTGCAAACTGCTGTGTATTGAATATTCTATAAAACAGTTAAATTATTTGACATTATTTCTTTCACTTAAAATCAGCCACACGAGTAGAACCATACTAACATATTATACCTTTAAACCCTAATGATCTCCAACACACTTTTTCAGTATCAAAACAACACTGACACTTGTGATCACTTATGTAGTCTTGTTTAGTGTACTTTTAAGTAAAAATTATCAGTCTCAGTATTTCTTCCCTTACTGACGCCCATGACCACATGTGTTGAAGTTATATTTACTATAATAAAATAATCTTTTACATCACTATTTTTCAGCTCCACTATCACATTAATATTTGTAACCACATGTTTGTTGTTACAGGAGCTGCAGCGACGCTCAGGTGTGATAGAGAAATCCCTGAAGCAGCAGGTACAGGCGGAGGTGGGTCGTCACAGAGCCACTGCCAGGAAGCTTTACAACCTTCAGTGTGAAAACCACAAACTTAATGACACTCTTATGGTCAGTTCACTGTCATATTATTTGGTTGTAGGTCAAATGGGCATACATAAATAAGGCCTAACCTGACTTTGCCGCTGCCACTGAGTTCCTTAAAGATTTGGATATGTTATGACTGAGGCCCAATTGGAATGAATCTTATTAGAAGTTGGCCTAATCCTTATACTGTACTGTAGTTAGTTTAGAGCCTATTATGACGAGGTTTAATTCAGGCTTGAGACCCATTTTGACTAAACCCCAGTCCTATTGGTAATGTCATGTCAGGGACTATATAGACAGAGAGCCATTTGATTTTTTTTAATTTTCTTTCTCGGGAAGTCACAATAATTCAGCATGGTATAGTATATGACCAGATAAAAGTTATTTTTATTATGATTTGTTTCTTGATGAGAAAATGTGTATGGCAAATATTCAGACTAAAATTTTTTTATCACCATCATCACTCTTTTACAGTTATTTACCCTGCTTTTGTGGGTTAGGCTTGATTACCTGATGGCAGCTCTCCAAGCTGCAGTCTCTTGGAACCTTTCTTGTTGTGTTTTTATCTCAGATCATTTCTCATAACCTCTTCCCATGTCATTCTTGTCCTACCCCTAGCTCTCCTCCCTACCATATTTACTCCATTCTCTCCACAGAATCTTTTTTTTTGCTTTTATCCTCTTCGCTGCTGATCGGCTCGTTAGCCACTTGGGCGGTCGGTCACGTCTCTGTTATGCACTGTTGGCAAGTATTGGGCATGTACTGGCTCTTGAATATATCGGTACCTGCTCCAGTGTTGGTCAAGCCTGGTCTTGAATGAGCTCACACTTGGTGTCGTCACAACGCTCAGTGGCTGATGGTTCCAAGAGTTCACAATTCTCACTCCGAAAAAGTTTTCCCTCACAGTTTTCTGGGCTTGTGGCTTCTACAACCTTGATCTGTGACCCCTTGTGGGGTCACAGCCCCCTTACATGCTCATAAACTTCGATTAGGTCGCCTCTCGCCTGTCTAGTGTAAGCAAGGTAGTTGCAGGCATTCTAGTCTCTCTGGATAACTGAGGTTCCGTAGAGTCGGCACCAATCTGGTGGACCTCCTTTGAACATTTTCAATCAATTGACAGTCTCTAACATACCTCAGGAACCAGATGGGGTGACAGTACTCCAGACAGGGAAACGCCTCACTCTTGAAGATTGTGGCGAGCGACGGACCATCCAGGTATCTAAACGACCTTCATAAAAGACCTACTAATTTCGTTGCTCGATTCACCTTCTCACAATGGCCCGAGAACTTAAGTTCATTGTTGACATACACATTCAGGTCCTTTTCAGATTCGGTCACAAATAATGCAGTTTCTTCGTCCCGTTGGAACATGCGATACGCCTCCTTACTGTTGATGCGTCCCAGATGCATCATTTTGCACTTCGTGACATTGAATCTTAGCAGCCATTTCCTTGACCATTCGTGAATCTCATAAAGATCTTTCTGTAGCTCTTCACAGTCTGTTTGATTCTTAATTTTCCTAAATAACTTGGCATTGTCTGCAAGCGTTTGTATTGTGATGTACAGCTTCTGGCATATCATTTATGAAACAAACATCAACGGGCCCAATACACTGCCCTGTGGTATCCCGCTTGTCACAGGTACACAGGATGATTTCATACCATTTATCACCACACATTGTTAACAGTCATGCAGAAAGTCATGCTAGGACACTTCCCCAAATCCAGTACCCTTCCAGTTGAATTCTCAGCTTTTCATGGGGTACGCTGTCGAAAGCCTTGGCAAAATCTAGGTATATATTGTCGATATTTCCACCTTATTCTAGAATTTCAGTCCAAACATCCTGTACCTTGAGTAATTGTGTTAAGCAGGATCGTCCCGGCATAAAACTGTGTTGGCAATCCTTTACTAAGTTGTGTCGTAGTAGATGGTCAAGCTCACTGGCCTACAATTATTCGTGGAGTGACGATCGCCCTTCTTGAATTTAGGACTCACATAAACCAATTTTTAGTCATCAGGGACCTATTGCTCATCCAGGCATTTGCAGAACAGGATCTTAAGAAACTCTGCAAGCTTGTTACGCAGTTCTCTTAACATTCAGGGCCGGGACTCTTGTGAATCTTTAGCTTTGACAGTTTATTTCTTATAATCTCACCCGAGAACACAATGTGGGTCAACACTATGTCAAACTATCTGTCCTTAAACACTGGAAGATTGCCCGCTTCCTCTCTTGTGAACACCGAGGAAAATAATTTGATCAATGCCTCCGCCTTATCCTCGTCAGAAAATGCATAACTACCATCTTCAATCCTCAGGTCCGATATGCCTACTCGTGTGTTTAATTTTGACTTTACGTAGTGGTAAAAAGTCATTAGGTTTGACTTGACCTTACTTGCAATCTGCCTCTGGAACTATTTTTCAGCCTGTCTACACTCTGACTTTGCTTGGTTCCTGGATGTGGCTACATCCTCCTCTCGTGCTTATCATTTATTCTAACCCACGTCTCAAAATCCTGTGTTTTCTTAACTTTGTCGACCGCCGCATGGTTCATGTGTAGCGGTCTCTTGTATTCCTGGAGGCACTGAGTTTGGTCTTGGGTATATATTTCTCGATCAAATGGTTAACTTTACTGGCTATGATATTCAGCGTAATATCTGTGTTCTTATTCCTAAATAAATCAGGCTAGTGTATACTTCTCATTTCCTCCCCCACCCTGTTGTAGTTTCCTTTGTAATATTTGAACCTGAACCTGGTTTTTTCATGAATCAAGTAACAGTTAAATATGAAGGACAATGTTACGTGGTGGCTGGTGCCAACTGGGGCGAGGTGTTCCAGATTTGTCACCGTACCCTCCTCATTAGTTATAATGAGGTCCAGTGGTTTGGGTCTTTGCTCCCCTCTGTAGTGAGTTGGATCTTTAACCTGTTGGAATAGAAAATTATCTCTCAGAGTTTCTACAAAGAGTGGCTTGTTTATTTAGGTCGTTTGGCATAGACTCATTTCTCCAGTCGATGTCGCCATAATTAAAATCCCCCATGACAGGGAGGTGGCTAGTGTTTAGCGTCGTTTCATTGTCAATTAAGGCTGTTAAGTTCCTTTGGTTTAATATGCTATATTTTGGGGATCTGTAGATACATCCCACAATGAATAAGTCTCTCCCTTTCAGTTTAATTTTACACCACTTTGATTCTTCTAACATCCTCTCCCTGCACTCTCAGCTGGCTGGCTCTAAGGTCTCTCCAAGCATAGATAACCACACCCCTCTTGCAAATTTCTTATGAAACGTTCGTAAATGAGTCATATCCATCTATTTTGAACTCGCATTCCTCCGGTTCGATTCTCCTGTTCTTGTACAACAGTTTTACAACACCTACTACAGCATATCAGGTTGATGTACCCTCAGTAGTTTTTCAAACTCCGCTGTCTTGTCAAGGAACGTGTCAGTATTAGTGTACATGACTTTCAAGCCGAAAATTTTCCTCGGTAATGTCTCGGTAGCTGCCTCGTTTACTGTATCCCTTGTGTTTTGTGGGGTGTGATCAGAGATGACATTATTTACATGGCACTCGCCGCCTCCTGGGTGGGAGGTAGAGCGCATGGGGGTGTCCCACTGCCCCCTGGCTCTGAACTGGTGCACTTGCTTCCACTACATTCCCCCTGTATATAACCCAAGTGCGTCTGTCCCAGCTCCTCATCGATTCCTACCCCGTCTGCTTCAATCACTCAAGGAGTTTTATGTGCTGTTTCCTCTGCATTACCGTGCGATCTGGGTTTATGAATATACCCTGAAATGTCTCGCTCCTTGCTCACTCACTCACTAGTGTGATCCTGAGGGGGCGGGGCTTGTCCTCCTGCCTTTATCCCAGCCTCCTCACATCCTGAGTGGGAGCTGATAACTTCAGAGCCTCACCACAAATATTCTGAATTTTTAACTTATTGTGAGTTTTTCTAGTTTCAGCTTCCTCCGACTGGCTCTCAGGGACTTCGAACACAATTACTGTATGTTGTTCCTGTGCTTGGAATGTTTCCATTAATGGTGGTTCATGGCACGAAATCATCATCTGTACCTGTCTCAAGCGGGGTACCACAGGGCAGTGTATTGGGCCCGCTGTTGTTTGTTTGTTTCATAAATGACATGCCTGACGCTGTACACTCCTCCATACAAATGTTTGCGG
This sequence comes from Homarus gammarus, assembly GCA_958450375.1. Taxonomy (NCBI): domain Eukaryota; kingdom Metazoa; phylum Arthropoda; class Malacostraca; order Decapoda; family Nephropidae; genus Homarus; species Homarus gammarus. Next base: position 39,418 of record CAUDMG010003354.1, read on the forward strand.
ATGATGCCAAGTTATTTTGGGAAATCAGGAACCAAGCGGGCTGTGAAGAGCTGCAGAAGGATCTTTGTGAGCTTCAAGAATGGTCGGAGAAATAGCTGCTGAGATTCAATGTCACGAAGTGTAAGAGGATGCACCTGGGACGTACCAACGGTAAGGAGGCGTATTGTATGTCCCAACGGGATGAAGAAACTGCACTATTTGAGAGTGAATGTGAGAAGGACTTAGGTGTGTTTGTTGACAATGAGCTGAAGTTCTCGGGCCATTGCGAGAAGAAGGTAAATCAGGCATTTATTATAAGGTCTTACAAGAAGGTCGTTCAGATATCTAGACGGTCCGTCCCTCGCAACGATCTTCAAGAGTGAAGTGCTTCCCCATCTGGAGTACTGTCACCCCGTCTGGTGCCACCAGACTGGTGCCTGCACTTCGGCACCTCAACTACCCTGAGAGATTGGAGCGCCTGAACTTGCCTAGCTTATACTACAGACAGGCAAGGGGCGACCTAGTTGAGGTGTACAAGCATCTCAAGGGGCACTACTCAGTCGAGTGTCCTTACCTGGAGCTGGCGGACGCTCGCCCCACAAGGGGTCACAGCTCAAGGTTGAAGAAGCCGCAAATCCAGAAAACTGTGAGGGCAAACTTTTCCGGAGTGAGAGTTGTGAACTCTTGGAACAATCTGCCAGAAAGTGTTGTTACAGTACCGAGTGTGAGCTCTTCCAAGACCAGACTTGACCAACACTGGAGCAGGTTTAGGTACATTCAGGAGCCGGTGCATGCCCAGTACTTGCCAACAGTGCATAACAGAGATGTAACTGATCGTCCAAGCGGCTAACGAGCTGATCAGTGGTGAAGAGGATAAAAGTAAAAGTAAAGTATATCATTAGGTCTACTAGTTGTCAGCTCTTCAACACACTTCTGCAGAGTCCCTAGCTGCATTACTCTCCGTCACCTTTTGTGACCCTGCTGCAACCTGAGCATCGCTCCTCTGAACCACTGTACTTCCTCTTTTCTGTCAGCTACTTCCCCAGCCTCAGTGTGGATCTCTTTCTCAACCTGCTCCAGCTTGGGAACCAACATGGATTTTGCTTCCTCTTTTATTGTCTCCAAGTATCTTTTTCTCCCGTGATCTTCAAACATCTCGTTTACTTTGATTTTACAGTCAGGGCAATACCAGCAAGAGCCTTCATGTTTTACCACATTCTGCATCATCTTAAATGCTGTTAGCCCAGACCCACACCATTTACATCAGACGTCGCCTTTGCAGTAACTGCATGTCAACAAACTTCCTGGTGATGCTGGGGCTTTAGCCCCTGATTCCCTACGCGTACACTGTATTTCACTATGAATGGTGGATCACGTGCACAATCACTGTCCTTTAGGAAACACAAAAAAAATTCTTTGTGGTGGCAACAATGCCTTCAAGACAGTTCGGTTTTTTTTTTTAACTATTATTTACTTATGTTCTCTTTTCCAGTTCTCATCAACGAATTTATCTTTATGTACTATCACTATGTTCACTGTATCTCCCTATGAATGGTGATCATAATCATAATTACAGTCCTTGAGAAAACACACTCACAAAAGAAAAACTTTGTGGCACAAATAATATGTATTGGCTACTACCAGGCACTGGTGCCAGATTGTTAGCCCAATTTAGTTTTTCACTACAGTTTATTTTTAGTCTCCACCAAGGTCACTGTTGTCACTATGGACTGTCTTAAGAACATAAGAATGGAGGAGACTGCAGCGGGCCTATTGGCCCATGCTGGGCAGTCCCATTTACACCCAACCCCTATTGCTCATGTATCCATCCAACCTATGTTTGAAGCTATCCTGTGTATGCGAGTTAATGATGATATTTGGTAACTTGTTTCACTCGTCCAGTACTCTTATTTCCAAACCAATGTTTACCTATTTCGCGCCATAAGGCACAATACAGGTACTACAGTACACTCTCTGATCGGCATTTGGATGGTCAGTCATAGCCATGAATGCAACTTATTTAAAAAAAATTGAATAAAACTTGTCATGTGGCAATGATTTTGTGGTTGTATATTGTACTCTCAATACCCAGCTGCCCTCTAAGCTCTGGACAGGGTTTCCTCCCCCTGCACCCTCACCTGGCTGGCTCTAAGCTCTAATAGGAGGGGGATGTGTTAGGTGAGTGTTTGTCAGATTTAATGGCAAGATTCTACCATCTATAAGAGTTTTCTAAGCATTAAGGACAGTTTATTATATATAAAATTACTAGTTTTATTAATATTATCATCATTGCATCTTGATGACACGACTTAGTGTCAAGGATCTTGATTTAAAGCCCATGACTCAGCTGCATTCAGTGCCTGCTTGGGTTGGGAGTGCAGAGTTGTAACGTAGCTCAATAAATTTACTTGAATACTGTATTCAAGTAACATTTTTTTGGTATTTGGTTTTTAAAAATTACTCATATTTTTTAGTACTTTTACTTAAGTATGGTTTCTGATACCTTTACTCCTATACAATTGAAAAAAAATGTTCCTTTTTACATGCAAACTAATAATATACTTTTGTATTAATTAACCAAAGTAAAAGAGTTGTGTGGGTGAAGGGTATGGTGTAGGTGGAGCTGTGAAGGGGACAGTGTGGGGAGACATCACGCAGTCACATACCTAGAGGGTCTCGTAAGGTGAGGTGACGTCAGGTCAGGTGGCAGTGGCCATGACAGCAGACTTTCCCTTTGATCTTTTTGTGTCTATTAGCACCTTGACCAACCACCCCACCTAGCTTACCCTCTTATCTCCCCCCCTCCCCCCCTCCCCCCCATCGAATCCCCTAAAACTATATCTTGCGCTTGTGAGACCTCACTTGGATTACGCAGCTCAATTCTGGTCACCTTATTACAGAATGGATATAGAATCCTTGGAAAGAATTCAGAGGAGAATGACAAGACTAATCCCGGGCATTAGGAACCTTGAGTACAGAGACAGGTTAAAGCATCTTAATTTGCACTCCCTCGAGAGACGTAGAGCGAGGGGCGATATGATAGAGGTGTATAAATGGAAGTCAGGGCTAAACAAAGGGGACATTACAAAGGTACTCAAACTGTCCAACCAGGAGCGAACTCGTAACAATGGTTTTAAATTAGACAAATTTAGATTTAGTCGTGAAATAGGTAAAAATTGGTTTGGTAACAGAGTAGTGGATGAATGGAACAAGTTACCAAATATCATCATTAACTCGAAAACGCTGGATAGCCTTAAACATAGGTTGGATGCTCATATGAGCAATAGGGGTTGGTTGTAAATGGGACTGCCCAGTATGGGCCAATAGGCCCGCTGCAGTTTCCTCCATTCTTATGTTCTTATGTTCTCTTCTCCCTCGCCTTCTTTCATGGGCTTGGTTATCCGTTAGACATCAGTAGCTCTTTGCAGATACCTGTGCCTAAAATGAATTTCAAAAATGCTGTGATTCAAAAATGCTTAACATAATTTCATCTTAGATAAAAAGCCTGCATCTATACATACAGTATGTGTGAGACTGAGTGTATTCAAAATTCTGCTTAAATAACTAAGTTACCATTGCCCCCCCCCCCCCCCAGCAGATGCCAGATGTGCCAGATGTTATGTGGTGCGAAAAATTTAGCCACCCATCAATTAGAATCAAATCGTGACGTCACAGGTACACCCCCCCAATTAGTCACAGTCACAGTGAGTCTTAGTCAGACTCGGTCACTATGGAGGCAGCAGTCATTCACAAACTCAACTGAAGCAGCTTGGTAGCTACTTGGCATGTCCAGGGGATGGACTGGAGCGACTGAGGTCTTTCCCAACATTATGTGACTTATCTCTCGAGCTTAACACCTCACTACCTGCATCTGCTGCTTGTGAGCGCCTGTTTAGTCATGCTGGGCTTGTTATTTATTATTCAATTTCAATTTTCAATTTCAATAGTTTATTCCTTGATAGAAGAACTGGGATCCTAGTGCTGTCACTAGGTACCCCTGTACAATAACGCCAGAAGCAAATGGCAAGTGTGACAAGTATATACAGTATAAATATTATAAAGGGGCTTACTAAAGCCTAAGGAAGGAAGGATATTCCTTTAACACATTATCAATATTATTTACATAATATCTGGCCAGTATGGAGAGGATCATCGTGTCTCCGTCAGGGGGTCGTGGAGTGGTGGTCCAGCAGGAGTCACGGAAGCGTTGTGTGTGGGGACATCTTAGGAGGTACTGGATAAGGGTGCGGCTGTCGGGTCTTCTGCATAATGCACAAGAGCGTTGTTCAGGGGATGCGGGGCTACCAATCTATTATTCAATTAATTTATTACACCCCAGGGGGCAACAAGCCTAGTCACAAGACCATACGGACAGACACGATTACATTGGTACTAGTGTCTAGCAGGACATGCTCTGTCTTGTGATATGGAGACAATATTGATAGGATTTAAGGACAATGGGAGTTAGCACCCAGCAAAGCATGGGTAGTGTACAATAATTAAATCTATATTACTACGAATAAGTAGGTGGTAACATATAGTGCAGTGGTTCTCAACCTTGTTTGCCCCATGCACCCCTTTCACCATATGTCAGAATGTCATTCCCCCTCCTTTCCAAGATTGTCTGCCTCAAAAAGTGCATTCCAAATAATATGCATATAATACTGAAAATCCTTTATTTTTTCCATATTAGTACATATACATTTACAATTTTGCATGGATTATTTTTATAGTGGAGTTTTACAAATTAAATGCCAATTGAAAATGTTGATGGATTTATAAAACTTGAATAAAAGTAAAATAGTTTTGTTTATTTATAATGAATTACTTAACAGACTAAACTGAAGCATAATGCAATAAACAAAAAGTTCAATAGAATACCAGGATATTGTAAATTTGTAATTAATTTTATTCAGATGAAGATTACAGTCAATGAGAAACCTGTGATTGTTTTTTCTTCGCCAATTCTGGGATACGCGGAGGAGTGCTTGAAAGGGCACAACGCAGGTCATTTTCTACCTCCAATCTACTACGTTGCTTCGTTTTAATTTGCAACAGAGTTGAAAAGCCTGACTCACAAAGATATGTCGACACAAACGGAAGCAATGCACGGATAGCTCCTTCTGCCACTTTTGGGTAGGAATCGCACATCAAGGGCCAAAATTCTGTGATTGATTTCTCATCGAACATATCTCTTGCTCCCAAATCAGTTTCCTCCCCCCCCCCCCCTGAAAACCTGAATTCCCCCCTGGTTGAGAACCCCTATATTATATTATAGTGGTTAGTGACTCTCCCTGTGGTAGAAGGTCCCTGACAGTGGGACAGTCAAGGTTTTAGTGTTGAAGGGTGCAAGCGTTGAGAGTTTACAGTAAGAGAAGTGCACGTTATCCCCCGCCTACTTTACTTTTACCTTTATCCTCTTCACCAATGACCGGCTCGTTAGCCGCTTAGGCGATTGGTCAATTTGTACTACGCACTTCATTGTCATCCTTAATATCTATTTAATTCATATTACGCTACATAACATTCAAATCCACCGCGCTTGTAGAGAGTCATAGAAAACAGTAGAAAACAGGAAACTTTTGCGTCTCTGTAACAAAGCGTGTTCGGCATTCGGGCCTTCGTTGTTGAGCGGCAGAAATTGGACAGTGATTACATAAGAACATCACGATCGTCTTAGTGATGTGAAAGTGTAAATCGATGTAGGACTTTTAATGCGAGATGCGATTATAAATTTGAAAACGCGATCTCCACCGAGTTGGAGGTACAGCCCAGGTCAAGAGGCCTACTATACTGCCCATTCTGGGGTCACTAAACTTAAGAGGATAAATCTACTCTTAATTTTAAGGCCGCTGCCACCAGACCCCCTGGGCAGTATGGTGCTTGTTTAGGTAGCTGGCAGAGCAAGCCAGGCATTGGGTTGGGTTTTTCATTGACCAAATCGAGAGTGGGAAGAAGGGTGAAACCAATCATGACTTAACTAATTTATTCCTTATTAAATCATATTGCATCCAGTCACAAAATACAAAAAGAGTTGACCGTCATCAGAATAACTACTATTATGTTCACTACACTTCACATCAGTACACGCCCTTCATCAATTAACTACTATTATCATCTTCATTCTTCATAGCAACCAATGACCTCCTTACCTCGGTCATTCCTTCTTACCACAACGCCCAACACATCAGACTGCACCACAAGTTATATTATAGTGTAAGGATCTCTTTTTTCACTATTTCATATTTCTCATTTATTCTTCTTTTCTATATACTTGCTTCATATCTATATTTTCTATTAATCTTCTTTTCTATACTTTATTCCTTCTGTCATATATATTATTGTATTTTCTGAATTTCATGTCCTCACTTTCTCTCAATTATATCCTGCTTTAGTTATATTCTATACCATGGATTAGTCTGGGAAACATGTCAGTTTTATTATAACATTTATTATGCTGACCACGGTAGCCTGCCACCACCCAGACTTTTATTAGAATATAACATATCTCATTGAATTGTTAGGTAGCGTGCTTCTAGGCACGTGAGTTACAATAGTTATTTTCTGAGAACCCATAGGTAGAAAGACTAGAGTGGTGATACTCGTAGTTTACTAATTCAATATATATTAACATAAGGAGTGAACAAGATGTTAAATAAGTACACTCAGACAAGACTGGACCTCTTAGGTCTTACTTTACAATTCATAAAATAGATCTTCAATTACTTATTACATCATTAATCAACTGTTATATTATTTCTTTGACAAATAAGGTGGTTATTTTACACGCTCAGATAGGACTGGACCCTTGGGTTTTACTTTTACATGTAGCAAAATAAATCTTTAATTCTTGGTTACAACATTAAACAATCATTATATTATTTCATTGTCAATACAGATACTGTAGTTATATGACACACTTGACAATATCCCAAATTAAGATATTATTTAGCACATCATGTTATTTCGGAATGAACAACATGGCACTTTAACTAGAACTCAGTTGGTAGCACATATGAATGATGTACTCAAGTCACAACCTATAAAACCAATGTTATTGCTGGTCAATACTCAACATGGGATAACTGTAAGGAGTGTCCCAGGGTGTCACACTGATATCACCACAACAAATGAAGAGCGCTGTTAGGGTCGGTTACAGACCGACACACTGCAAGGGAGTTCGGGCCTAATTCCCAGGGTGCGGACTCGCACAATTTAATCGTGCCGAATTAACGACATCCTGCAAGGCAGCCAGATGGTGTGCAGTTACCGGTCCCCCAGTGACTGAAGGGTATTCAGCTAACACACACACTGTGCCTGAGATATGATGGGACAGCGTCAGAGATGTGACGCTGCTCCTCGTACATGAGTTTATATACGGCTAACTGGCAACTCAGACCTGTGCGCTACATATGCAAGAAAGGCTAATCACGCAATGACAGAAATTACATTCAACTCAGTTGCTGTACATTTAACTATGACACTTAATGCCATGGGTCAGGTGAATTTCTGACGTATATTTTTATAATCTAATCAGAGATTGAGTTGGCCAGGAAAACGTGAAATGGACGTCAAATACACATGCTGTTAACGTCATTCTCACAACATGAGCGGGATTTCTAGACAAGGACCCTGTAGCGTACCGTATGTAGCCAGTTGTCAATTATCTCTTAGTATGGGCACACAAACGTACGTACATGTAGATGTCTCCACTCAGGAATGAGGTAGGACAGAAACTCACAATGCGCTTTCTGTATATATATTGTTGTACAGCGCAGTGCTTAGGAGTGACTAGGTGAGGAGCTGTGAGAGATGTAGCTGGTCCAGTAGCTGAGTGTAGAATGTCCTCCCTGGGTTGTTGTTGTTGTTGAGATTGTCGGACCGTAGTCCGACACGGGCCTTTGCCTATAGGCGGCCCGTTTGGTGGTTCCGGCTGGAGCTCCAGGAGCAGCCAGACCGAATTGGGATTGGAGGTGGTCCCACCTGCAGATTGGAAGGATACTGCAGGTTGCAAGTGTGAGCGGACCCCTGATCAGTGGACGCTTACCACCAACCCCCACTCTTGGACGTGGTCAGTTTCGGAGTGGCGCGCCCCCCGAACTGGGGTCCGCACTTGCTGGGAGAGGATACTTTCTAAGCTATCTGGGTGGTGGGTATCGTGTGATAACCCGGAGTAGGTGGTGAATGTGGCCTGTTTGGGCCTTTCGGGTTAGAGTGGCCGCTGGTGTTGTGTGTGTTTCTTGGGAGATTTGAGTTCTGTTTCGGAGGCTTTGTGTGACCTCGCAGTCGAGGAGATAGTGTTCAAGTGGGTTGGCTGCTGGCTCCTGACAGTAGGTGCATTCCATGACGTCATTTCCGATCATCTGCCAGGAGCACTTGTACCCTAGTCGTAGTCGATGAAGGCTGACTTGGGTTTGTCTTGGAGTTTTCTTGTCAGCGAAAGGTGGTTCCCCTTTTGTGGCCGCCAGGTACCATTTGGCTAATTGGGACCCGGCGTTGAATGCGTGAAGGAAGCTCTTTTTGATGTGGAGCTTGCTAGTCTTTCTGAGGTGATTCTTGATCTGTTGCACGCTTGCTGGAACTTGGATGTGTACGCTACTAGAACGTGTAGCTGCCTTGGCTGCTTCGTCTGCCACGTCGTTTCCTCCGATCCCTACATGACTGGGAATCCAGTGTAAGACGACTTGGCGGTTTTGGCTTTGGAATTCCTGTAGCTTTGCGAGGATCGAGGTAATGATGTGGACGTTGTCTCTCGGTTGACTGTGTTGCAGCGCCTGCATGGCCGATTTCGAGTCCGTGTGAATTATGATGGACTTGTTGTGTTGTGTTGCAGCGTGTTGTAGGGCCTTTGAGATTGCTACCAGCTCTGTTTGTAGGGTGGAGCAGTCATTCGAAAGTCTCCATCGGAGGGTCTGACCTTGGGTGTAGAAGGCCGCTCCGGATCTATGATGTTTTGGGTCCACCGAGCCGTCTGTGAAGTATGATGCTGCATCAGCCGGTGTCTCGGTGGCTATGGCTTCGAGAGTTATTTTTTTGAGGTCCTCCTTCTGGAGGTTGGCTTTACTATCGCCTAGGTCGGTAATTTTGAGTGTGGCTGGTGGAGGGCTCCATGGTGGAGGAACAGCGTAACCATTGTCTCGTGTGTCTTGGTTGTTCTTGACGAGTGTTTCTGCTTGCAGGTGTTGGATGACCTCGCTTGCCTCATGCGACCAGGTGGCCCCTCGCACTCTGTGGTCGAGGTGGAGGGAGGCACTGATTCGAATTTTGGCAACTTTGGGCTTGTCTGCTCTACAAATTTTGGCGAGGAGACCGGCTGTCACCTGCTTGACTCGTACTGCCAGGGGTGGTAGTTCGGTTTCCATTTGCAAATTGCAAATTCTGGTCCACATGGGTGCTCCGAGCATGGTCCTGAGAGCATTATTTTGGATGACTTCTAGCTTGGCTATTTGGTCTTCTCTCAGTCCAATGAGTGCTGGAGCACTGTAATCTACCAGCGATCTGATGGCGGCCGTGTAGTAGGCTTTGAGCACATGAAGGTTTGCTCCTGCGGTTGTGCTGGTGAGCGACCTCATTATATTGTGTCTGCTCTTCGTCCTGTACCTGAGATACTCGAGTTGCGGCTTGAAAGTGAGTTTCTGGTCAAACCAGATTCCAAGACACTGGTGGGCGTTGGTCCAGACTACCGGCGTGTTTTGTATGGAGAGCATCTTGTCTGGTGTGTCTGTGCAGATGGCCATCGCTTTCGACTTGGCTGGATTTATCTTGAGTCCAAGTCTGTTGCACTCCTCTTCTATAAGTTGGATTGCGTGTTGCGTGTTGGCTAGTCTGTTCGATCCTCTTACTATAAGCTGTAAGTCGTCTGCATAGCATAGGAGCTTGGCTGTTTGTCTGAAAGGAAGTTTGACAAAATTTTCCATCAGGACATTGAACAGCATTAGACTGAGGATGCCTCCTTGTGGGGTTCCGTTTTCATGGACCCTGTAGCTTGAGGTTGCTCCCTGAAAGCGTACTCTTGCTTCTCTCTGTGTGAGGTAGTTCTGGATCCACCCCAGCAACCTTCCTTTGACGCCTTTTTCAGCGAGCGTCGTTGTAAGGGCCAGTGGATTTGCTAGTTCGAAGGCCTTCTCAAGGTCGAGGAAGACCACCAGAGCTGGTTTGTAGTCCACTGTGCTGAGTATCTCGGCGATGTTGTTGCCTGTGCCGGTGTTCTCGGTGTAAGCAAAGATGTGAGGGTGTGGGCTGCCTACTTTCCACTTGAGTCGGTTGAGAGCCATTCTTTCTCCCGTCTTCGCTATGCAGCTGAGAAGGGAGATGGGCCTCGGTTTGTCTAGTTCTCTGGGCTTCGGAATGGGCTGTATATCTGCCTTCTTCCATTCCGGTGGGAGTCTTTGTGCTGTCCACGAAGCATTGATGGCTTGCAGCAGAGCCTCGTGTCCGGCTGTACCGGCATGAAAGAGCATGGAGTAGGATATCCTGTCGGCCCCTGGTGCTGTGTCCTTGCTTCGTTTTAGCGACTTCTGGAGTTCTTGCTGGTTAAAAGGTCTGTCGGTGTCATCTTCACTGTTTCAGGCCTCTTCGATCATCTGCAGTCTGACCTGTCGCAGACGCCGTTGTGTCTCCTCCGCCTGTCTCGGGAGGTTTTTCGTTGCTGCTCGGTCAGCGAACAGTTTTGCAAGTCTCTCGGCTTCCTCTTCTGGGTTGGGATGGGTTGGTGGTGGTGGTGTTGCCTTCCCAGATGCCCTTCGGATCTGGGCCCACATCTTGCCAAGGGAGGTGTGCTCGTTCAGTTCGGAGCACCACTTGGGCCAGCTTACGTTTTTTATTTCTTCCTTCTCTTCCCTGGTGTCCTTGACTATGACTTGCAGGAGATGTCTGTTTGTTTCCGTGGGATTTCTCCTGTAGTTTCTTCGGGCCATGTTCACTCTGTGGTTGAGTTCTTTCACCCTGGGACAGTAGTACCAGTAATCATTGTACTGTCTTGATGTGGGTTTTATTTTTGGGATGGCCTCTTCTGCCGCTTGGTGAAACGCCTCGACCAATTGGTGGTGGAGGGTTGTCTCATCCACGTGTGCTGCGCCGGCCGGCTGTGATTTTTCGCGCCACTTAGCCAGGTGTTTCTTAAAGAGTCCCCAGTCTGCCTTTTGGGTATTGTATCTCCATCTCGGCGGGGGTGGAGTGGGGAGTTTGTTCACCTTCAGCGTTGTTAGGGTGGCGAAGTGGTCGCTGGTCAGCGTGGGGTGTATCTGCCAGGAGGCCGAAGGCTGTAGTGCACTGGAGACGAAGGTTAGATCTAGCCTTCCTCCCCTAGTGTGGGTGGGCTCTCCGGTGTTCAGGAGGCAGATCTCGGGTGTATCTTGAAAGGTGGTGTATAGGTGTAGGCCGTCTTCATTTGTGGGGCTTACCGAGCTTAGGAAGGGATGATGTGCGTTGAAATCCCCTCCTATGAGCGTGGCGTGGTCAGCGGCCGAAGCAAATAATTGAGTCACCTCCAGTGAGCCCCTTGGGTTCTTGTAGATGTTGTGAACAGTTAATTCCCGTTCTTGGAGGGTTACTTTGACGGCCTGTGTCTCGATGTTTTCCCCACATGGAAATTGCTGCGTGACATCGGCGGAGGGTATGCTTGACTTAACCAAGATCATACATCCTCTTGTTGACGCCTGCGTGAAATGCCTCCTGTATGTCTTGTAACCACTGAATTTGAAACAGTGGTGTTCTTGTAGAAGTGTTTCTTGTAGCAGTATGATGTCAAGCTTGTTCTTGGCTGCTGCTTCTTGTAGGAGGTGTTTCTTGTTTTTGATGCCCTGAGCATTCCATGTTAGGACGTTCAGGGTGCTGATGTTTTCCACCACTGTTTCATCGGGGACTTCTGGTGGTCCTCGATGGAGATGTCCAAGTTCGATTCCAACTGGATCAGGTTCATATCTTCGTGTTCTGTGGTTTTTGCCTTCTGGGCCGTGGTTCGGTTCAGGGGAGTTGAAACGACCAATTTCTTTCTGGGAGCTGTCGGTATCTTGGGTTCTCTGGTGGCCTTCTTCGGTGTAGAGTGTACCTCGGCTGTCACTCGTGTGAGGACCGGCGTGGCTTCCTCCACTGAGGTGGCTGGAGCTGTGGCGACTTGCCCGAGGACGCTCCCCATGAGTATTTGGAGCTGTGTGGGATGGATCTCGTGGCCCAGTAGTCCGGCTAGGCCCTCCGCGAAGGTTGTCAGTACCTTGGCTAGGTCTGATACGTGTATCATTCATTCTGGTGCCTTGGTGTGTGCTTCTTTTGTCTTTTTCGTGGTTGTCGTTGTCTGCTGCTTGGGTGGCTGAGGTGTGGCCGTAGTGAGGCCAGGAAACTGGGCTGCACTTTGGGCGTTGACCGGCTGAGGAGGTTGTCTTTGTTGTTTTGGCCTTTGGGTTCCCCACTCGAAGGTACTTGGTGGGGCTGGTGTGCAGGGGGTGGGGGCCGGTCTTGCTGCTGGTCGGTTTGCCTGGACCCTCTTTGTTCTCTCGGAGCATCCAGGATTCCAGGCGTGGTGTTTGCCCCCGCAGTTGGCACACTTGGGGGCAATTTTTTCTCCATTTTTCAACTTGGTGAGGCAGGAGTGTGTGCCGTGCTTCTGTGCGCAGACTGCGCAGATTTCCTTGTACGTGCACCTTGTCTGATGGTGCCCGTATTTCTGGCATCTGAAGCATCGCAGGGGCTCTGGGACGAAGGGCCTCACTTCGTAGATCCCCCAGGTTTTGAGGTCTATGGTGCTGGGGGGTGAGCCGTAGTGCGTTATGAGCACTTGTTTTGTGGTGGCCGTCTTGTCGGACAGGGGAGAGCATCTCTCGGCTTTTAAGATCTTCGGGTGGTTCTCCAGGGGTTCGAGGGGTAGTTCCTTTGGGTACCGGAGGACTACCGACTTCATCAGTTTCTGGGCGGGGTCTAGCTTGGTTGATGCAACGGTGGTGGTGTTTTGCAGGTAAGTGTCGAGGGTGGTGGCGGAGTCCTTGTCTTTGGGGTGAATAATCATCTACCCCTTTAGGTTGGGCCGCACTGAGAACTTGGCCAGTGGATTTAGCTTTTCCATCTCTGTGATGGCGGCATATGTTGTTTTTGTGTCCGTTTTCGTGATCCGGAATTTTGGCAGTGTCGTTGGAGGTGAGCTGGTGGTGGTGATGGGTGCCTTTTGGGCTGCTTGACGGCATTCGTTTCCCGAAAAAGCACGTCGGCGTTTTTTGTTTTCTACCTTCGTCCAGTTGTCCTCAGTGGCGGTAGCAGTGGTGGTGGAGCTGTTGGAGGTGGTGGCAGTGTTCCTGCTTTTTAGGGCTTCATTGAAGGCGCGTAACTGGTCCGCTTTCTCTGTGCCGAGCCTGTCGTAGTTCGGGTCGTCAGGTTGGCGGTTCAGGCGGGGGTCGCGGTTAGGAGGGCGTACGCGCTCCATAACCGGTTTTTTTTCTTTTTTTAAATCCTACCTATTCCGGTTGAGTAAGTAGCAGAGGAATTTCAGCACTCCCCACTGGCTGGTGGTCGTAGAGTGGTTCCTGAGCTTCTCTCCCGGAGCCCCGTTGGGGAAGCCTACTTCCTAGTGTATGTGACTGCTCACTTATAGACGTGAGCTAAGTGTGCCTATTTGGGAAGGATAAGGATTGCTACCCTCTTTCCAGGTGGACGCGCACGATCACGGTTTTCCTGGAAAGACTCGGCTGGGATGGGTTTTGCTCCAACCCCCTTTCGTGTTCACAATCTCCTGGGAGGGAGGTGAACAGTTACAGGGGGGACCGCAGGACGAATACACTTTTTGAGGGTGCAGGTCCCTAGGCCAGAGCGAAAAAGGAAAAATAGTAGTAGAAGGAAAAGAGCTCAAACCACGTCGGGAATATCGCGCTATAACTGCTCTCCAGCTGGAGTGTGGGTCACTCACACCACCAGTGGGGAGGGCAAGCTAATGCTCGATAAACCGAAAACGCTCGTGAGTTGTTGTGGACGATGACAGTCGTGGGTGGTCCGGTCCGGGAAGATGGCCAACAATGGCTGCACGCCAAAACTCATGAAAGTATACTCGAAGAGTCCAAACGGAGTGGTGATGGCTGTCTTCTGGGTATCTGCAGGTGCTACTGGGATCTGGTGGAAGGCACGCCCCAAGTCGATCTTCGAGAAGATAGTCTTGCCATGAAGTTTGTGGTGAAAGTCCTGGACATGCTGAATAGGGTACCTGTCAGGTTTGGTGACGAGATTCAGGGCTCTGTAGTCGCCACACACCCTCCACTCGCCGGGTGTTTGCTTAGGAACCATGTGAAGAGGTGATGCCCAGGGGCTCCTTGAAGGGCGAATGATGCCGTCTTGCAGTAGTTTGTTGAATTCTACTTTGGCTGTGTTCAGGAGCTCAGGGCGCAGGCGGCGAGGGCGTGAAAAGACTGGTGGTCCTTTGGTTTCGATGTGGTGGAAAATTCCCGATGTAGGTGGTGGAGGTAGGGAGACTTGGGGTGAGAAAAGCTCCTTGAATTCGTCGAGCAGGGAGGAGAACTCGTTGGAAGGCGCAAGACAGGTGATAGTGTCGGTGTGTCTGGCACGAGAACCCTGGATCTTGCGTGCTGTAGGCTCATGGATGAGGCATAGATGACTTGGTTTGACGCCGAGCTTGTGGAAGGTGAGGAAGTCGAAACCAAGGATGGGTTGAGACACGTCTGCTATCACGAATAGCCAACACAGAGTCTTGGGCAGACCGAGGTCTAAGGCGAGGGTGCGTACGCCGTAGGAGGCGATGGAGGTACCGTTGGCAGCGAACAGGTCATACGAGGGTTGCTTTGACTTGTCTTGTAGTGAGGGAGGGATGAGGCTGACCGATGAACCTGTGTCGATGAGGAACTTCTTGCCGGAGGTGCGGTCGGTGACGTGCAGTACTGAGACGCCTGAAGGGACAGAGGCTGAGGCGTCTACCAGCCTCCGGTGTTGCCGTTTCCCGAATAGGTGCAATAGGGCTCACAGTTTCGAGCATTGCGGCCGAAAGTCTGGTGATACCAGCAGAGGGTAAATTTGTTGTGCTGGGGGCTGGCTGCTGTGCGTCGGAACTTGTAGGGCGTGGTGCGTGAGTCAGGAAGTGGCACAGCAGCGGGTATGGAGGAGCAGAACTGCTCAATGGTGTCCATCCTGTGGTTCAAGGTTTGCAACAGGTCCTTGATATCTTGTGAGGTATTGCTCGGCTGAGAGGTGTTGACCCGGCTTACAAGTTCGGTCGTAGGTACTGGTGTGACCGTGGCAGCA
Source organism: Homarus gammarus (assembly GCA_958450375.1). Taxonomy (NCBI): domain Eukaryota; kingdom Metazoa; phylum Arthropoda; class Malacostraca; order Decapoda; family Nephropidae; genus Homarus; species Homarus gammarus. The sequence goes on from CAUDMG010003354.1 coordinate 54,628, forward strand.
AGGGGTGCAGCAGCGCACTCGTTGAAAATTCTCTCTGCCGCGGTTGCATATAGTTCTGGTATCGTAGAGTAATCTACTGCAGACAGGATGTTGCGTACTTCTGTGGGTAGTTTTTGTGCGTGAAGCTGGCGCAGGATAGAGTCAGGAAGTCTGTCTGTGTACCGGGAGTTCACCCTGCACATCTCTTCCCAGAGAAATCCCGGAGTTGAGTTTCCAAGGGAGATAGAAGATAGGTTCTTCAGGAGATTGGAGCGGGTCCGTTGGTAATGCGTTTTTAAGGCATCCCGCAGAGTGGCGAATTTGTTGTTCTCTGGAGGGTTGGAGATGGTCTGTGAGACTTGTGTGGCGACTTCAGTGGGCAAGGAGCAGAGCAGGGCGCCGTACTTTTGCCCGTCTGTAGCTGTAGAGCCGATGAGAGCTGCTTCGACTTGAACTAACCAGTCCTCTACGTTGTGGTTGAAGGTTGGTAGAGAGATCCGTCCGTCCATTCTTGCGGGAGTATATCACACCTGTTAGGGAAGGATGAGGGATGGGTGCTTGTTCCGACCCCCTTCCGTGTTCACAATCTCCTGGGAGAGAGGTGAACACTTGCGGGGGGACTTCGGGACGAATACACTTTTTTAGGGTGCAGGTCCTTAGGCCAGAACTAAAAAAACAAAAGAAAAATAGGAGAATAGGCAAAAGAGCTCAAACCACGTTTGGAATATCGCACACTAGTTGCTCTCCGGCTGTGATGTGGGTCACTCACACCGCCAGTGGGGAGAACAGACTAATGCCTTATAAACCTTACGGTCGTGAGATGGTGTCGTTGTGGAGTAGTGGGTGGTGCAGGGAGGCGGTTGGCCTATCTTCTCAGCTCTAGTAGTAAGGCAGCAGAAAGGAGTGTGGTATTCACGGCTCCAGGGGTCACCAATTGTAGCGTACCGTATGTGGCCAGTTGTCAATTATCTCTTAGTATGGGCACACAAACGTACGTACATGTAGATGTCTCCACTCAGGAATGAGGTAGGACAGAAACTCACAATGCGCTTTCTGTATATATATTGTTGTACAGCGCAGTGCTTAGGAGTGACTAGGTGAGGAGCTGTGAGAGATGTTGCTGGTCCAGTAGCTGAGTGTAGAATGTCCTCCCTGGGTTGTTGTTGTTGTTGAGATTGTCGGACCGTAGTCCGACACGGGCCTTTGCCTATAGGCGGCCCGTTTGGTGGTTCCGGCTGGAGCTCCAGGAGCAGCCAGACCGGATTGGGATTGGAGGTGGTCCCACCTGCAGATTGGAAGGATACTGCAGGTTGCAAGTGTGAACGGACCCCCGATCAGTGGACGCTTACCACCAACCCCCACTCTTGGACGTGGTCAGTTTCGGAGTGGCGCGCCCCCCGAACTGGGGTCCGCACTTGCTGGGAGAGGATGCCCCAACAAAGTAAAAAAATGCGCTGCTTGTGGTGGCCTACACTCCTCCGCCGATCGGACCTGCCCTAAATGGAAGGAGGAATGCAGGGTAGCCAAGGCTCGTCTTGAGAAGAAACTGAGCTACAAAGAGGCCCTCCTTGCTGTACGCTCCCAAGAAAAGAAAAAACCAGCAGAAAAGAAAAACCAAGAAAAGAAAACTCAAGAGAAGACGCCCACCACACAGAACCAAGAACACCACGTGGCCCGTGGAGCTGAAGCCCACGTGGTCAACCTCACCGTCTCTGACTTCTTCCACACCTATGAGGACTTAATACACAAGGAAGACGAACAACAAGACCCAAACACAAACGAATGGACACTTCAAGAGAGCAAGAAGAGGAGGAGAGTGAGAAGAAAATCGACATCAAGCTAAGAAGACCAAGACATCTCCTCCACACAAGAAACCAACACACACAATCAAGCCGACCAAGCACTGATTATCCATTGCCCAACCCAACACGCACCTGACGCTTGACCTGACGCTAGCCTGGCTCTGTCTTGTCGCCTCCCGGCCGCGTTCAGGCGAGTTGCTGCTGCCTCCATCTTATACTCCCTCACGCAAGCGGTGTTTAGCCACTGCATCTATTCTCTCCTCCTAAAATTCACTGTGAGTAACAGAACTGCTGACGTTATCTTGAAACTTTACCTAGCATTAGTGAGGCCACACATGGATTATGCGGTTCAGTTCTGGTGTCCTTATTATAGAATGGACATAGATTCTTTGGAGAGAGTACAAAGAAGAATGACAAAAATGATCCATAATATTAGAAACCTTCCATATGAAGAAAGACTGAAAAGCTTAGGCTTACATTCATTAGAGAGGCGTAGAGTTAGGGGAGATATGATAGAGGTGTACAAGTGGGTAAGTGGGATCAACAAGGGTAAAATGGAAGATGTTCTGAAGCTCAGTAATAACGAAATAACGAGAACAAATGGCTTTAAATGGCTTATGTTCTTATGTTCTTATGTTCTTATGTTCAATCCTCCCTTTATTCTTCCCCTGAACCTCCTTCCCCCCTGTCACTAGCATTTCTATTCTATTCTATATACTGTACGCTGATTGGCTGGTCGGCGCGCGGCCGGAGCTCAGTTGGAAGTTGTAGGGGGAAGGAGTCACTACAACCCTCTATGGGTATACGTTGAGATCTTGGAGATAAGAGTGTGACATATTCTTTTCAGGAGATTAATTACTTTCTTAAATTGACAACTGACAATAATCAAAGTACAAATATCAGATTTTCTGATGTTTGGGCATCAAAATAATCTAACTTCAGTAGCAATTGGAAATTCGTGGCTATCCCCAAGGACGATATCAAGGGATGCCATTCGTACTGGCAGACTCGACACTCACTTATTTGACAAGTGTTACTAACAATAAAGACAGTTGAAGCTTTCAACATCACTCACAAAGGATCTTGAATGCTTTAACTGTAATGAGACATATCTAAGTTGACTCAAAACAATGATGTTCTCTCTCACATTCACTTTATAGAGAGGTTGGTTTCAGGAAGTCAGAGAAAATGGACGCCTCAGACTGGGGACTCAATAAAGAAGGCATAGCTACATGTTTTGTGGGTTATTGAGCGTAATATGAATCGTCTGATTTTACGTTAACTGACGTGTACGACCGTGGTCATTGCAATAGCACTACCTCTCAGGTATACTCCACACTTACAATTATGGAACTCCTCGGTATTCTTCAGGTACACATACCAGGCACCTCGTTCACACTCTACTACTGTTAAGTAGATGGGTTACTTCCCAGGTAATCATACCAGTACTGGTTCCATGCCTGGTATCCTTAGGTCGCTCCACGTGGTGACCACGAAACACACAATCATGTTCTCCTATCCTGGGTGGTGATATGTAGGGTATCCACAGATTCACAGTGGAGGTGCATAATGGCCATAAGCAGAACACACCACACCCGGTGGGTTCCTCACAGTGGAGCAGTGGTGGTTGCTCGGCCGATGCTCTGGGCGCGCACATGTTTTGGTGAGAAGTCGGGCGGCACTGAGAATAATGCCTGAGCAGTGCCGGATTTAGACCTGTGGAGGCCCATGGGCAGCCTCTTTGTGGAGGCCCCCCTCCTTATAACTACCCAAGAGGGTGGGGTGGCGAGTGAAGCGAGCCTAAACATTTTGAAATTTGAACACTTCTTTGGAGAATTTTGAAGCCATATGCAGTTATATTGAGGAAATTAGAACATTGAGAAATTTTTAATTAACTGTATATTTATTGATAGTGTACAATTTCCCAAAACACACACACACACACATACACAAGTGTGTGTGTGTTTATGTTGGGAATTTGTTCACATAAATTTTAAAGAATGAAAATAAAAATAATCCAAATGAATAAACAAATAAATAAAATACTGTAATATGTGGAGGCCCCCAGATTGTGGAGGCCCCCAGATTGTGGAGGCCCCTGGGCAGCTGCCCACTTTGCCCACTCCTGAATCCGGCCCTGAGCCTGAGGGGCTTTTATCACCATACACTATTTTTGTTTTTATCCTCTTCGCCACTAATCGGCTCGTTAGCTGCTTGGGCGATCGGTCACGTCTCTCATTACTTTTCCTTTTCATTTATATTCTTCACCAAAAGATCGGCTCGCTAGCCGCCCGGGCGATCGGTCACGTCTCTGTCACGCAGTTGACAAATACTGGGCATGCACCGGATCCTGAATGTACCTGAACCTGCTCCAGTGTTGGTCAAGTCTTATCTTGAAAGAGCTCACACTCGGTGCCGTCACAACACTCTCTGGTAGAGTGTTCCAAGAGTTTACAACCCAAACTCCGAAAAAGTTTGCCCTCACAGTTTTCTTGACTTGCGGCTTCTTCAGTCTTGAGCTGTGACCCCTTGTGGGGCGAGCGTCCGCCAGCTCCAAGTAAGGACACTCGACCGAGTAGTGCCCCCTGAGATGCTTATACTGTACACCTCAACTAGGTCCCCCTTTGCCCGTCTGTAGTATAAGCTAGGCAAGTTCAGGCGCTCCAATCTCTCAGGGTAGTTGAGGTGCCGAAGTGCAGGCACCAGTCTGGTGGCCCTTCTTTGAACATTTTCAACCAACTGACAGTCCCTAGCATATCTCGGGGACCAGACGGGGTGACAGCACAGTACTCCAGATGGGGAAACACTTCACTCTTGAAGATCGTTACAAGGGACGGACCGTCTAGATATCTGAACGACTTTCTTATAAGACCTAATAATTTATTTGCCTGATTTACCTTCTCGCAATCCGAGAACTTCAGCTCATTGTCAACATACACACCTAGGCCCTTCTCACATTCAGTCTCAAATAGTGCAGTTTCTTCATCCCGTTGGGACATATGATACGCCTCCTTACCGTTGGTACGCCCCAGGTACATCCTCTTACACTTCGTGACATTGAATCTCAGCAGCCATTTCTTCGACCATTCTTGGAGCCCACAGAGGTCCTTCTGCAGCTCTAAACAGTCCGCTTGATTCTTAATTTCCCGAAATAACTTAGCGTCATCGGCAAACATTTGTATGGAGGAGTGTACAACGTCAGGCATGTCATTTATGAAACAAACAAACAACAGCGGGCCCAATACACTGCACTGTGGTACTCCGCTTATGACAGGTACGGATGACGATTTCGTGCCATTAATAACCACACACTGCTTGCGGTCATGTAGAAAGTCTTCTATCCACGCAAGGACATTTCCCCGAATTCCGGACCCTTCCAGTTTGATTTTCAGCCTTTCGTGGGGTACACTGTCGAAAGCCTTGGCAAAATCTAGGTAAATATTGTCGATATTACCACCCCGTTCCAGAATATGGGTCCAAATATCCAATACCTTGAGCAGTTGTGTTAAGCAGGAGCGCCCCGGCATAAAACCGTGTTGGCAATCCTTTACAAGGTTGTTTCGTATTAGATGTTTCATTGCGGCATCTCTGATAATACTCTCAAGTACTTTACATATTATGCTGGTCAGGCTCACCGGTCTATAGTTGTTTGTGGAGTGACGATCGCCCTTCTTGAAGATAGGACTCACATAAGCCACTTTCCATTCTCTGGGGACCACTTGTTCATCCAGGCATTTACAACCCAGGATCTTCAGAGGCTCGGCAAGCTCGTTGCACAACTCTTTTAGCACTCTAGGATGCACCATGCCAGGTCCGGGACTCTTATGGACCTTTAGCCTGAACAGTTTATTTCTTATAACCTCTTCTGTGAACACAATGTGGGTCAGTGCTGTGTCGAACCGTCTGTCCTCAAACGCAGGAAGGTTAGTTGCATCCTCTCTTGTGAACACCGAGGGAAAGAAGCTGTTCAATGCCTCAGCTTTATCCTGGTCAGAATCTGCGAAACTACCATCCACCAGCCTCAGGTCTGATACTCCTACTCGCGTTTTCAATTTCGACTTTGCATAGCGGTAAACGCCTTTGGGTTTGACTTGACCTCGCTTGCAACCAACCTCTGGAACTCCTTTTCAGCCCCTCTACACTCAATCTTTGCTTGGTTTCTGGCTCTTGCTTTCATCCTCCTGTCTTGCTCATCGTTTGACCCAACCCACGTCTTGAATTTCTGGGTTTTCTTCTTAATTTTGTCGACCGCCGCATGGTTCATGTGTAGGGATCCCCTCGTATTCCTAGAAGCACTGGGTTTGGTCTTGGGTATATATTTATCGATCAAATGGGTCACTTTACTAGTTATGATATTCAGCGTAGTGTCTGCGTTCTTGTACCTTAATGAGTCAGGCCAGTTGACACCCCCCATCTCTTCCCTCATCCCATTGTAATTTCCCTTGTGATATTTGTACCTTGGCCTGGCCTTATCATGAACTAGGTAAAAGTTAAATCTGAATGACAACACTATATGGTGACTGGTGCCAACTGGGGCAAGGTGTTCCAGTTTGGCCACCATACCCTCCTCGTTTGTTATGATGAGGTCTAGTGGCTTGGATGTTTGCTCCCCTCTGTAATGTGTCGGGTCTCTCACATGTTGGAACAGAAAATTATCTCTCAGAGTTTCTACAAAATGAGTAGCAGGGTTATTCAAGTCATTCGGGGTGGACTCGTTTCTCCAGTCGATGTCGCCATAGTTAAAGTCCCCCATGATAAGGAGGTGGCTAAGGTTGAGCATTGCCGCGTTGTTTATTAAGGTTCTTAAGTTCCTTTAATTTAGTGGACCACAGTTTGGGGATCTGGAAATACACCCGACGATAAGTAAGTCCCCTCCCTTTAATTTAATTTTACACCACTTGGACTCTTCAAAAACATCCTCTCCCTGTACCCTCGCCTGGCTGGCTCTAAGGTCTCGCCTAGCTAAGATAACCACACCCCTCTTGCAGGATTCTTGAGTTAGGTTCGTAAATGAGTCATATCCAGCAATACTGAACTCACATTCCTCTAGGTCGATTCTCCTGTTCTTGTACAACAGTTCTACAACTCCTGCAATATCTGGTTGGTGTACTCTTAGTAGTGTTTCAAACTCCTCTCTCTTATCAAGGAACGTGTCAGTATTAGTGTACATGACATTCAAGCCAGAATTTGTTCTCGGTAACGTCTCTACTCTTAGTAGTAACCCCCCCCCCCCCCCCCCCCATTCTCAGAAGCTGCAGCATTTGCTAAGTGCACTGTATTTTGCAGGGTGTGGTTCAACTCTATTACTTCACTTTATAACATTAGGCAAGGTTTTAAGATGTAAAAAACTGCTAAATAAGTCTCTTGAGTCTAGTATACTGTGTCTTTAGTTAAATCAGTTCATAGTGTCATCAGTGACTGCGGAAGAGGTTGTAAACAACTTAAAGTGAAGAACAAATTGGCAAGCAAGCTGATAAGGCACCACTGCCAGCAGAGACCAAGTCGTATTATAGGTGCCACAGACTTTTATTTTTAATTTTGTTTGTGTGCTATCTCAAGGACTGAAACTGTGCCTTCAATACACCATTCACAGGGAGATACAGTGTACACAGTGAGAGCATAAAGAGATATAGTCATTGGTGAGAACTGGAAAGGAAAGTATAAGGAAATAATAGTTAAAATAAAACTGTAAACAAATCAACGAGCTTGGCTATCCTAAAAGGCCTTCTATTACCGCCCCAAAGAAAGTTTATTTTGTATTTTTTTCTGTGTATCTAAAGGACTGAATGGGCGTATATAATCCGTTATTCATAGCAAAATGCAGTGTACATAGATAGCACATAGATACCGACAAATGCCAAAGTGAACTGAAAAAAGGAGAAAAAAAAACAGAAGACAACTCATAAGGCAACACAGGAGACAGAGTGCCGAGGAGGTTAAAACACCAACAGAAGGCAGTTAGGTTTTATGTCCAGTGGATAGAATGGAGCTACTGGGGTTTTTCCCAACATTATGTGACTTATCTCTCAAGCTTAACACCTCACTACCTGCATCTGCTGCTTGTGAGCGCCTGTTTAGTCATGCTGGGCTTATTATTTATTATTCAATTTCAATTTTCAATTTCAATAGTTTATTCCTTGATAGAGGAAGCGGGATCCTAGTGCTGTCACTAGGTACCCCTGTACAATAACACCAGAAGCAAATGGCAAGTGTCACAAGTATATACAGTATAAATATTATAAAGGGGCTTACTAAAGCCTAAGGAATGAAGGATATTCCTTTAACACATTATCAATGTTATTTACATAATATCTGGCCAGTATGGGGAGGATCATCGTGTCTCCGTCAGGGGGTCGTGGAGTGGTGGTCCAGCAGGAGTCACGGAAGCGTTGTGTGTGGGGACATCTTAGGAGGTAGTGGATTAGGGTACGGCTATCGGGTCTTCTGCATAATGCACAAGAGCGTTGCTCAGGGGATGCGGGGATACCAATCTCCCAAGTAAAGTCATACCCAATGATGATACGGGCAGCAATCGCGACCCTTTTCCGCGACCCTTTCCCATACACGTACGAGAGGTCAGGAAGTTTACGGAGGACATCGTACCAGTTTTATGTTGTTTTTTGTTTGTTTTTCTCTTCTCTCTTTTTAAATAACATTGAATTGCCATAACTGGTTGTTTCGTAGTAGATGTTCCATGACGGCATCTCTGATAATACTCTCAAGTACTTTAAATATTATGCTGGTCAGGCTCACCGGTCTACAGTTATTCGTGGAGTGACGTTCGCCCTTCTTAAAGATAGGACTCACATAAGCCACTTTCCAATCACTGGAATCTTCAGAGGCTCGGCAAGCTCGTTGCACAACTCTCTAAGCACTTTGGGATGCACCATGTCAGGGCCGGGACTCTTATGGACCTTTAGGTTTGACAGTTTATTTCTTATATCCTCTTCTGTGAACACAATGTGGGTCAATGCTGTGTCAAACCGTCTGTCCTCAAATGCAGGAAGGTTAAGAAGCTGTTCAATGCCTCAGCTTTATCCTGGTCAGAATCTATATAACTACCATCTTCAAGCCTCAGGTCTGATACTCCTACTCGTGATTTTAATTTCGACTTTGCATAACAGTAAAACTCCTTTGGGTGTTGGACTTGACCTCGCTTGCAACCAGTCTCTGGAATTCCTTTTCAGCCCTTCTACACTCTGCCTTTGCTTGGTATCAGGCTCTTGCAAACATCCTCCTGTCCTGCTCATCAGTTGACCCAACCCACGTCTTGAATTTCTGGGTTTTCTTCTTAATTTTGTCGACCACCGCATGGTTAATGTGTAGGGATCTCCTCGTATTCCTAGAAGCACTGGGTTTGTCCTTGGTTATATATTTATCGATCAAATGAGTCACTTTACTAGTTATGATATTCAGCGTAGTGTCTGAGTTCTTGTGCCTTAGTGAGTCAGGCCTGTGGATACCCCTTATCCCGTTGTAATTTCCCTTGTAATATTTCCACCTTGGCCTGGCTTTATCTTGAACCAGGTAACAGTTAAATCTGAATGACAACACTACATGGTGACTGGTGCCAACTGGGGCAAAACGTTCCAGTTTAGCCACCATACCCTCCTCGTTTGTTATGATGAGGTCTAGTGGCTTGGGTGCTTGCTCCCCTCTGTAATGTGTAGTGTCTCTAACATGTTGGAACAGAAAATTAGCTCTCAGAGTTTCTACAAAGAGAGTAGCTGGGTTATTCAAGTCATTTGGGGTGAATTTGTTTCTCCAGTCGATGTCGCTACAGTTAAAGTCCCCCATGATAAGGAGGTGGCTAGGGTTGAGCATTGCCGCGTTGTTTATTAAGGTTCTTAAGTTCCTTTAATTTAGTGGACCACAGTTTGGGGATCTGGAAATACACCCGACGATAAGTAAGTCCCCTCCCTTTAATTTAATTTTACACCACTTGGACTCTTCAAAAACATCCTCTCCCTGTACCCTCGCCTGGCTGGCTCTAAGGTCTTGCCTAGCTTAGATAACCACACCCCTCTTGCAGGATTCTTGAGAAAGGTTCGTAAATGAGTCATATCCAGCAATACTGAACTCACATTTCTCAGAGTCGATTCTCCTGTTCTTGTACAACAGTTCTACAACTCCTCCAATATCTGGTTGGTGTACTCTCAGTAGTGTTTCAAACTCCTCTCTCTTATCAAGGAACGTGTCAGTATTAGTGTACATGACATTCAAGCCAGAATTTGTTCTCGGTAACGTCTCTGTTCTTAGTAGCAACCCCCCCCCCCCATTCTCAGAAGCTGCACCATTTACGAAGTACACTGTATTTTGCAGGGTGTGGTTAGAAATGTCAGTGTTTACACGGCGCTCGCCTCCTCCCGGCTGGTAGGCGGAGCTGGTGCCACCTCCCTGGCGGGGGGGTAGAGCGGGTGGAGGGTGCAATGCTGCCCCCTGGTTCTGAGTCTGCACACTTGCTTCCACTACCCTCCCCCTGAATATAACCTATGTACACCCGTCCCCGTTCCTCCTTGACTCCTCCCTCTTCTGCTTCAAGTCCTGCAGGTGCTTCTTGTGCTGTTCCCTTTGCATTACCGTGCGATCTGGGTGAATGAATACACTCCAAAATGCCTCGCTCCTTGCTAAGTTTTTTGCCTGCCGAATAACCTCTCATTTCTCCTCCTTACTCACTAGTGTGATCTTGAGGGAGCGAGGCTTGAACCCTTTATTTTGTCCCAGCCTCCTCACATCCTGAGGGGTTGATGGCATCTTCAGAACCTGTGTACAAATATTCTTAAACTGCATCTTATCGTGTGTTATCCTACTCTCAGTTCCCTCCGCCTGGCTCTCAGGGACTCCAAAAACTATTACATTGTTCCTCCTCTCCCCTAACAGTAGGTTTGCCAATTGCCATTTCTTCGACACACTTCTTCAGAGTCCATAGCTGTTGTAGAACCTGTTTTTATCCTGCATTACTCTGTGCCACCTCCTGTAGCCCTGCTAATGCCTCAGCATAACTCCTCTTAGCAACCACCTCCATTCTATCGGCTACTTCCTCAGTCTTAACAAGAATCTCTTTCCCAACGCGTTCTAGTTTGGCAACCAGCAAGACTCCAGCTTCATCTATTTTCGTCCATAGGGAACTCGTTCCCCTATGGCTTGCAATCGCCTCTTTCACCTTGACTATGCAGTCAGAGCAGTACCAGCAACAGCCTTCATGCTTTATGGCAACTTGTATCGTCCTAAACGCTGCATTGCTCAGGCCTGTACCATCTACATCTACGCTCCTGCCTATTACAATTGCTCAAGGTATTGGATATTTGGACCCATATTCTGGAACGGGTTGGTAATATCGACAATATATACCTAGATTTTGCCAAGGCTTTCGACAGAGTACCCCACGAAAGGCTGAAAATCAAACTTGAAGGGTACGGAATTCGGGGAAATGGCCTTGCGTGGATAGAAGACTTTCTACATGACCACAAGCAATGTGTGGTGATTAATGACAAAAAATCATCATCTGTACCTGTCACACGCGCAGTAACACAGGGATGCGTATTGGGCCCACTGTTGTTTGTTTGTTTCATAAATGACATGCCTGACGTTGTACACTCCTCCATACAAATGTTTGCGGATGATGGCCAGTTATTTCGGGAAATCAAGAACCAAGCGGACTGTGAAGAGCTGCAGAAGGATCTCTGCGAGTTCCAAGAATGGTAGAAAAATGGCTGCTCAACGGAATGAAGAAACTGCGTTATTTGAGACTGAATGTGAGAAGGACCTAGGTGTGTATGTTGACAATGAGCTGAAGTTCTCGGATTGCGAGAAGGTAAATCAGGCTAATAAATTAATAGGTCTTATAAGAAGGTCGTTCAGATATCTAGACGGTCCGTCCCTTGTAACGATCTTCACGAGTGAAGTGTTTCCCCACCTGGAGTACTGTGCTGTCACCCCGCCTGGTCCCCGAGATATACTAGGGACTGTCAGTTGGTTGAAAATGTTCAAAGGAGGGCCACCAGACTGGTGCCTGCACTTCGGCACCTTAGCTACCCTGAGAGATTGGAGTGCCTGAACTTGCTTAGCTTATACTACAGACGGGCAAGGGGCGACCTAACTGAGGTGTATAAGCATCTTAAGGGGCACTACTCAGTCGAGTGACCTTACCTGGAGGACGCTCACCCCGCAAGGGGTCACAGCTCAAGATTGAAGAAGCCGCAGGTCCAGAAAACTGTGAGGGTAAACTTTTTCGGAAAGTGTTGTGACGGCACCGAGTGTAAGCTCTTTTAAGACCAGACTTGACCAACATTGCAGCAGGTTCAAGTACATTCAGGAGCCGGTGCATGCCTAGCACTTACCAACAGTGCGTAACAGATTTTTTTTAGTTTAACAAATTTATTGGCAAAGCTTGTAGTACAGTTTGCCTATTCTGAGTAATTCAGTCAGGTCTTGACACTGAGGGTGGTATCACTTCTCACTGCAACGCAGGACAGAGGTTCATACACAAAAAAATACATCATATTCATTAACAGCTATATATGTATAGAGGTCAGATTCATGTGGGTAATGTCACTGTTCACTGCCATGCAGGACAGAGGTTCGTACACAAAGGGATGCATATTCATTGACAGTACATATACATATATATATATATATATATACACACACATACACATGTATATACATATACATATACACATATAAATACAGTATATATACATATATATACACATATACATACATACATACATACACATACACACACATATATACATATACGTAGGTCAGATCCATGTGGGTAATGTCACTCTTCACTGCCATACAGGACAGAGGTTCGTACACAAAAAATGCATCATATTCATTGACACTATATAGGTCCATATTCATGTGGGTAATGCCACTGTTCACTACCATGCAGGACAGAGGCTCGTACACAAAGAAGGAAATACATCATATTCATTAGCAGTATATATAGGTCAGTGGATATCATACATTGGAGTCATATTCTAATTGAAGACTACTCAGTGTGGGCTAGCAATTTGGGATAAACAACAAGAATGTCCTCAAGCACCCCTCATTCAATGTAGTAATTACATAGTTCAAGATACAATAAGTCAGGTGGCCTGAAGTCTTTGACAGTGTCACATTCAATAATATAGTGTTCAAGTGTATGCCTTAGAGGTTTATCACAAAGTTTACATGCTGAGTGTTCCGGTATGGGTACAGCGTTACTAACTTGCCAGATGTGTCTGTATCCTAGCCTAATTCTGGCCACGACTACATCACATTGTCTGGTTCTGTCCTTATGCTGGCCATACCGGTACCTCTTGTCACAAAATTTGTCATATTTACTAATGCTACACCTGTCAGGTCTCTCTGCATTTCTCACTTCTTCTAGATCAGAGTTCATGATTCTGACTTGAATGTTTTTAATTGCAGCATTGGACAGACCAAGGTCACGGTCAACATTTTCTTTCTTACATGCCTCATTGGCCAGTCTATCAGCACGGTCATGATACCTGATTCCAACATGGGACGGAATCCACACAAATTCGATACTTAAGTTGTTCTCATTGGCAGTTATCACATTCCTTTTAAATTCACATACAAATTTAGACATAGAGCCTGACGGGCTGTTCATTGATTTCAAAGCACTTTGAGAGTCACAGAATATCACCCCACCTCCATTTTCTTTGAGGTAGTCTGTGGCTTAGTAGATTCCAGTTAGTTCAGTTTGTGTTGTGATGACCCAGTTGCTCAGCCTTTGCTTGTTTGACACTATCATCTCTTTTTCTTTATATATTACAATTGCACAGCCTGTTCTACCTGTGTTTGTCTGCACAGAACCATCAGTAAAAGCACAACATTCACTTGATTTAATACTCTCTATGTGTCTGTTAATAGTATCTAGTGTGACACATCTCACCACATCGGCGTTTAACATTTGCTTACTACCAACAGGAGTGTAATTAATAGGAACTGATATATCCAGCCAAGGAGGAATGGCATTAATGGGTTCGTCTGGGGTGATTGGGACATTCAGTTTCAAGAGATCTGCAACACTTTTATGAAGCCACGCCCCAAAGAGCGTCTTTTGTGGAAGGTTAGCAAGATGGTCGGGATTACTTAGATAGAACATCAACTCAGTTTGAGCTGTAGTTTGGGAACCATTGTTCTTCAAAACTTTGACACAAAACATGGTATTAAGTAGAGCTATCCTCTCAGATAGGGAGGTCAGTCCGAGCTCTTTCCTCATGTTTACAATTCTGGTTGATTTTGGTCATCCTAGAATGATGGACATGGCTTCATTTTGTACTACCTCAAGGCTGTTGAGTTGTTTAGGCGGAATAGTCACAAGATGGAGAGCCTGATAGTCAACTACAGAACGAATGAAGTGAAGATAGAAAGTACGAGCATAGGTGATGTTAATTCCATAGCCCTTGCCAACAAGGGTTCTGAGGGGTTTAATGCGCTGCATTAGTTTGTCACGAAGGTTGCTGACAAAGTTTGCATCATTCACACAAATTCCAAGATATTTATAGGAGCTACATAGTTCCAAGGGCATGCTGTTATTCTTATAGTCAAGAGGCAAAAGGTGAGCAGGACGAGGATTGAGGAACCTCGTTTTGTCAACAGATATTATGAGACCACATCCAACAGTTCTCCGAGCAAATACATCCAGCAAGGCTTGGAGCCTGAGTTTGGTTTGTGTCATAATGCAGATATCATCAGCATAGCATATTACAGCCTCGTTTGGCTGAACTGGAATGTCAGCAGTAAGCTAGTGCATCAGTATATTAAAGAGCATAAGACTTAACACTCCTCCCTGAGGCGTGCCAAGCTCAAATGATCTCATTCTGGTACTTTTGACTCCCCTAAACAGACCACTGGCATACCTGTTGGACAGATAACCCTTTATCCGTGTCAGGAGGTTACCTTGGATGCCAAAATTAGCTAGTTGCTCAAGTATAATGTCTCTATTAGCTACATCAAAGGCTGATTTAAGGTCTATGAAGGCTGTTTGTGTCTTATCTTTTGAGTGAACAAGATATTCTGCAAAGCATGTCTGTGTGCTATGCCTGGGCATGAACCCGGACAGATTAGGGGCGAGTTTGTCTTTGACTTGAAACATGAGACGGTTTAGAACAACTCTTTCAAGGACTTTACACACACAGGATGTGAGTGAAATTGGCCTGAAGTTTGGAGAATTAGCTTTAGGGATTGGTACTATGTTTCCAGGAGTCCATGTTTTAGGCAGAATACCCTGTGTGAGGCTCATTTGATACAGGTCAAGCAGTGGATAGTTAGGGATCTCATTCAACAATCTCAGGGTGTGGTTCGTGGTGCGTTATAGGAAACTGGTCGGTAAGGTCTGGTGAGGAACAGGCTATTTCAATATTGAAACCCCTATTAATGTGTGTGGTGTTAAGATACTGCTGTATGTCAGAAGGCAGGGAAGTGATTTGTGACACACTAGACCATTGGTCTAATAGCATGTCATATTATTCTGCAGGGTTGTGATGAAGCTGGACTGGGGTGGGTGACTTGGTAATGGCTCTAACAGAGACGTGACCGATCACCCAAACGGCTAACGAGCCAATCAGTGGTGAAGAGGATAAAAAATGATAACTCGCCTACTGTATGTTGTTTTATACGAATTGTACCCATGTATGGGCATATAATATTAAGTGTATGTACTGATGGTCTTAAGGAAAACTCAAGGTATCTATATGATGATTGGGAAGGCCTAATTGATACTGACGAGTGTACTACAGGGGATAAGTGTACCTGTGTGTAGACCATGTCTGAAAGTCATAATATTTACGTCTGTGAACGATTAGTCAACGTAGCTACCTCGGGTATCAGATGAAATTATATGAGAACAATGATCTGGAAAAAAAGATAAATGTATCAGACATATGTGAAGTGTTAAAAGTGATCCAGAAACTATTCTTCAAAGAAAATATCTTGTATACCTCGGTGTGAGCTTAATTCACCTCGTTATCTCATGTGACAAATAACCATGAACAGTGCAATGATCAGAGAAACTTATGAATGTGTTCACGATTGCAACGTGTGAGGGGAGGATCCCTAAGTACAGGTTGAAGTGAAGTGGATATACCCACGCCAAGAAAACACCAGCCTAGGCCTTTGTTTTATGTTGGCGCCCATTCTGGCTTGAGCTACAGTTTTGAGTTCGAAGTGAGAGTTGTGAACTCTTGGAACAATCTACCAGAAAGTGTTGTGATGGCACCGAGTGGTTTGCCAGTTCCTGGGGAAATTAATTGGGCTAAATCATTAACTCTTTTACTTTTATCCTCTTCACCACTGATCAGCTCGTTAGCCGCTTGGGCGATCGGTCACGTCTCCATTACTCACTGTTGGCAAGTACTGTACTGGGCATGCACCGGCTCCTGAATGTACCTGAACCTGCTCCAGTGTTGGTCAATTCTGGTCTTAAAAGAGCTTACACTCGGTGCCGTCACAACACTTTCTGGCAGATTGTTCCAAGAGTTCACAGATAGGCCTGTATCCTAACTTAATGTGAGTAGAGACAACATTATGTATGCAGACCATGAGTCCACGTCCATGATTCGTGTGTGGATAAAGAAGAAAGTGATTATAGTGTTGGATGGATATATTTTCAGCCCGTTCACAATCCATGCAATGGTGGATTGTAGGGAGTAGAGTGGCTGAACTTACTATTAAGAACATAAGAATGGAGGAAACTGCAGCGGGCCTATTGGCGTATTCGAGTTAATGATGATATTTGGTAACTTGTTCCATTCATCCACTACTCTGTTTCCAAACCGATGTTTACCTATTTCACGCCTAAATCTAAATTTGTCTAATTTAAAACCATTGTTACGAGTTTGCTCCTGGTTGGATAGTTTGAGTACCTTTGTAATGTCCCCTTTGTTTAGCCCTGACTTCCATTTATACACCTCTATCATGTCGCCCCTCGCTCTACGTCTCTCGAGGGAGTGCAAATTAAGATGCTTTAACCTGTCTCTGTACTCAAGGTTCCTAATGCCCGGGATTAGTCTTGTCATTCCCTCTGAATTCTTTCCAAGGATTCTATATCCATTCTGTAATATGGTGACCAGAATTGAACTGCGTAATCCAAGTGAGGTCGCACAACCGCAAGATATAGTCTTAAGATGACCTCACTAGTCTTGTAACTAACACTCCTTTGTATGAACCCAAGTACTTTATTAGCCTTGTTACGAGCAAAAACACATTGTTTACTTGGCTTAAGATTTCTACTTATCATTACTCCTCAATCTCTCTCGCAGTCGGATTTCTCAATGACATCGTTGTTCATCTGGTATCTGGTTTCCCTGTTTACATCTCCCATACTGAGTACTTTACATTTGTCCACATTGAATTTCATCTGCCATTTTTCAGACCATTCGAAAATTATTTTTAGATCTTCCTGTAGTTTTGCGGAGTCCTCGTCAGATTTAATTACACGTCCTATTTTAGTGTCATCAGCAAATTTACTTATGTTGCTGTCTGTGCCTATATCTATGTTGTTTATGTATATAAGAAATAATAATGGTCCGAGCACTGAGCCTTGGGGAACTCCACTCGTGACGTTGCTCCAATGGGATTTAGTGCCGTTAATGCTCACTCCCTGTTTCCTGTCCTGTAACCACGCCCTAATCCATTTTAGAATATTCCCATTAATGCCATAAGCCTCTACCTTTCTTATTAGTCTTTCGTGGGGGACTCAGTCGAAGGCTTTGCTAATGTCGAGATATACCACATCATAATTGTGCCCCTCGTCCACCCATTCGAAAACTGATGAAAAGAATGTTAATAGATTAATAAGACATGAACGCCCGCTTGTGAAGCCATGCTGGGAATCATTGATCAACTTGTGCTTCTCCAGGTGATTTCGAATAGTTTGAAATGATTGCTTCCAGTACTTTGTCTACAATTGATGTTAGACTGATTGGGCGGTAGTTAGAGGATAGTGATCTATCCCCCTTCTTGAAAATCGGTATTACATTCGCTATCCTCCAGGATTCTGGTACTACACCTGTTTTTAAGGACATGTTAAACAACTTTGCTAAGGGCATACTAAGATCTTCCTTACATTCCTTTAATACTCTGGCAAATATCTTATCTGGACCAGGTGACTTATAAGGCTTTAGTTTGTCTATTTGCTTACTAACATCGTTACTAGTCACTACTATCTCACTTAATTTGTTTTCTTCATTATCTCTGAATAGAGTCGGTGCCTCGGGTATCATGTTTAAATTTTCGGTGGTGAAAACTGTTGAAAAATATTTATTCAGATTATTGCTCATTTCTCCGTCATTATCAGTTGGCTCACCAATATCTGACTGTATTGGTCCAATCTTTTCTCGTGTTTTAGTTTGATACATTTGATAGAATCCCTTGTGGTTTGACTTCGCCTCCCTTGCTATCCTCAGCTCAGTATTCCTCTTTGCTTTTCTTATCTCGGTCTTAACCCTACCGGCCAATACCTTATAATAATTTCGGAGGTAAATTTTGCCACGATTTATCCTCCTACCTATAGCCTCCCTTAGACCAATAATGTTCTTTAAATAATTATTTATCCATTTAGGGTCATTGTTGTTTGATCTGAGTTTTTTGTATGGTATGTTCTGCCTTTGTGCATTAAGTAACTCATTATTTAAATTGTCGTGGAACTTGGCAACCTCAGATCTCGTTATCAGGTCAGTCTCAACCGTTGGGTCCATGGGTGGTGTGAGGTCGATGTAGTTCACCCCCAAGCGTGATACTCCTTCTCTCAACTGCCTCTTCAAACTATCAAACTTTGCCCTTCTGAAATGTGGGACTTTTGTGGAATTTTCCTTACGGCTGCCCTGAAAATCTAACTGGAATCTAATTTCTTTGTGATCCCTGTTTGCAAGTTCGTTCCCTACCTCGACATTACTAATGAGGTTTTCTCTGTTCGACAGAACTAAATCGAGTATATTATTACCCCGGGTAATCGGTTATATGTTGACTTAGGAAACAGTCCTGGATCGTTTCAAGAAAATCCTCTGATTCTGAGTTACCCATAAGGTCAATCCAATCTATTTGGCTAAAGTTAAAGTCGCCTACTATACAGACTTTGTTGTGTATGGAAGCCCTGCGCATTTAATCCTAAATAAGTCGCTCATTAACTCTATCAAGATTGGGAGGTCTATTTATTACTCCTGTGATTAATTTTTCCCTACATTCGATTAATTCTATCCAAATTGTTTCTGTATTCCGCTCAGTTTTTATTTCCTTATATATTTCACACTTCAGATTATCCCTGACATAGATTGCTATTCCTTTCCTAATCTGCCTATAGGTATGGAATAATTTGTAACCTGCAATTTGGTATTCGACAGGTAACTCACGTGAGTCTAGGTTGATCCATGTTTCCTTAAATTTAGGCCTAAAAGATCCTTATTGGAAGGCCATAATTTTGATAATCAGTTATTGATTAATCTCCATGGAAAGATTTGCAAATAACCATGTGTAATGCAATGTGTCTTATTTTTATCTTTAGTTAACTAGTTTTTTATAATTTATTGTGGATTTTTTTCAATATTTGAGACATTTAATAATTTTGTTGATACATTTTACTTTCAGTACTTGTGTACTTTATGAATGAGATACTTTTACTTCAACTTGAGTAACATTTTGCCAATGTAACAATGCATTTACTTAAGTAGGTAGCAGGTAGGTAGCAGGCAGTTACCAAACAGGGAGGTACTACCGCCTGGGAAGATATTGGAAGCATAATGTGTTGTCTAATGGTAGACCCTGCTGCCATATGGCATCACGAAAATTGTGACCAAGTCCCAGGTTGCTGATCTGTCTTTCTGCCTCATTTACACACAATTGCTGGGTCTCAATTGTTTCTCTTACTTTGACAACACAACATACTGTACAGTACATACAGTGTATATTGTTTCTCACTTTTGATCTTTTTTGTATTTGCTTATGGGGGTGCCCGACACATCCACACGCGCGCATATGCCCTTACTACTCGGACACCGAAGGCCAGGCTGTCACCGCTGTGCCTCATACGCATAAGATCTAGTTTCTTCGTCCGTATGGGCCCAATAGCAGAGGTCGGAGGCGGAAATATCTGTCGCCTAAGTTGCTGGTCACTATGCCTGGCAACAGTCTTTGCTGCGTCTGTGCTAGCCCGAACCAAAACTGCACAAATTGTCTTTGTGCGAGAAACAACCGATCATGTGTGGATTGCAGGAAGCTAGACCAGTGTCGGAACCCACGTGGCAGGGAGCCGACACAGGCGGCCACAGTGGATATCGCCGGGACCCAACCACCCGATGATATCCGAAATGATAGCAGTGAGTCTACTCAACCCGAAAATGTAGTACTAATAAATGCTGCTCCCTCAGTAGCAGGTGTCCACGAGGAGAATGAGAGACAGCCGCCTCAGTGGAAAGGCATGTCGATGGAAAATGCAGGCGTATGGGTCAAAGAAACCTACTCAGAAATTGTCAAGTGGTCGCCAGCTAACTTATTTGAACCACCCAAGTGTGCGGCCACCAAAGAAATGATTCGGGAGATGACTTGCTTCATGACTGATTACACTCAGGACCGCTCCCTCGCCCCCCTAGCTCTTCAAATACTGGCAATAATACCACACCTATTTTGTCAGAGGACACACACAAAGGCTAAGCACAAAGAAAATGTGGCAGCAATGAAGAGAAGATCGACAATGTGGCGGACTGGGGCCCTAGATGATCTCCTATGTGAAGCAAGAACACTGCAGGAGAGACTAAAATCTACGGGTGACGGAAAGCAAAACACTGATGACGTGGCAAGAAAATTTGGAAACAAAATGCGTGCGGGAAAAGTGTCTCTCGCGGTAAGATCTCTCACACATGAATCCTCCGGTGGAGTGATGCCAATAAACAGAGCGACATTAAATCTATTGAAAGAGAAACATCCCCCTGCAAGTGAAGATGAAGGCATCAGGCTCCAGGGTGCCTATATCCCACCAAATGCGGTCCTGTTCGAGAAAATAACAGGAGAGATGGTGTGGAAAAAGGCACTGAAGACTCGAGGAGGAGCCGGCCCTTCAGGTCTGGATGCAAACGGTTGGAGAGTCATCCTCAGCACAAACAAGTTTGGCCCAGTAGCAAGCGATCTCTGCACCGCCATTGCCACCCTTGCAAGAAAGCTTGCATCCTCTTGCTGCCATCACCTCCAGGCTCTGACGGCCTGCCGCTTTATTCCTCTGGAAAAGAAACCAGGATGTAGACCTATAGGGGTGGGGGAAGTGCTGAGGCGGATCACCGGAAAGTGTATAATGGAGGTGGTAAAGGAAGATGTCAGGGCAGCAGCAGGGAACCTACAAGTGTGTGCTGGCCACCAGGCTGGTGGGGAGGCGGCCATTCACGCCATGAGATTGATATTTGAGCAGCGTGATTGTGAGGCCGTTCTCCTGGTGGATGCTTCAAACGCATTCAACATACTTAACCGCAAGGCGGCACTGCACAACATCAAGATCAAGTGTCCTAGCTTTGCGATGTATGTTGAAAATTCGTATAGGAATCCTTCAGACCTCTACATAGTAAACAACAAGGCTCTACGAGGTGATACCATCCTACAGTCGACCGAGGGAACAACACAGGGGGACCCCGTTGCAATGGCGATGTATGCAATTGGCCTATCAGTGCTCCAACAAGAAATAAAGTATGAAACAACTAGGGTCAAACAAGTGGCATATGCTGATGACCTCACAGGAGCAGGAAAAGTGGAGGACATCAAAAAGTGGTGGGACCTGGTAACATCGCGAGGTCCACAAATAGGGTACCACCCAAACGCCAGCAAATCCTTCCTCATCGTGAAGCCAGATCATTATGATCTGGCTGTGGAGGTTTTCGGCGAAAGTGAGGTCAAAATAACTAAGGACGGCCAAAGACATCTAGGCGCAGTAATTGGCACTACAGACTTCAAGACCCAGTACGTAGGGGGAAAGGTGAATGAGTGGGTTAGCGAAATCCATGCTCTATCGGAGATTGCTAACACAGAGCCACATGCGGCCTTTGCAGCATTCACACATGGAGTCAAGCATCGTTGGAACTACCTGATGCGTACCATCCCTGAGATCCGACCCCTCCTCCACCCTTTGGAAGAAGCAATCAGTGTCAAGTTCATTCCCAAACTAGTGAAACACCACGACTTAACCCCAGTAGAAAGAACACTTCTTGCACTTCCACCAAGACTGGGAGGGATGGGACTAACTAATCCAGAGGAGATTGCTGACTCTGAACATCAAAATTCACTTAAGCTCACTGCAGCCCTCACTGACCACATAATAGCCCAAAATGCAACAAGGGGAAGTGGACACCAGCGAAGTTAATAAGATCCGTAGGTCCACTACAACAGATCGGCAGCACTGCCAAAATGTCATGTTGCAGCAACTATTGCTGCAGGTTCCAGAAAATTTGACAAAAAAAGTAGCTATAGCGCAGGAGGTGGGCGCCTCGAACTGGTTAACTACGTTACCGATAAGGGCAAATGGTTTCAGCCTTAACAAACAAGAATTTACAGATGCCATTGCTCTAAGGTACGGTTGGCCAGTAGATGGTTTGCCCTCCCAATGCGTGTGTGGCTATTCCTATGATGGCGATCACGCCATGGTTTGCAAGAAGGGGGGCTTCATATGCATGAGGCATGACGAGGTAAGGGATCTCACAGCAAATATGTTGAAGGAAATCTGCCGGGACGTCATGGTAGAACCGACCCTCCTTCCACTGGATGGCGAGATCCTCCAACACAGGACTTCAAACACATCTAACGAAGCCCGTGTGGACGTCAGTGCTCGAGGGTTCTGGACGCTGGGACAGCGAGCTTTCTTCGACATCAGGATTTTTGATCCCATGGCCGTTTGTGACCGTAACCTAGCTCTCGATGCTGTGCATAGGAGGAACGAGAACGACAAGAGAAGGGCATATGGGGAGAGAATTCAAAATGTTGATCAAGGCAGCTTCACTCCTCTAGTGTTCACAACCTCTGGTGGGATGGGCCCAAGTGCAAGATGTTTCTACGCCAGACTCGCGGAGCTGATCTCCGAACAGAAGCAGCAGCCCAGAAGTTACGTCACAGCCTGGATGAGATGTCGACTGTCCTTCTCTCTCCTTCGGTCGGCTTTGCTCTGCCTCAGGGGAACGAGAGCTTCTGCCCCTACTCCGACAACTGCTGCAGATATTGACTATGAGGCTACAGTCACTGAATGCCGCATGGATCTGCGGCTCAACTAATTTAACACAGATAGGATAGCTTCTTATGTATTAGGATATCTAATATTAAGGTAAATAAATGGTGGCGAAGGTGTGGCTATTGGGGGAGGCTGGAGGCCACTATAAAAAAAAAAAAAAAAAAAAAAAAAAAAAAAAAAGTAGTAGTAGTAGTAGTAGTAGTGTCAAGTTCATTCCCAAACTAGTGAAACACCCTGACTTAACCCTAGCAGAAAGAACACTTCTTGCACTTCCACCAAGACTGGGAGGGATGGGACTAACTAATCCAGAGGAAATTGCTGACTCTGAACATCAAAATTCACTTAAGCTCACGGCAGCCCTCACTGACCACATAATAGCCCAGAATGCAATAGGGGAAGTGGACACCAGCGAAGCTAATAAGATCCGTAGGTCCATTGCAACAGATCGGCAGCACTGCCAAAATGACATGTTGCAGCAACTATTGCTGCAGGTTCCAGAAAATTTGACAAAAAAAGTAGCTATAGCGCAGGAGGTGGGCGCCTCGAACTGGTTAACTACGTTACCGATAAGGGCAAATGGTTTCAGCCTTAACAAACAAGAATTTATAGATGCCATTGCTCTAAGGTACGGTTGGCCAGTAGATGGTTTGCCCTCCCAATGCGTGTGTGGCTCTTCCTATGATGGCGATCACGCCATGGTCTGCAAGAAGGGGGGCTTCATATGCCTGAGGCATGACGAGGTAAGGGATCTCACAGCAAATATGTTGAAGGAAATCTGCCGGGACGTTATGGTAGAACCGACCCTCCTTCCACTGGATGGCGAGATCTTCCAACACAGGACTTCAAACACATCTAACGAAGCCCGTGTGGACGTCAGTGCTCGAGGATTCTGGACGCTGGGACAGCGAGCTTTCTTCGACATCAGGATTTTTTATCCCATGGCCGTTTGTCACCGTAACCTAGCTCTCGATGCTGCACATAGGAGGAACGAGAACGATAAGAGAAGGGCATATGGGGAGAGAATTCAAAATGTTGATCAAGGCAGCTTCACTCCTCTAGTGTTCACAACCTCTGGTGGGATGGGCCCAAGTGCAAGATGTTCCTACGCCAGACTCGCGGAGCTGAGCTCCGAACAGAAGCAGCAGCCCAGAAGTTATGTTACAGCCTGGATGAGATGTCGACTGTCCTTCTCTCTCCTTCGGTCGGCTTTGCTCTGCCTCAGGGGAACGAGAGCTTCTGCCCCTACTCCGACAACTGCTGCAGATATTGACTATGAGGCTACAGTCACTGAATGCCGCATAGATCTGCGGCTCAACTAATTTAACACAGTTAGGATAGCTTCTTATGTATTAGGATATTTAATATTAAGGTAAATAAATGGTGGCGAAGGTGTGGCTATTGAGGGAGGCTGGAGGCCACGTTAAAAAAAAAAAAAAAAAAAAAATAGTAGTAGTAGTAGTAGTTGTGTTTTATTATTATATTTTTAATTTTTTTATTTTTACTATGAATTATTATTATCATCATCATCATCATCATCATCATCATTATTATTATTATTATTATTATAATTATTATTATTACTACTACTACTACTTTTTTTTAAATATACAATGGCCTCCATCCTCCCCTTATAGCCATACCTTCGCCACCGTTTTATAACCTTAATATTAAATATCCTAATACATAAGTAGCTATCCTAGCTGTGTTGAGTTAGTTGAGCCGCAGATCTATGCGGCATTCAGTGACTATTGCCTCATAGTCAATATCTGCACCTGATGTCGGCTTTGGGGCCGATGCTCTCATTCCCCTGAGGCAGAGCAAAGCTGATCGAAGGAGAGAGAAGGACAGTCGACATCTCATCCAGGCTGTAACATAACTTCTGGGCTGCTGCTTCAGTTCGGATAGCACCTCCGCGAGTCTGGCGTAGAAGCATCTTGCACTTGGTCCCATCCCACCAAAGGTTGTGAACACTGGAGGAGTGAAGCTGCCTTGATCATCGTTCCGAATTCTCTCCATGTATGCCCTTATCTTGTCGTTCTCGTTCCTCCTGTGTGCAGCATCGAGAGCTAAGTTACAGTGACATGCGGCCATGGGATAAAAAATCCTGATGTCGAAGAAGGCTCGCTGTCCCCGCGTCCAGAATCCTCGAGCACTGACGTCAACACGGGCTTCGTTGCGTGTGTTTGAATTCCTATTTTGGAAATCCTCACCGTCCAATGGATGGAGAGTCGGTTTTACCCTGACATCACGGCAGATTTCCTTCAACATATTTGCTGTGAGATGCCTTACTTCGTCATGCCTCATGCATATGAAGCCCCCTTTCTTGCACACCATGGCGTGATCGACGTCATAGGAAAAGCCACACACGCATTGGGAGGGCAAACCTTCTACACTGGCCTACCGTACCTTAGAGCATTGGCATCTGTAAATTCTTGTTTATTGAAACTGAAACCATTTGCCCTTATTGGTAACGTAGTTAACCAGTTCGAGGCGCCCTTCAATTTATTCCACTTAGGTTATTTTTAAGTTTCCACACCAGTCACTGTTATTACTACTGTACTACTACTACTACTTTTTTTTAAATGGCCTCCAGCCTCCCCCAATAGCCATACCTTCGCCACCATTTTATAACCTTAATATTAAATATCCTAATACATAAGTAGCTATCCTAGCTGTGTTGAGTTAGTTGAGCCGCAGATCTATGCGGCATTCAGTGACTGTTGCCTCATAGTCAATATCTGCAATTGTTGTCGGCTTTGGGGCTGATGCTCTCGTTCCCCTGAAGCAAAGCAATGCAGACCTAAGGAGAGAGAAGGACAGTCGACATCTCATCCAGGCTGTAACATAACTTCTGGGCTGCTGCTTCTGTTCGGATATCACCTCCGCGAGTCTGGCGTAGAAACATCTTGCACTTGGTCCCATCCCACTGGAGGTTGTGAATACTAGAGGAGTGAAGCTGCCTTGATCAAAGTTTTGATTTCTCTCCCCGTATGCCCTTATCTTGTCGTTCTTGTTCCTCCTGTGTGCACCATCGAGAGCTAAGTTACGGTGACATGCGGCCATGGGATAAAAAATCCTGATGTCGAAGAAGGCTCGCTGTCCCCGCGTCCAGAATCCTCAAGCACTGACGTCAACACGGGCTTCATTGGATGTGTTTGAAGTCCTATGTTGAAAAATTTCACTATCCAATGGAAGGAGGGTCGGTTCTACCCTGACATCATGACAGATATCCTGCAACATATTTGCTGTGAGATGCCTTACTTCGTAGTGCCTCATGCATATGAAGACCCCTTTCTTGCACACCATGGCGTGATCGACGTTATAGGAAGAGCCACACACGCATTGGGAGGGTAAACCTTCTACTGGCCTACCTTACCTTAGAGCATTGGCGTCTGTGAGTTCTTGTTTATTGAAACTGAAACCATTTGTCCTTACCGGTAACGTAGTTAACCAGTTCGAGTCGCCCACCTCCTGCACTACTACAACTACTACATTTTCGCCCCCCCCCCCCCCCCCCAGGCCCCGATGTGGGTCAGTGACCTGTGCCCAGGTCGGCTAATACCCGTAAAAAAAAAAGTAATAAAGTCCGGTACTTTTTACAACTCTCGGGGGGGGGGAGGGTGATGGTGCTAACCTCCGTAACCTCTTGCTTTATTTTGAGGCATCAACCACCCCGTTACTGGGTTGATTTCTTTTATAATCACACCCTGTTACTGGGATGATTTCTTTTATAATCACACCCCCTACTAGATGAAATCTCATTGAACTAAGATTTTTTTTGCATTTGTGTCATATTGGCAGGATAATGCCATTTAAAAGTCACTTAGCTGCCTTGCTGGTCTTGCCCTTGTTGGCAACCTCGTTCGTCCAGTGTTGCTGTCTGGGAAAGGTCAATTGTTTATTTTCCCCTATTATTTTTTTCCGGTTTTCCTTGATTGGTTTTCATATATGTGTGCTCGCTTTAAAGTACAGTACCATATTCCTCACCACACTAGATCTTCCTATGAATGGTGGATCATGTGCACAATCACAGTCCTTAAGAAAAACATTTCTTTTTTTTTTGTGGCACCAATATTGTCTCTGTTACTTCCAGGCACTCTTACCTGCTGCTTCCTTCAATTTACTCCACTTAGGTTATTTTTAAGTTTCCACACCAGTCACTGTTATCACTATAGACTTTCTCAGTTGATGGTAGAGTAGAGTATCCAGTACTACACACGTTGATCGACCTATGGATAGTCAATCACAGCCATGGACATGCCTAATTTAAATTTTCTGTATAAATCTTGGCATATAGCATTGATTTTATGGTTGTAACCACACAGCTTAGCTCTAGTCAAGTAGAAAGAATATTTAAATCTTTATTAGTGAATAACAACAAAAATGCTACATCGATTTGCACATTCACATCACCAAGACAATCTGGATGATCTTAGGAACTCACTGTCCAATTTCAGTCGCTCAATAACAATGACCCATATATCAACACGTTTTATTTACAGAGACATGATCTGCATGACCCTACTTGTACAGTATTGGTAGAGTTGAGGAATTTTTTCATCAAACAAACTTTAGCTGATCTATGATTTGGAAATTTATATGGTCTGGCACTAGTCAGGTCCTGAGGGTGCTGCATATGTATCATTCTTAAATCATCTTCTAACCGTCAGCCTATTTCCCATGGTTTATTTAATTTTGTGTACAGTATAGTACTGTATATTCTAGGCCTATTATATCCAGAATTTGAAAATTCCTGAAACTAGTTCACTTCTGGTCCCAAGCTTGCCAAATACTAGGTAATTGATCTATACAGATGTACAGTACTACAGTATATGTAAATGCAAGTGATATTTGTTGTGTTACAGGAACGAGAGAGAGAGTTAGAGTCACTACAGCAGTACCGGTGTAGAGGTCAGGGGGTAGCAGACAGCACGTCCACCACAGCTGCATCCTCCCGCTCTGGCTCAGTCTCTGGTCGACACAAGTCTGGACGCAAACGGGGCAGCAGCTCCTCAGGCACCACCACCTCGGGCATTGCCTCGGCTGTTGATGGTATCTCTACTAGTGAGTCGCGTGCTTCACTTGCCTTAGATCCGTAAGTATACTGGGAGTTATGTTTTACATATTTGTTATTTAAATCACATTTGAAAATTTAGTTTATCTGTTTTCTACACTCCTCTCCCTCATTTGTATAGGGTTGATCAAGGGGCATAAAAAGTAAAAAAACTGAAAGATTTGGGTAATTAAAAGAGGAAAGGGGTGCAAGATTAGTGTACAAAGCAAATGGAT
Organism: Homarus gammarus; assembly: GCA_958450375.1. Lineage (NCBI taxonomy): Eukaryota > Metazoa > Arthropoda > Malacostraca > Decapoda > Nephropidae > Homarus > Homarus gammarus. The sequence continues at coordinate 82,909 of CAUDMG010003354.1, forward strand.
AGTGCCACACTCAGCAAAGATAACCACATATACTTGCTTAGTTGCTTATACTACCTATATTTTCAAATTAGTGACAGGAAATGGAATAAAACTTGACAATACATTGATTCAAAACACTTCATAAATTTTTCTTTGTATATACCTGTAAAGTTAAGTTGTCAGTTAAGTAAGTTTTAATTTTTATTCCCTCACGATAGAATGTTGAAGGTGGGAGCATAGGTTATCAGTTCATTTGTCTGTACAGAACTTTAGTTTCCATTAAGTAACTTCGAGAAATGCTTTCAAATCAAATTGAAATTTGGAGTGCAGCTTCACAATAGGTACATACGGTATAGGTAAAGTTTGAATATCAGCCTTTTCCTTCTTTATTTACCAGTTATGGACCTTGTGATCAGTCAACAGACAGAGAGAATCACTCATCCATAATAGAAGTTAATACATTTACTGCACTCTTTTCTGTTCTGTTAATATTTACACCCATCACATTACATTTACATTAAGGTTTGCAAGACATCCTCATGAATACTAATACAGCACAGTATGCCAAAATCTATACTTATCCCTGTATGTTGTGATTTATCCTGAGGACCTTCAGAACTCCAGCCAATACAGCTATCACAACTTATCCTCAGCATATGTTGCATAAATGTTGCACATTACTACTAAATTGTTTCATTTTCATACACTTTACACACAATATTCGTTGGTTAGGCGAGATTTACAACTGCAGCACTCCACGCTCTGAGAAAACTCTTACCCTGGATATGATGCAAATTCATTCCTGTGGTGTCAGACAGGCAATAGTCCTGTGGTATAACGGTCAACATGTTCCCCTCACAAGTGAGAGGTGCAGGGTTCAGTTCCTGGGCAGGGTAAAACAATGAGCAACTGTGTCTCTGTCTATCCAGTAGTACATGGGAATCTCGTTATACGAGTATTCTTTATACGATAATTCGATGATAAGAGATTATGGAATTTGCACCTTATATTCGCTATACGAACGATATTGTTCGATGGTACAACAAGCGAGTACAGTGACCACTGGGGTTAATTATGCTACAGACTTTTTCCTGTGAAAAGCCATAATTTTGAGCAACATATTACTGTACAGTACTCACTTAGTACTCAAATGTACTACACTAAAGGACTAAAAATTTTATCTCTTGTGCAAACTATGTGATGGTTATACTCAAATTAATTGCTATCTTGTAAGGATTCCAGCAATGCAAGTTATATTGTGCTACGTTTAGTATGTGACATTTTATAAGATAAAAACATTAAACGAAAATTGTGACCAAGTCCCAGGTTGCTGATCTGACTTTCTGCCTCATTTACACACAATAGTAGGGTCTGAATTGTTTCTCTTACCTTAACAACACAACATACATACTTTATATTGTTTCTCACTATTGATCTATTTTATAATTTTTGTGTTTATTTGTTATTATTATTATTATTATTATATAATTTTATTTTATATTTATTAATTATTATTATTATTATTATTATTATTATTATTATTATTATTATTATTATTATTATATTTTTGCCCCCAGGCTCTGATGTGGGTCATTGACTTGTGCTCTGGTGGGCTAATCCCGTAAAAAAAAAAAAATCACCCTTGGTGGGAGGATGGGGTGAGGTGGGGGCCATTGACAGCTCAAACTATACACTTGAATCAATGTAGTGGCTAAAATAATTTTTGGATTTTTGTCAGTTTAAAGTTAATTATGAAATGGCAATTTTTTTTTAAATTTCAGGAATGAAGGCTAATGGTACCTGAAATATACAAGTGAAGAATTTGTGGTTTCAATCTCTGTTGAAATTATTTGGGTAATTTTTTAATAACTCTTTTATGACAGCTGTCCCATAGAACTACGGATCTGTCATCTCTGTTTTTACTATTGTGAAATACTTTGCATTCTCTTACTTCCGTCATGCAAAATCTACCTCTCCCTTCAGAAATTCCACCTACCCGTAGCTAAACTTCTTGTCTGTTTTGCCTTGTTCATGAAAATAACAAATTTGGTGGTTGTGTATCCACATATCTTTTGTTTTTTCCCTTTAATTTCAAATGTATTTCCCTATCCTATTTTGTGTGTGAGCATTTAGGCTGGCCATGGATGAGTCAGGTGGCACAATAACCTAGATTGACTACATACTTGTCAAGAAATGAGACAGAAAGCTTGTTTGCCCTGCTGCATACTTTGCTTGTGTGTGACATCTTGCTTGTCCCTTTCACTATGGGGACACCACTCATGGTATTTCATTGGGCTATTGTCAGACGATTTTATTCAGTGCAGAGGGGACTCCATACACAAGTGGTTAGTAGAGTATCTCCTTTAACCCCTTCACTATGGGGATGCCACTTTGAATATTTTGTGTGGCTAACACCAGACGACTTTATTCATTACAGAGGGGATCCCTTACGCATGTGTTTAAATGGTGCAGGAGTGAAAAATGAAGGAACAGAATGTAATGGAACATATTATGCTGACTTAAGAAGAGTGGAATTGGCCAGCAGCAGTGTGAGGGGTAATGTAGCGAGATGCTGAGGAAAATGCTGATAAAACGTATGGCTTGATGAACAGCCCAGCCAGGCAGGTAGTAACATGTGGTGGAGTGATGAAGAGGACAGAATGATAAAGGAGACAAGAAGATTGTGTAAGGCCTGGAAAATGGGTGGTGACAAGGAGGAGTAACTGGAGGCCAAGTGCAGGGCCAGAAGAGAGGTTTATATGGTAAACAAGATTGAACGGGATGCATTTGTGGATATTACTGAATAGGGCATGCTAGAGGTGGGCTATACAGAATAGCAAGGCAAATAGTGGGTTGAAACAAAGATGTTGGTGATTAGTGTGTGAAAAATGATTGTGGTAATGAGGTTGTTGATACTGTAATGAGAAATTTAGGATGCTTTGAGAAAATACTGTACGGTACTGTACTATGATTGTCTGCTGAATGAAGGGTTTGAATGGAATATGGGCAGCCTATTGTAGGAGCAGCAAAGCCAGTACAGGGACCATGCCCAAGGATTGAAAGAGTGGGGAAAGAAAGCATTTGACAGAATAAAGAATGGTAGTGCTGATGGTGGCTCTGGAATAGCGATAAATGTAATGAAAACATCAGACGATGTTGGTGTAATGATGGGGGACTGAATTTATTAATGTAATTAGAATGGAATGTATTGGTCCAATTGACTGATCAAGCAGTGTGATTGTGAATACAGGATTTATATGGGAAAAGGTGATGCCCTTGAATACAGAAATTACAGGGGCTTGAAGGAGTTGGTTATGAAGTTTATAGAAAGTGATTCAGAAATTAATAAGGAAGAAAAAGAACACAAACGAAATGCAGTTTGGGTTCATGCTAGGTAGGGGGGACTACAAAGGCAATATTTTTGGCCAGGCCAAAACAGGAGAAATATAAGGGAAGGAGAGAAGGCTGTGCAATACTTTATACTTGAAGACTTAGAGAAGGCATCTGACAGGGTACCACGTTAGGTACCACAGTTGGCAATGAGAAAGTTAGGGGTCAAGGAGTGTCCTGTTTAAGTGGTGGCATTGTATGAGAGTTCAAGAACTGCTGTGAAATTAAATTGCAAAAAGGTGAGGAATTTGAGGTGAAAGTAGGGGTCCATCAAGGGTATCTTGAGCCTCTTCTGTTTCACCATGATGCTAGAGGCACTATTTTAACCCCTGGACTTTGGGATACCCCCCCCCCCTCACACACACACACACACACACTACCACCACCACCACACGGGCATATTCAGAAACATTTAAAATAAAATAAAAAGCGATTCTAGTCCTACAAACTGGTCAAGCATGATATAAACAGGATTGAATATGTGTCTACCACAGGTTGACAACACGGGCTAGGAAGAGTCGAGAATGTTCGTAAAGTGGTGTATGTATGACGCAATAGTGCGAGGTAAACAACACTAATTTGTAGGCAGTATGAAGTACAGGACACTTGTTTTAATATGTTATTACTATTTAGACTATTAACTACGGTATCATTATTACTACTCCAGTAATTAATCACAATACTAGACTTATGCTCGGAGGTTGCGGAGTAGAAATAGTACATGGTACAGTGAGTCAAGACCAAGGATGAGATTCCTACACCACAAAAGCTGAGAAGCTACTGAGAAGAGACTGGAAGGCTCTCATGTGTGAGTGATTGAAAGATAAATACCCACAATGGGGCCTAGGGGGTGAAAAAATGAGAACAGAAAGAAATTAAAAATAGGGAAGAAAAGGGCGATACAGGTACGGTACTCCTCAAATTATGACCTACTCGACTTATGACTACCCAGACATACGACTGCCCTAGTCATACCCAAAAATTTTCAAATTACGTACTGTATTTTCGAGTCCCGACGTTAGTGATTGCGCTGTGTACTGAGAAAATTTTCGTTTGTAATTCCCTTTAAAATGACTGGCAAGCTTAAAAGTGAGAGTTTTGTGGTGCTGAGAAGAAAAAGAGACACTCATTTTAGATTTTCTATGTATTATTTTCGCATTTTCGACTTACGACCAATTTGACTTACGACCTGGATTTGGGTCCCTAACCCCGTCATAAGTCGGGGACTGCCTGATACTGTGTTAATCTACACCACGAAGATGCTGGAAAACCAGCTTTTTAAAGTGAGACAGATTGTATAAATATGGAAACACAGAAGAAAGCAGAGCATTCCACAGTTTGGCTGTGTGAGGAAAGAAGGAGGAACTATAAGGGTTATTCTAGTGTGACCGACACCCAAAGAGAAACGGTGGTCACCACGAGCAAGACGAGTGTTACTGCCGGCGGTACACAGGATGCCAAATCCACTGAACATTGCCCGTTAAAGTACCTGTAAAAGAGAGAGTGAAGCAACATTACGGCAAAGAGAAAGGGAAGAAAGATTGTCAACTAAAGGAGGAGAGTTAATAAGACGAAATGCCTTTGATTCCACCCTATCTAACAGTTGGACAGAAGAAGAGCCACCCCATATATAAGAGCAGTACTCCAAGTTAGGACGAATGAATCCCTTATATACTTAAAGCAACTGCTCAGGAGTGAAGTAGCTGCGGCATCTGTACAGTATTCCCAACTTTCGGGAGGCAGCTTTAGCTATGTTAAGGATGTGTCATTTCCATAACATATTGCAGGAAATGGTGAGGCCTAGCATATCTATTTCAAAATTTGGCAGAATGATAGCGTCCTGCAATGTAATTGGTGGGAGATCAACTAATTTTGAAAGTGTAATTGGTAAATACTGAGTTTTATTACTATTGAATTTAACCAAGTTTCTACCTCCCCATTTAGAGATGCTGCACAGATCCGCATTGATAGAAGTAATGATATCAACTCTAGAAACAGATATAGTTTGAGAGTTAGGAGGAAGGGGAAAATGTGAGGAAGGATGAAGAGTAGAATCATCAGCGTAAGAATGGATAGAATTAGTTGTAGTGTGAAGTAAATCATTGATGAAAAGAAGGAAGAGAGTAGGTGAAAGAACAGAACCCTGTGGGACACCACTATTGGTAGAGAAAGAGCGAGAGATAGATCCCTCGACAACAACTGCCATGGATCGGTTCTCAAGGAAGCTAAAGATTAGAAAACAAAGTGGGGGAGAGAAACCATAAGGGGGAAGTTTCGAAAGCAAAGATTTGTGCCATACTCTGTCAAATGCTTTGGAGATGTCGAGAGTCACGACGAAAGTTCCTCATAATCCCTAAGTGACGATGACCAAAGATGGGTGCAATAGGAGAGCAGATCACCAGTAGATCTCACCTGGTGAAAGCCATACTGGTGATCCAACAAAAGAGAATGGCGTTCAAGGTGACGGAGAAAATGGGAGTTCAAGATAGTTTCGAAAATCTTCGAGAGGGATGTTAGGGCAATGGGGCGATAGTTAGAGGGATTAGAATGGTCACCCTTCTTCGGGATGGGCTGAACCAGGGCATGCTTCCAAGAAGAAGGAAAAGTTTGGGTTTTGAGGCAAAGGCGAAAGAGGCGAGCAAGCACAGGGTCCAGAGCTTCAGCACACTCCCTCAGAACACGAGGGGGTATTCCGTCCGGTCCATGCGCCTTACTCACATCCAACCTTGATAACACACCGGCAATCCTGCAAGTAGAGATTATAGGAAAGTGCATAGGTTCAGTAGGAGGAGCAGGGGTAGGAGGGATAGAGTTGGAATCGTCTAAGGTGGAGTTAGAGGAGAATAAGGTGCCAAAGAGAGTGGCTTTATCAGGGGGAGAGTTGGCTATAGAGTTATCAGGTCGGAAGAGAGGAGGAAAAGGAGTGCAGAAGTTATTGCAGATGTTTTTGGTTGAGGACCAGAAAGATTTACTAGAGGAAGAATTAGTCAGGACAGCGGTCTTTCTTTTAATAAAATTCCGTTTGGCCCTACGAAGAATAGCCTTACAACGATTCTTAGGAGTAATGAAAGAGGAGTGGGTAATAGAAGGAGATAGTTTCATAGCTCGATATGCAAGAGAGCAGGAGCGATCAAACCATGATTGTCAAGTGAAAGTTTTGGTAGACGATGGGATAAATACACTCATACTACCTTGTATAACCCCAGCAATGCTGTCAGCACATACCGAGGCGTCCCGAGTGGAAAAGCAACATTCATCCCAAGGAAAGTCAGTGAAGAATTCTCGCAAGGATTGCCAGCTTGCCCTCCGATAGTGCCATAGTTAACGTTTAGAGGGGGGTGGGGGAGGTGGTCGTGCCTAGTTTGATTTAATAGAAATAAGATTGTAATCAGAAGACACTAAGGGGACAGAAATTGGGTATGAATAGTGTGAGGTGTTAAAGGTAAAACAAAGATCAAGAATGTTAGCAAGTTGATCGTGTCGATCAGAAAAACGTGTATGGTGTTTGATTATTTGTTCCAAATCATTAAGTAGGGAAAAAGAGAGTGCCTCAGCTCCACCTGGGTCATCCCTTGCAGAGCTAAGCCACTCTGTGATGTGCATTGAAATCCCCTAGGTAGAGGATCTCGGTGTTGGGGTGTGTGGATAGCAACGACTCATGGCAAGAAGCGAGATAGTCAAAGAGTTCGAAATAGTTGGTAGAGTTGGGAGAACAGTATAGGAAACAAAGAAAATAGTCACAGTTGGTAGAGATATTTTGAGCCAGATGACATTACAAAGGGAAGATTCAAGATCCGTGAGTCGAGCTATGGGTGTACGTGTGTTGCAGTAGGCGCATACACCGCCCTTAGAATGGAATGAGGTATAAAGGTTGTAGTTGGAGACCTGAAAAGGTTTAGGTGAAGCTGCGTTGGTCAGTTGAAGTTCGGAAAGTAGCAAAAGGTCGGGGGAAGAGGTTAATAGATGGTGCTCCATAGAAGGAAAATTGGATCTCAGGCCGCGAATGTTAGAAAAATGAAGTGTGAAAAAAGACGATCCTCCAGCAACAGCGGTGGCGCCAGTTGAGGCCCCGGTAACTTGATGCTGATCGGGTCGGCCCTGGGGTCCACAACCTTCCCGACCAGTGGGACCCATCCGGGAAGGCCCCGCTTCAATATTAATATCAACTGACATAGGAGAATACGGTTATATTTGTTGTGTTGTCAATAGTAAGAGAGACAATTGAGACCCTGCAATTGTGTGTAAATGAGGCAGAAAGTCAGATCAGCAACCTGGGACTTGGTCACAATTTTCGTAATGCCATATGGCAGCAGGGTCTACCATTAGACAATATATTATGCTTCCAATATCCTCCCAGGCAGTAGTACCTCTCTGTTTGGTAGCTGCCTACTACCTATTAACCAGGCCTGCCCTTTTTATTCAAATAGGCCTGCGAAAGATCAAAACGTCATGTGACGTGACCTGAAGCCTAGAGATTAAGACTGGTCTACCCTGGGAGTTGTATACTGACAACTTATTGCTGATAGCAGATAGTATTGCAGAGGTAATGGAAAGTTTAAGAATTGAAAGGGTATAATGGCAAATGTGGAAAAAACAAAAGTACTGATTAGTGGAGTGAAGGACCTGTGGTGAAAAGATGAAAATGGTTATGTGCTGTCTATATGGAAGGTGTTGGCAGCAACTCAATTATATGCAGGGAGTATGGAAGGTGGATACACAAGAGATGCATTGGTGTAAATAGCAGACTGAAGAATGCTGCTGACTTTAACCCTTATGCCTCGGGCGATGTTAAGACCTGCTGAACCCTTCACGTGGGTATATTTTGGCAATATTTTTCCCCCATAAAATCCACTGTCGATAACCAGTATTTCAGGCATAAAATTAGTGCAGTCACCCCAACCGTACTGTTGTGGCTGGCGTGCATGTGGTCCCCTACAACCACAGCCACCACAACCTCACTGGGGGGTGGCTGTTGGGGTGGGGAGGAGTGAGCGCCATTGTATGTGTCACTGTCCTCACTGCTGACCACCTCAACAAACTCAACATCATCTGGGTCGGTTTCCTCCCCATCATTGTCTTTGTCACCTGATACTACAGTACTGTATATCATTGCCACTGAAATCAAGCAACTCTTGATGAATAGCAATACCATTGAGGGTGTGTGGAGAAGTGAGGAGGGTGAAGAGATATGCATCCATCATGATAGCTAGTGGATACGTGGACTACTAGACATGAGACAAAATTTTTGTGCAAGTTGAATTGCCAAGAAAATAGATATCCTAAACAAAGTACTTCTTCCTGCCTGCAATCAAACTATGCCATGAAAATTAAGGACGTGGAGGAACTTCACCTGGGGTAGCTTTGGTAGAAGGTAGAGGAATACCACCCGGGCTTTAAGGGTTAAGTGTGCTGCACAGTATATGCAGGTACTCATGTGAGGATATATCCCTGGACTGTGTTAATGAGATCTGATACCTCAGTGACATGATCAGTGTTGGAGGTGTGCCAAAGGTAGCTCAGTTGCAACAGTTGGAAGTGACTGGAGGAAGTTTAGGGAATTGCTGCCTTTAAGTGAAAGTTGTATCCAACTGGTGTGAGAAGTGTAATGTGTGGTAGTGCAACATGGCTAGTAAACTCTTTAGAGGGCAGGGGTTTCTCTCAGCTGAATAAAATCATCTGGCATAAGCCAGAACAAAATCCCTACAGTAAGTGCACTGCTGCCCTCTAAAGGGTTAAAAAGGATGAAATATACAGTACTATACTGTAGGCTTGAGCAAGCTGATATTAAAATGGTGAGATGTAATGTGACAGAAAAATAGGAAACCCTGTTCAGAGCTAAGAGTGTATCTGGATATTGAGAGTATTGGAAAGATTTTTCGTGTAGGTAGGCTGAGTTTGTTTGGGCATGTGGAGAAAATGGAGACCAACTGGGACAAGAAATGTCTGAGTTTGAAAGCGGAGGGGAGGATAGTTAAGGGCTAAGAATGACATAGGGAGAGGTCGTAAGAAATGACCCGGGAGACAAAAATCTGATGAGGGAGGCTGCAAGACACTATGCAGCATGGAGATTTGCCATCAGGTAATTGCAGCTAACCCACACAAGCTTGGAAAATAGTTGTAAAACAGTGATGATGTATCAGTGTAACTGTTAATGAATTTCTCATATTTCCTATCGTTTTCACACCTTTGCTAATACCTGTATTTATTCTATTTCGACTTTCCAGGAATTGTTTTTATCATTCAATACATGAAACCTTTGAACTTTGTCTCACACACACAACTTGTCAGAATCTCCCTTCCTAAAATATGTTGCATCGGTCTACCTACAGACTTGGTTCATTGTTATACTCAAGTTTGTCATATGAATCATAATGCCTATCACTAACAATCCAGACAATTTGCACCAAAGATCATATGCACCACTGTTCCAAATGTTTTGCTAAACTTGAAATACCGAATCCCAAGCACTAATCTAACCCTTACACTCGCCTTAATAACAATCAGATACAAAGGGCCTCTTCTTTAGTGTCTGATTACCAAGACAGTTTTATAATTCGGATCATATCCTGAAGTAAAATATTTAAAAGTAAAGACATCCCAAATTAAGAGTACAGTATATCTAAAACAAGCCTGAATTCAGCTTTACAATTCTACTTTTGAGCAGCAGTGGGCGTTTGCCACCAATCAGTGCAGACATTAGACGAAATAAAGATATTACTGGAGGCTCCTTGCTGCTTGGCTCCTCCGAGTCTCCAGAACTACTCAACCGCAGGCCAAGACACCGCATGCATGCTTCTACTAAGGTGAGCTGCATTACACACTGCTGTATCAGTTAAGTCTTGGTAGCCTTTTTCTCGAATGCAAATGGATCCATATATCCTCCACTTTTTTAATACTGTATTTTCAAGGCCATTACTCATGTGACAAAGATGTGAACTCTTCAATTACTTTCATTCTTTTTTTGTCACATTGTATTTATATTTAAACACACAAGAGTCTAATCCCCCAAACCACAATAATATCTCCGTTAGCCGGAATCCCTCTTTACTGGAAGTCTCTGATAGCCGGAATTGAAATTTTCTGAAGGGCACATTTTCTGGAAAATTCCCGGGATGGGGGATTTTTTCCAGCTTTGAGAGTCATCTCATTACCGGAAAATCACTCATTCCCGGAAGTGCTCTGCACCATTTGTTCCGGCTAACGGAGATATATTTTTAATCCTTTTTGATATCACAGTAGTGTTTCTCCCTGTAATTTCATCTATTATTTTAACAGATAATTCCTTGTTCTTGTTTTTCAGATTTGCATGTCCCTTATATTACAACACAGTAAACCCCAGATATAACGGACACTGACCTGTTCAGACTAGGTTCATATTAAATTAAAAAAATACACTCAGATCCATAATACTGTAATTGAAAAATATGGAGTTGGGTCCATTCGTACCCAAATTATCACAAATAATTACAGTAATACCCCATTTAGCGCTACCCTGCATAACGCTGATTTGTTATAGAGCTCTTTGATCCTCTCCTAGTTATTTTTTACAAGGAAAAAATGATGAAAATCCATAATACAAGGCAGAAGTTACAAGACAACGCTTGGGACTCACCGACAATGGCCATGCTTGTTTACATTCTCTCCGCCAATGAAAGCAACATATTCATGTATGCTTGCAGCCAATCGGCACTCTCCTCCTTGTGTAAATATTTTTCCCTGTAGCAGTTGACTTACTCGACACGCTCACTCTTTATACGACTGATTTCCGTATATTTTAGTGAATGTTTGTAACCCCGTTACTGTACATGAAAATCCATAATACGTACAAGTCAGCTGTTCGCTTGCGCCTGGCAGTGCAGGTGTCATTATTACACTAATTCCCCCCCTCCCCCCCACCACTTACAACCAACCAGTACCATACGTATTACTAATATGTAGAGTGACTTTGTTTATTCTGTTTGCCTGCAGGCTGCCACTCCATCGCCCCAGTTTGAACGCGTTCACATCTTGTAAACACCAGCTTGTGGTGGTGATTGTTGGTAATAGTGGCGAGTGTTGGTGGTTGAGGTAGTGATTGTTGGTGGTTGAGGTAGTGATTGTTGGTGGTGGTGATGAGTATTGGTGGTGGAGTATTGGTGGTGGGTGTTGGTGGTGTGTGTGTTGGTGAGCTTATTGGTGGTGGCGATTTGATTTTGCCGCTTGCAGCGGCTACTTTATTGTGCACCCAACACTCATCCTGTGAGCGGTAGCGCAAAAGGATTACAGAGTAGGGTTTAAAAAGGGTCATAATAATTAACCCCCGCTGTCAGGATATTATGGCACTGAAAGTTACACAGTATTTCATTTACATTATTTGTTTAGTTCTATACATAAAGGGTAACTTATTCACAAATGCGTGAGAACAGGCGTGTGAGGCAGTATGTCTGGCCTCACACTTTGTTATTCACATTTACGTGGGAGGTATTCAAGCACATTGCGTATTTGGTTCTGTACATGAGAATTGATATAGTTACTAAGTGCAAAAAAGTGGATGCAATCTTAATATGTCGGCTATATTGCCATTAGAGATGAAGTGTTGTGCCATTTCACACACAGTGTGCTTGGACCTGTCCCTAAAAGGTTCTATCTTCACACAGTCGAGGACGTAGTGTTCAAGTGTGTGGCAATATGTATGGCCACACACTTTACATTTAGTTTTGTTTACATCTGCTTGAGGAACATACTGCCAAAGGTACTTACATCCTAACCTTAATCTAGCGGTTACAACATCTTGTAATCTAGTGATCTTGTTACTTGCTCCATATACATGTTTCACTTGATACATCTCATCATGGTAACCTATGGATCGACTAGTGCCTGTTTGCACTTGTCTACTTGCGTCAAACTCATCAATAAGTTCTTCCCTAATTACAGTTTTAAGGGTTCTTTTTGACAGACCCAAATTGTATTCAACGGTGTCTTTGTTAGACGCGAGTTTGGCGAGGGCATCAACTCTGTCATGTTTTATGAGGCCTATGTGAGAGGGGATCCACAACAGTTTGACCCTGACACCCCGGTCAACAAGGCACGCATATTTGTGTCTGGCTTCAGAGACAAGATCGTGACAACCTGAGTCGAGGGTACCAAGGGCAAGTAGTGAGGATAGAGAGTCAGTGATGATGAGACTGTCAGTAACAGTGGTTTCAATGAATTTAATAGCTGTGAGTATGGCAACTAATTCAGTTTGTAGAGTGGATGCCCAGTTGTTAATTCTAACTCCTTTCTCAATTATATTACCGTCAGGTTGAGTCACAACAATAGCACTTCCAGCCCTCCCACAGGCGGTGTTTAGAGATCCATCAGTGTAGATGGTCTGTGTGATATTATCATCAGTCTGTAGAGTGTGTATGTGTTCAAGAGCTCTCAATTTGGCAGTGTGCTGGAGATAAATGCTTTGTATAATTAATTTTTTAGGCGGATACGTCGGTATTGTGATATCGAAGGGAACTGTCCGCCAGGGTGGCAGGAAGCGCTGTTGTGTCTCAACTTTGTACAGGTGGTCTAGTCCAAACATCTTCATATGTGTAGCTGTAGTTTGGATCCATTTAGACTCAGCAGTCCCATGGTTCATACATTCTAGCAATTTTAAGGAAACAATGTTATCAGGATCACCACGCAGAAGCCTCAGGGCTATCATGAGTTTGACTTCAATTATTCTATCTTTAACACTGGGTATACCTAGTTCTTTCCTCATATTAAGTACTTTAGTGCTCATGGGACATCCTAGGATAATTCTGAGGGCTTTATTTTGCATTTTCTCGAGCTTGTCAACGCCTTTCCCGTCACGAATGACCAGGGCTGGTGCGTGGTAATCTATCAGAGATCTTATATAGCCTAGGTACATTGGCGGGTTAGCTGTTGTATGGCAGGTAGGGTACAAGGGACGGAAACACCAAGATATTTAAAAGAAGAAACATAGTCAATAGTGTTGTTACCTATCTTGAACTTGGCGGGGCCGCGTTTGCGGTTACCAGCTTGTTTGTTGAACACCTTAGTTTTGTCAGTGGAGATAATAAGACCGAGGTGTTCACAGGCTGCGTATACATGGTTCAGGGTGGTTTGCATTTCACGATGAGTTTTAGTATGTATAAGAATATCATCAGCATAGCTGATTGAGATATTGCTGAGGGTGTCTGGTATTAAATTTAATAATGCATTCATAAGAACATTGAACAAAGTGGGGCTAAGTACTCCACCTTGATGGGTACCAAGTTGCATATCTTTAACTTCACTTTTGTAACCCTGAAACAGTGCAGCAGCTCTCCTGTTGGTTAGGTAACCACTTATCCAGTGTAACAGCCTACCTCCTATATCCATTTTGGCTAGTTCGTACAATATCAGTTGCCTATTGGCAATATCAAATGCAGCTTTTAGGTCAAGAAATGTGGTGTATCTGTGCCTTTCATCACCATGCACAGTTAGGAATGTGGTGATGCAATTATGTACACCTTTACCATGGGTGAAGCCATTTATGTTAGGAGACATGTGTTCTCTGATTCTATATAAGAGTCTGCCAAGAACCATCCTCTCAAAGGTTTTACACAGGCAGCTGGTTAGTGATATGGGACGAAAGGCATCGGGCTGTCCTGGTTTCGGTATTGGTACAACAATACTGCTGGTCCATGATGTGGGTAGTTGGCCCTCGGCATGGCTCATATTGTACAATACCAACAATGGATTGCCTGGCACGCGCCTTAGTAGTCTAATGATGTTGTAGGTGACTCCGTCCTCTCCAGGGGAAGTAGACCTACCCCTGGCGAGGGCGGCGTCAAGTTCCCACTCAGTATATGGAACATCACACTCATCGTGCTGTTTGCCCAGCATAAAGCGAATAAGATTACTTCTCTCTACAGACTTCGCATCAAAGAGTCCCTGAGTCCTAGCTGGTAACATGTCATAGCTCGACACATGAGCCCACTTTGTTATTAGCTCATTCGACTTTTGCAGAGGGTTTGGATGGGAGACGTGTCTTCTGTTTTTACCTCTGATTATGTTTATGTCTTTCCAGGCTTTGCTGAGGGATGTGTGTTGGTTCAGGCTGTTGACATATGTCTCCCATGCATTTTGTCTGAGTTCGTTTACACGTTCCCTGACAGCAGCAAGGGAAGCTTGATACAATTGTAACATTTGAGGTGTTCTAAATTGTCTGTAACCATTACCCACCCTCCTGACCCTAGCCCTGAGTTTTTTCAGCTCAGGGTCATTATAGCATTGTTGTTGCCTGTTCCCATTATGCTGACCACGTTTTCTCCTTTTTTTGGTGGAGGCATTGTTGGTGAAGTATGCATAAGTCCTATCTATCAGATCGTCATGTAAACTTTGGTAATTGTCAGGCTTGTAGTCCTTGTACCAGTCATGGATGAAGTCTATGAACTGGCTTTCATGTTCTTGCTTGACTGTGATTCTACGTCTGTTGAGTTTACCACCAGTGGGGGTGTCATTGGCTACATGTATACTAGCTTGGATTGGGCTGTGGTCAGACATAAGATCAGTGACAACATCAGAGCTATGAGTTGTGTATGATAGATTAAAGCCAATACATTTGTCTAGACCCCCGCCATAGATGTGTGTTGGTTCATTATTACCTATAATTTGAACATCTTCATATGCGCTGAGAAGTGAGATAAGTCTCCTACCATTGGTGTTAGTGGTGGAGTCACCTAATTTCTTGTGTCTAGTATTCAGGTCACCCATCAGGACAGTGGGCTCAGTGTGTAAAAAGTCTGGGAGATCTGTGAACTGAAGATGATCTGAGGGAGCATAGGCGTTTAGCACGTTGAGTGTGGAGTTGCCCAGGTTGATAGTGATCCCATGGTACTGAAGGTTGGTAGTCTTTTTGGATACAAGAGGTACATGCGGGAGTGACTTCTTAATATACATCAAACATGTTTGAGTAGAACTAGGATCATAATACACATAATTGGGCAGACTGGGTGGGGGCTTACCATTAGGTGTGAGACACTCCTGCAGTCACACAATATCGATGTCCTCAGTCACAACTTTGTGGTGTAGGTCAGGGTATCGTTTTCTAAGGGATGAGATGTTCCAACTCATCACCTTCACCGCTCTGTATCTTTGCCTGGTATTAACACTGGCCATTATGAAATGTATTTGGAACTTTGTCTGGTATTAACACTGGCCATTATGAAATGTATTTGGAAAGAAGCAAAAGGCACTGTATGATACTGTTCTTTTCTGCGCTGCCTGTCCCTTCGGCAGGCAGTAGGCCAGTTAACCTTTTTGAAACATTTCTGGAGCATGTACGGCTCAACAATTGTTGTATTTCAGTGGCAGACAACAACACACTTTGGTTACACTCGACATCACCACCATTTTCTGTTTGTGCTTGTTCATCTTCACTGACCATGTCCACAGAGGCATCAGTAGAACTGTTACCAGTATCACTATTATCCTCTGCGTGGACACGAGTTCCTGGTGGGTCTTGTGTTTCTACATCTGGTACTGACATCTGAATGTCTTCAGTTTGACTGTAATTTTTCCGTAGCTGCTGCACTGTGTTGGTGGTGTTTTTTTCCTTTAGTGTATCACAGAGGCTCCTTAGCATTTCAGTTTGAGCTGTAAACTGAGCTTTGAGTTCTTTAATTTCATTTTTCAAATCATTGATCTCTTCACGTTGTGCGTGTTCACGGAGTGTGTTGGCAGCTACCTGTTGTGTCGGTACGTCTGTGTTGCCCCATGCTGATCTTTCGATGACTGCTGGTGATGACCCTGGAGCTTTGGTGGGGAGGGCGGGCCAGGGGTTGGTGGTGGTGAGTATTGGTGGTAATGATGAGTGTTGGTGAAAAGTGATAAACGTGGTCACTTCATACTATGTTGGTACATAATGGATCGAGTCCATTATTATTCCGGATCCAGATGTAACAGTCTTTTGTCTTCAACAGACTGGTCTTCCTTCCCAATTAATCCGTTATATTGGGGGTTTACTGTATGTGTACTTACGATTTCTCAAATGTAAAATGTTGCTATAAACACTGGTAAGATTTTTTAAAACAGTAACGTGCATATAGTTGCTAGTGCCATTATAGGCAGTAATGATGCATACCAATTTAATAGGAGGGCGTTGAAGAGAGGCGAATGAGGGTAAGACGAAACCGTCGTTCACCTCGACCTTGTACAGAAGATGGATTCTTGAACACCCCACGCTGCACACCAACACCTAGTCCGTCCACCACACCTGAACCTCATGTACACAGGTCAGATCCTGATGGTGATGCCTTAGAGACTAGTGTGAGACACCCAGGCCATACTGATCATAGGCGAAGGCAGCGATTGGCTGCTTCATTGCGTGATGCGAGACGTAATGTCAGCAAAGAGGATGGTCATGAGGAAGAAATTAATGAAGATCAAGGTACAGCAAGTGGTGACATGGTATCCTCTGGCACTCGAGAATTTTCTCTAATAGAACACTACCCCCCTCGGGAACGAGTCACACTCAACGGAGGTTCAAGTGGAGGGTCAGACACTGGTAGTGGGACATCCCCTCCCCCAACAAAACCAGTTGTACCCCTCAATGATACTTCTCGTCTCTCGCATCTAGATTCTCCCCTGCTCGTCCGAGGGGCTCCAAAGAGACACAACACAGTCATAGCTGCTGATCTAAGGACATTTTCAAGTCTCTCCAAACTGGACTCTACCAATTCCCCCATACCTACACGGAGTGCTATTACACCTTGAGGCCTCCATTTGTCCCCCTTTTCCCTAGCACCCAATTTTGTTTTAAACAATAATCTTTTATTCACATTATTCCTCGAATTTTTTATCTTTGAAATCATCAAAATGTAGATTACATGTAATGGTGGCTTGTTTGATATTGTCAACACTTGAGTACAGTACTATAGTAGTTCTTTAACATCAGCTTCTGAATTGTACACTAGTTAATGCACAGACCCATGAAATTTTTTATAGATAAAAGAACCATTATTTATCAACTGAAAAATATGTACAGTTCATTATCTAATTTTATCTTACCGTACGTTAATCTGACCTTTAATGTGTAATGACTTTTTCCTGTGCAATTTTCACAGTTGATGTCTCATTCGCTAATGGAAACACAGCATTTGAGTAAAGCTTAATACAGTAGTAGTATTTTGTTATTTCTTACAGGTATTCTATTAAACAGTCAATTAAACTACCAGTAATAGAAGTTTACATCACATTTATAAGCTAAACGTAACTCCAAGAATATAGGACTGTGATGTTACATTGTCATTAGTCAATATTTTACTTTCTTGCTGATGAATCCTTTGGCATCCATCATTGTCAACCTCCTTACCAGAGTTCTATATTGAATTAGGGTTACTAATTTTATAGAACTCAAAAATAACCTGTTAAAATGTTTAGTGGTTCTACTCAGAATTAGGGAAGGCTAATTCAGTAGAGTCAGAGATTATCATTTCATTAAGGAGGCATCACACTACTTGAGCACCTAAACTGGCAAATTGTCAAACTAGCAAGTAAATCTAGCACTACAATTCCTTCTAGCTATGCTCAAAGTGGTCACACGAAGATACAATAGACAAATTTCAGCATCATACAAACACAACCTATCAATCAATCAATATATATATATATATATGCAAGTAAATCACTGTAGTTGCGAGTGATCCAGGTATATGCTGATAACCACAAGGGAAGAAGAAAACACGAAGTTCCCAAGCGCTTTCGTGTAATTTACATCTTCAGGGGTGAGTACAGACTGAGGAGAAGGACAAAACAGGGTGTATATATACAGAGGAGGGTGAGACCAGGTCCACAATGGTCAGGTATTAGGTAATGACCCTACTAATCTTTAAAAAGCACCCCAACGGTCCGTAGTCAGGTCAGAGGGTAAGATGACCCAACCTTCTCGCCTGGTTACAAATTTTCTTAATTACAAAATTGTCCAGTTTGTGCACGCCATTACTCAAATTCATGTTGACTGCTTCGGTATGTTTAATGAGACTAGATTCTATAATGTTCCTACTGTCAAATGAATTACGAGGTAATATTGAGGAGGCATTATCCCAGTCAATGCAATGCTTATTATCCCTCAGATGAACAAACAGAGCATTGGATTCCTGGCCTGTCCTAACACTGTATTTGTGTTGTTTAAGTCTAGTTACAAGATCTTTACCTGTCTGGCCTAAGTAAAACATATTACATTCCTTGCAAGGAACTTTATAAATGCAACCAATTGTGTTGTTGGGGGAGTTCTTGATTAACATTTGTTTAACAGTGCATGCGTTTTTAAATGCCACATTGACGTTCCAGGTTTTTAGTTGTAAAAGAATTTGAGAGAAATTTTTGTGAAATGGGAATACTAAGAGATTCTTATGGTCATGGGTAGGCTTGGGATCGGTTCTATAAAAAGATTTCTTTGTAATGTTCAGACATTTGTCTATGAAAGATCTAGGGTATTTAAGGTTTGAGCCAATATTATAGATATAGCCTATTTATATTCCTCATCAATGAATTCCGGGCTGCAAATTCTCAAAGCACTTGTTGAAAATACTGACTGTTTGACTCTATTATGGTGGGCAGAATAATAATGAATGTATGAACACACATTAGTAGGTTTCCTATAAATACTGAACTTAAAGGTGTTACCTATTCTGTGTATCAAACAGTCTAGGAATGGAAATTTACAGTCTTGCTCTAATTCCACAGTGAATTTGATCCAGGGGGCTAAGTTGTTAAGTTGTGGCAGGAAAGCTTTTAGGTCCTCATTACTTGGCCAGAGACATAATACATCATCAACATATCTAAACCAGACTGCTGAAGGTGGTAAAATATTACTTCATAGTTTCTTTTCAAAGAATTCCATATATAGGTTGCTTAATACAGGTGAGAGTGGATTACCCATTGCCATACCAAATTTTTTAGCATAATATTCTCCATTGAATTCAAATTTACAATCCTTAATACATAGTTTGATAAGTTCGATGAAGTCGTCTTTCGAGACGGGCAGTGAAATATTATCCAGGGAATCTATGAGGAACTCTAGTAAATCATCAACTGGGACCTTTGTAAAGAGTGATGTTACATCAAAACTGACCAGTTTAAAATCATAATTAATATATAAGTTATTGAGTTTATCAACCAAATCCATATTATTCTTGATATTAGAGTTAGAAATATTGCCAACTAGGGGATTTAGTAAAGAAACTAACCATTTAGATAGTTTATAAGAGAGTGACCCAACTGAGCTAATGAAGGGTCTTGCTGGGTTATTGGGCTTGTGGGTCTTGATTAAACCGTACATGTAAGGCAGTGGAGGGGACGTTGAAGTAAGATGTTTAATGAGAGTAGCTTTGCCTCTCAATAGAGACTTAAGTTTTTTGTTGAACTGGGTGTTGACAGTGTTGAGAGGATTATTTATGAGTTTAGAATATGTTGTAGTGTCACATAAAAAGTCATTCATTTTAGAAATATAATCATCTTTGTTTAAAATCACTACTGTGTTGGCTTTATCTGCTTTAGTGACATGTAGATCCTTATTTTTCTTAAGGGCTTGGAGTGCTTTGGTGAATCTATCTGGACAGTTTGGAACACAAGGCTTAGACATGGATGCATACACAACACCTTTACACATGTTCACTTATTCACTTGTCAAATTACTGAATTTCTCCAAATTGCAAAATGCTCTGGCTATGTCAACACTTCGTGTTTTCTTTTTTCCTTGTGGTTATCAGCATATACCTGGATCACGCGCACCTACAGTGATTTATTTGCATACATATATATATATATATATATATATATATATATTATATATATATATATATATATATATATATATATATATATATAGTAAAACCTCGATTAACCGCCCACATATGGGGGAAGGGGCCGACGGATAATTCGAAAGGTCGGTTAATAGTAAATAAAGTCTACGGAAATAAAACATACATTTTCAATGTACCTATCCCAAACCTACCTCATTTAAGTCCCTCTATTCATTTGCCATTCATATTTCAATAGAATTTACTTTAAAATATTAACCACTTTAGTAAATAAATATGAACCAGCACAGAAACCATGAATAAAAAATGGAAAAGTCAAAGAACATATGGCATCACGAAAATTGTGACCAGGTCCCAGGTTGCTGATCTGACTTTCTCCCTCATTTACACACAATTGCTGGGTCTCAATTATTTCTCTTACTATTGACAACACAACATACATATAGGTATATTGTTTCTCACTTTTGATTTTTTTTTCATTTTTGCATTTCTTTATGGTTCATTATTATTATTATTATTACATTATCACCCCCCCCAGGCCCCACTATAGGTCAATGACCTGTGCTTGTTTGATGTGCCTTTATTCTCATAAGCACTAAAGACATTGTTTTTGGTTTTAATATGACTGTCAATCCATCATGTAAAATGTGTTTATTGTGGTCAGTCCAGAAAGGTTTTATATGATTACTGATCATTAAAGTGCATCCCTGTCTAAAACTTAATAGATTTCTTCAAAACAGGACTTAATGCACTTAAGAGAATTTTCTTCTTTTGATAAACAACCAAACAGATATAGTACAGCATCCAGATGATACCAAACTTATTCTTGTTAAGTAGTGTAATGATTTCAGGAAAAAAATAAATAAATAATAAAGATGGTAAGGTATTCCTCCTTGTACATAACCGAGAGAGCCTGGAATCACATTAACAAAATCTTGGGAAGTACTGTACTACTGCACAAATCTTAATATTATGATAACATTTGTGCTGTATAGATGTCACTTTTTAGAATAAAATGTATATGAAGGAAACCGTATATTTTTAAACACTATCATATACTGTACTACACAATACTGTTCATTTCAGAATTGAAATCATAGCTGCAATATTTGGAAAGCAAAGTAAGTAATGAATCAATACTTTAAAAAAGTAAAGGAGTTTTATATCAATTATCACTTTCTGCTTGGGGCTACATTAGCTCCAGAGCGTATAGTAGTGAATGTATTTCCAGGTCATTAATTACAATGGTTGAACCATACACTACACCCAGATTATCACTCAAGACAAAGCCATAGATATGGATCGTCTGTTCTAGTAACTGGAAAAGTTACAGCATCTGTATATTTGTATTTAATGTAGATATTGATTTCCAGTCAGACCAGAAGCAAAAGTTTTGGCCCAACACAATAGACAATAAAAATGCAAATCCTAATTAGTACCAAGATATTCTTAATGTCTTTTTCAACAAAGATGTTATACAGTATCTACTATATATTGTGAGACACACTTACTATTCTTGAAGGTAGCAGAAAAGAGGCGATGCCATGGTGCTGGGTTGACCATCAGGGCAGGAGGTACACTAAAGGAAGACCCAGACACTCCTAATGTGTAAATATTCCTAAATTAGTCTCTCGCTTGGGTCAAGACAGTCAGCAACTCACATTATACATTACTCACAAGAGAAGTTGCCATACATGCCACACAATTAAGATATGACTTACTCTGGTGTAAATACCGTCCGATATTCCCCCCCCGTCTGAAATTTCATAGGTGTACATACAACCCTCACCATCTATTATATGCTAATCACTAAGTCATCACTTTGGAAATTAAGAAGTAAATAAAGAAAAAATATCATTTATTATGAATTAACTGCATTAATACAGCAAGGGTACTTACAAAATAATAATTGGAGTAAATTCCTCAATATTGTGGATATTTTATTTAGAAACTTTATAATGAAATGCTGGGTGACCAAAAACATCTCCCTGAACATCTGCCAGACAAAACAATATTTCAATATACTGTATAATCAAAATCTCCTATCATCATCTTTGGAGACTATGGATTCTTCATAATGTCCAGTAATCACCATCTCGGTTAACCTCTGTAATTTTGGTCCAGCTATACCATATACCAAAAGAGAAAAATGAATCCATTAACTTTATTATTATTTTATTTTTTACTTTGGAAAAACGTAAAGAAATAAACACAACAAAAATTATCCACAAAAACAAAAAACTGTACATTAAATATCACAACAAAGGTAATGAAAAATGTACTCATAATTTATCCCATTGTAAATAATTATACACAAGCTATATATATATATATATATATATATATATATATATATATATATATATATATATATATATATATATATATATATATATATATATATATATATATTATATATATATATATATATATATATATATATGTGTGTGTGTGTGTGTGTAAAAACATGTTAAGGAAAAACATTTCTGGTCACAGGAAAAACTTCATCACAGATTAGCAATCCAGATTATGTTCAGAAAAGTATCACTGAACACCATTACTGTCAACTATTCCCAGTGTAGCCGCACATCATAAATAAAACACAATATAGCATGTGCTGGAAAAAGTCACTTCACCTTTTGACACCATTGAATCCATCACATCTGAGAGATTCCACTTCAAGACCAAGCAACATCTGACATGCGACATGCATGTAGAGCACCGTTTTATATAAAATTTGTTTTCCAACACACTCAACACATGAAAGGTATACCTAACATCACTCATATTTATGTCTATTACATCCTCTTGCTCAACACCACATATGTTGCAGTAACTTAATATCACAACAATATACAAAATTTTAACTAAAACAGCATAATGTTTGTACACAAGACAAGGTTTGTCCACTACTTACACCATAATTTCTAAAATCATTAAAACAATGAATTCACCTTGTTTGTCACACTCTTTCCTGAGAAATATTTTGGAGTTCCTAACCTTTCCATTTAACAGTATCCATAAACAAACAGGCTAACCTGTATTGACAATGGCCTAAACTGTATGCACATGCTAAATGATCAGACCAATATATATATATATATATATATATATATATATATATATATATATATATATATATATATATATATATATATATATATAGTGTGTGTGTGTACACAATATTTGTACTGCTAACATAGCAGATGTAATGAGTTTATATCATCACTTCCTCCCGATTGGTATTCAACTCGCAACAACTCATATATTAAAAGGTTGTCTTTCAAGATTTTCAGGTTAGACTTACAAATATGTTCAGGAAAAAGAGAGAAAAAAGAAAAGGAAAAAATGCATGATAGGAATATATGAACAGATTTCAAACTTGCCAATATGGGGATAAAATTGAAGGTTACTTTCCTCCCTAAAGGGAAGTGCAATTATATTCAAGCAATAGTATTTTAGTCACACGTAACAACCTTGTGACTACACAGTATTATACCATCATGTACTGTACTTGTTAAGCCCACTGCTTTGCTCGTGATAATGCTATTACAATGATGGCAAGTATTCAGAATATAGCTTTTATTGAATGTAGCTGAAATAGGACACCCAGGAGTTGAAGTTGCCTCATAAGTTGACCATGCGCAATGTCTCATATCCATTTCTTATGTTCGTATCATCTGTACGAGGCACTTGGTATACAATTATTTCTCAAGCTTTGGAGGGATGACATTCTCCTGCACTGCAGCCATATTTCTTACGATGTCACATGAGCACTGGTGCCAATGTCTTTTTTCATACATGGATTAATAGCAAAGCATTGCATAGTTTTCACACCCAAATTTTAATGCAAAGTGAACCCTTGCTATACAGAGCTAAAAAAATATGCTGTCGTTATTGATTAACCATGATGTTTCAAGAGAAAAGGCTCTTTGTACAGTTACAGTCTATGAAAATGCATCATCTAATAAACCAGGATTTTGAGAGGGAGGGATAATAAAAAATTTCCAGTTGGAGTTTATTATATAAATATATAATGCAATCAAAGCTAGAGGATTTTTTTTTTACCATTCCTATTATGACATTCAATTGTACTTGACTGTTTATTAGTTTTAAACTTTAAATTATATAAAAATTTTACTGCATCTTAACAGCTCACAACTTACCTTTAATGATTTCTACTACCCTCATCTTACATTTCTCACATAAGAAAATCATTATGTTGTCTTTTCAATTCTTAATATAAATTAAATCTTTCAGTAACACATACTTTTTTGCCATTTTACACTCACTATACAGGTACCTCTAAAGTCTAATTTAGAGTCTATCTAACAATACTACGTGGTTTTCCCTGTGCCGACTTATCCCGGCGCTTCTTTGAATACACGTCGTCGTCGTCATCTAAGTAACGTTTGGGGGGAGCAATCGTCCTGCCTGAGGAAGTGACTCTTTCAATCCTAAATACTGCTGGGGTGGTAGATCCAGTTTGTGTTGGGGATGAAGAACCAGGAGGATGATTAGCATATTCTCGCCGTATTGGAGAACTAGGATGGATACTACGGTCATGTGAAGCAGATAATACTGGTCTAGATAGTGAAGGTGATGAAACTGTCCTCATTGATTGTCTATCAGATGCTGTCATTACATTTTCATAATTTGAATCCTCGTCAATGAAAATGTTCTGAAGTTCTGCAGATGAATTTCCTAAAGATGCTTTGCTTGATCTTGAGTTGTTGGGAGGAGGACTTGTTGGGTTCATTATGAGTAGCACTTCTGATGTGTCTCCATCAATGATGGCAGTTTGTCTTGATGAATCTACAGTTGTCTTCACTGAACTTGAAGTGATTTCATCATTCACAATGCTAGAACTTGAACTGAAAGGAGTTTTCACTGATCCTGGTACCTTTCTTCCCGAGGCGGCAGTGACTGATTGTACATGAGATTTGGCAATAGAGGCTGATGAATAAGATGAATTAGGACTATTGAGACTTTTAACTGAAATATTTGAATTTGTCATAGCTGCAGTATATTTTGAAGGAGGTGAAGTCATTCTGACAACACCAGGAGCCTGAGAATAAAGGTTCTTTGACTTTTCATATGGGATTGACTTTGGAGGTTGCATAGTTTGTGTGTTTGATGATACCCCTTGCATTGAGTGATCACCTTTAATTACAGTTTCTAATGTTCCATTCATGAGCTTTGTCTTACTTTCTGCCAATTTCAATTTATCCTTTACTATATTACTATCATACACAACTTGTCCATGCATGCCATTCACTTCTGTGCTTGCAGTGGTCTTTGTTACAAATGATCCAGCTGTCACAAGCTTTGCACCAGAGTTTTCACTATTACACTGAACACCAGTCTTCTTACTACTACTTATCTGGATACCTTCACCTATATTGTCATCACCATATACTGACTGAAGCAAACTCAACCCAGTAGTATTACGAACATTTATCTCGCTAATTAATCGTGTTTCATTATTTTGTGAAGCGTCACTTTCTTTCATAGGAACTTTTTTTTTGTCACCTCTTAAAGGAAAAATTGAATCCTCACTTTCATATAAAACTTGTCTTTTCACATTATTGTGCATTTCTTGTGCAACTGTAACAGTACCTAACTTTTGTAAGCATACACTTTTGTCATGGGAATAGGATGTATTTGGGTATAATTTCTTGGCATTTAACTGACTTATGGGAAGAGACAAAGGTGACTCACTTTTGGTAATGCTAAAACTAATAGGAGCTCTCGCAGGAACAGATTTATTTGGTATAGTCTTTGTTGGTGTAAATTTACTGGGAGTACTGCCTGATGTTGGGA
Organism: Homarus gammarus; assembly: GCA_958450375.1. Taxonomy (NCBI): domain Eukaryota; kingdom Metazoa; phylum Arthropoda; class Malacostraca; order Decapoda; family Nephropidae; genus Homarus; species Homarus gammarus. Next base: position 108,882 of record CAUDMG010003354.1, read on the forward strand.
CAGCAGTGACCTCTTTAGCTTGATGAATTTTCATTTCAGTTTCTTTGGACAGTTTTTCAATCAGCACACTTGAGAGATTACCCACCTGTTTTTGTTCTTTTGGCAACTCATCTACCCCAGAAACCCTCCCCTCATTGCCAACCACATTTTCAGTCTTGCTGTTTTCTTGCTTTGTGACTGCATTTTGTGCTGGATTTCCAGTTATCTTGTTTGGAGAGTTATTTCCTGTTGGAGAACCATCCTGGGTTACTGGAGTAGCCCCAACATGTGGCACACTCATTCCACCTTTGTCCTTCTTGTCATCAGATGAAAAGTAGATATCTGGTAAGGTTATGGAACTATGATTTGGGTTGTGCTGTTCCATCAGGTTACCAATCAATTTTGCAATTGCTTCACGTTTTCCCCTCACTATCTCTTGTGGAAACCACTCAGAAAGTGTGCGGATGGGGAATGTGTAGTCTTTGAGTGGATGCTGAAACAAATTAAATAGTGTCATTTTATATACAAATATGTAGGTATAATTTCATTAGAATTAATATTTTTAAGAAATGCAATCATGAATACTGTATCTATATCTGAATAACTTCAACACTAGAAAATATCTAAGCTGTTGTATAGTAATAAATCCCCATGAGCTGTAATCTTTGATCCCCAGAACTTTCCATTACCGTATATCTCGGCCTATAAGGCGTCGGGGTGCATAAGACGGCCCCCCAAATTTCCATTTAAAAAGTAGCTTTTGAGCTCTATTCGCTGTATAAGACCAGTACCCCAAATGTGACACTTACTCACTGACTCAGTAGTCCTTTACCAACCATCCTTGGTTTTTTAAAATAAGGCCAATTCACTTCAAGTAATGTCATCAAATGTTACCCGCTGGTGTAGTGTAAACACTAGTGACGTCACTGAAGCGTCTGCTATTTACGGGTAACTGGAACTAATGTCTGTGTCGAGTAAAATTTTTCCATTTACTTGAAATGGATTTACCGATTTATTTGTTTATTTATTTATTTATAATATACTGAAACATATTAAACCCACTGCAAGTATTTTCTTTAATTTATACGCTTGCTTCGCACGAGACGATCGGTGATGGGAGTGTTCCCTCGTCTCGGTGGTGGGACTGTGTTCCCACTGTTTATACAACAGCTACCAACAGCTACCACCGTATTCTAATTGTGGTGTTTCATTAGGATTTGAGTGAAAAAGATTACGGTACGTACTTACTACATCCATTTATTATATATATATATATATATATATATATATATATATATATATATATATATATATATATATATATATATATATATATATATATATATATATAGTGTGTGTGTACACAATATTTGTACTGCTAACATAGCAGATGTAATGAGTTTATATATATATATATATATATATATATATATATATATATATACAGTAGTACCCCGCTTAACGCGGTCAATAAAACCCGCAGGGTACCGTGTTAAGTGAAAACCACGCTAAGTGAACAACAGAACATATGGGATTAATTCCAATAGAAACTGGCCCATCCCCAAACTCCACTTTTTCCAACACAATACCTATGTTCTAGTAAAAATAACATCTTAATTTTATGATGGTACATGCACACAATTAATACTTAAGAGAAATGGAGAAATACAGTTGCCAAGTTAATGTCCATTCAAATAATGGACTCAACTCCCTCCCCCTCTTCTCACACTACACTGCTGGCTCTTCCCTCTCTGAGAAATTTTTGGGGGAAAACCACTAAATTTTAATAAATAATACCTCAAACTAAAGTTAGGATAATACAATTGACATTGCTGGATTCCTTGTAAGACCAGGAATATTTTGAATATAAATGTCATATATTTTGCACAAAAGATAACATATTTACTCAGAGTAAACATTATATCTAAAGTTTGTATGTCTAATGCAAAATCTATGATGTTTATATTCAAAATGATCACCAAATTGTAAGAATTCCAGCAATGTAAATTATATTCTGGCTGGGTAATTTGTATGAATTTTATGAACTAAAACAAATATCTTCAGTTAATAAAAAAAAAAAAGTATTCTTCAGACGCTATCTCTGTCAATCAAAGTACCCCACCTTGCCTCCCCCATCTTCCAACCATGCGGTCAGTCCCAACCCTCCTCCCCACCCCCCACCAATCCTCCCTTCAAGAGATGTTGGGTGAAAAAACTAAATTTTAACATTTAGTATTAAATAATACCTCAGATTAAAGTTAGGATAATATAATTGACATTGCTGGATTTCTTGTAAGACCAGGAATATTTTGAATATAAATGTCATATATTTTGCACAAAAGATAACATATTTACTCAGAGTAAACATTACATCTAAAATTTGTATGTCTAATGCAAAATCTATGATGTTTATATTCAAAATGATCATCAAATTATAAGAATTCCAGCAATGTAAATTATATTCTGACCGGGTAATTTGTATGAATTTTATGAGCTAAAACAAATATCTTCAGTTAATAAAAAAAACAAAATATTCTTCACACAGTAACAGATTGATAGATGGTCGGTCGGTCCCTCCCTCCCTCCCCCCACCAACCGTCCCACCAGATGTGTGGGAAATCCAGAATATTTACCTTTTTAGTAATAAATAATACCTCAAACTAAAGTTAGGATAATATAATTGACATTGCTGGATTCCTTGTAAGCCCAGGAATATTTTGAATACAAATGTCATATATTTTGCACAAAAAATAACATATTTACTCAGAGTAAACATTATATCTAAAATTTGTATGTCTAATGCAAAATCTATGATGTTTATATTCAAAATGATCACCAAATTGTAAGAATTCCAGCAATGTAAATTATATTCTGGCTGGGTAATTTGTATGAATTTTATGAGCTAAAACAGGCAGTCAGGCAGGGTGGCGGGTGGGGCCCCAATGTGGGTCAGTGACCTATGCCCGGGTGGGCTAATCCCCTTAAAAAAAAAAAAAAAAAAAAAAAAAAAAAAGCCGCGGGAAATTAAGGTTTGTTTACATCCGGCAGTTCGGCTGCTCTCTCTCTCTCTCTCTCTCTCTCTCTCTCTCTGCTTGTCTATACAAAGTACAACATTCAACCCTTCAATATATATGAGCAGTAAATAAGTGTTGCTTTCACATTCTTATGTAGAGTAATGACGATATATTTTCACATGTGCGCACTTACATACGAGCAGTCTCACTTTTTTTTTTTACCAGTAATGGTTAGCTACTTATATTGTTCCATTTATTAACATTAAATAACATTACAGGTACTTCAAGCAACCATATTCATTTTTTACATTAATTTTACTACAGCTAAACTCAGGGTCTTATTTTCAATCAGTCACTGGTTTCGTAAGCTTTAACATAAACAATGCCGGCAGCCATCTCGTCTCCTCTAATATTCCACGTATTATTAATAAATTGTATTGTTAATTTTGCACACACGTACATTAATTCAATAAAAACAAATTCAGAAACATTAATTAAAATATATATGAACAGTAAATAAGTGTTGCTTTCATATTCTTATGTAGAGTAATGACGATATGTTTTCACGTGTGCGCACTTACATATGCGATCTCTCTTTTTCTTTACCATTATCGTTAGCTACTTCTATTGTTCCATTTATTAACATTAAATAACATTACTTAAAACAACCATATTAATTTTACTACAGCTACAACCAGGGTCTTATTTTCTTCAGTTTTATATGTAGAACCAGTCAGTCACTGGTTTTGTAATCAACGAAAACAATGCTGTGTCATTTCCTCGTGTGTTTTAATATTCTACGTATTATTAATGAATTTTATTGCTCATTTTGCACAGATAAACATTAATTCAATAAAAAAGACATTCAGTAATAAACAATAATGAATCTTTTGTACATAAGAGAAATGACGCTGTTTACACGATTATGCACGTCGTCTGCACGTTGGCGGGCCGTTCAAACCCGTTGAAATTCAAGTTTCCGCCGTCAATATTTTTATTTATTTATTTTTTTGTGTGTTCCAATAAAATACGTTAAGAATTAAAAACTTGCGAAATTTGAGAAGCTACTATACGACATTTAACCCTTCAATATGTCTTCGAAGAGACCATGATGCAGAGAAAGTGGTGCTAGTGCTTCCAGGCATAAGCACAAGTCACTATCTATTCAGGAAAAGGGTGAATTTCCATGGTCCCGCACCGGTCAGGTCCCGAGGTTGCCGGACTAGAGAGGTACAACCTGTATATGTGTATACAGTTCGTCCTCGAATTACGTACATCCGAATTACGTACAAACGGCCGATACGTACATCGTTTCTGAAGTCTTTAATTGCAAAAATATTGTCTTAAAAAGGCGAGCAATTTTTAAATTTGGCGGGCGAGCCAGCCGCACCGCGCCGCCACTATCACTGACCATGCAGACGACACGCTAGACGCACCAAAACAACACGTGTGGTCATTGTGCATACAGTACTTCTCCTGTGAATTTCTGCCCTATTTTGTACACTTTACTCTGTGTGCAATGACTGGTGTAAAGCGTAAGAGTGGTGAAGCCAGTGGGAGTGCTACGAAACGTCAAGCAATCTCACTAGAGGTAAAAATGGACATAATAAAACTGCTTGAAAGTGGTGAAAAGTTGACCAATGTTGCCCGCAAATTTAACCTGAGTCGGTCAACTGTTAATACAATTGATAAGGGCAAAGAAAAGATCAAGGAACATGTGAAATCTGCAGTGCCAATGCAATCTACGATTATAACTAAAAGAAGAGGGAAGGTTCTGGAAGAAATGGAAAAATATCTTGCGCTGTGGATCGAGGACTGCACACAAAAACGTAAGCCTCTGTGTCTCAGTATGATTCAGGAGAAAGCCCTAAGTCTTTTCAACGACCTAAAGAAAGATCACCCTGATGATACTGTGACATTCAATGCTAGCAATGGGTGGTTTAACCGATTCAAGGTGCGAAATAAGCTGCATAATGTTCGAGTGACTGGTGAGGCGGAGAGTGCTGATTGGAAAACAGCACAGGATTTTCCAAAGAAACTCGCGGAAATTATCGAGTTACGTACATTTCGAGTTAAGTACAACCTTTTGGTCCCCATTATGTACGTAACTTGGGGACTTACTGTATGTATATATATATATATGCATATATATATATATATATATATATATATATATATTATATATATATATATATATATATATATATATATATATATATATATATATATACATACATACATACATACATACATACATACATACATACATACATACATACATACATACATACATACATACATACATACATACAGTGGGGTATGCTATAACGAATGGATCCTACTACGAATATTCCTATAACGAACGGTTTTACCTATAAAATTGAGAATGCTATAACGAACGAAACTCCTACAACGAACATTATTTAATTTTTTTTTTTTTTTTTTTTTATACTAATTTATTGTTTTTTTATTACAAGTATTAATGATATTCTTTATTTCAGGGGTTTAGATGCATATGTATGCACTTTTTTACAATTTTTACAATTTTATATTATATTTTTCCGTGTTAAGTGGTTGTATTTGGGGGCCTGGAACGGATTAATCCTATAACGAACGAATGCTATAACGAACAAGGTTCTAGAACCAATTAGATTCGTTATAGCATACCCCACTGTGTGTACACACACACACACACATCCTTGACCACCGAAGGGTCAAGACGTACCTGGAGCTCCTCTCGGAGCAGCCAGGTTATGTTGGCCCATACCAACTCCCTCCCCTGAACCCTCCTCCCCACTGGAATATCAACATGTTCTCGCCAGAAGTTACTATTTCATTTAGGGAAGGAATGGAACCAGTGTTAAACAGAGGTGAACAGTGGTGAACAGTGCTTAAGTCCCAGGTACCCAGTGATAACGGCCCGTGAGACCCAACAACAAGCGATGTGTTAATCCGTCTACGATAGGAAGGCCTGGAACCACACCTCACTCATATAACACCATCTGTGAGGGAACTACTACACCACGTGAGGCCCCTCATAACACCATCTGTGAGGGAACTACTACACCACGTGAGGCCCCTCATAACACCATCTGTGAGGGAACTACTACACCACGTGAGGCCCCTCATAACACCATCTGTGAGGGAACTACTACACCACGTGAGGCCCCTCATAACGCCATCTGTGAGGGAACTACTACACCACGTGAGGTCCCTCATAACGCCATCTGTGAGGGAACTACTACACCATGTGAGGCCCCTCATAACGCCATCTGTGAGGGAACTACTACACCACGTGAGGCCCCTCATAACACCATCTGTGAGGGAACTACTACACCACGTGAGGCCCCTCATAACACCATCTGTGAGGGAACTACTACACCACGTGAGGTCCCTCCTAACACCATCTGGGAGGGAGTTACTACACTACGTTTTTGCTGTTCAACACCTACAATAATCTATATGTTCACTGTATGTTCCTTTACCTTTCTCTAATGAAGGCTTTTGTTAAACCACCAATGTATGTAATAAGTCATTTATGTCCAATGTATATTTTCAGCCTTCGGGCTGCAGAACTTTTTCAATAAACCGTCAATTATTATTGCGCGCACGCACGCACACACGCACCCACACACACACACACAAAATATATGTACAAAAAATAAATGTTAAATGAATTATTTATGGTGCATTAGGGTACTGGTCACTTCAGACACAAAGACGGGCTATAAATAGCCTTCTTTATCTCCCCTCCATCTCACCCTGAGCCAGAGGGAAGGGTTGTGGTAAATAACATTTGTTTGCATATTTTCCATTTACTTGAAATAGATTTACTGAATCATTTGTTTATTTATTTAAAAGTCATTTACTGAATATTCTATGTAAAAAATAAATTTTAAATTAATTATTTACAGTATAGGAGATAAGTATTATGATCAGTAAATATATGGTATTACTGGCCACTTCAGACACAAAGACAGGATAAAAATAGCCCATCTCCCCCTCTTCTTACAGCTGCCAATGGGAAGCGTCTTGGTAATTAAATTTGATGTTTATTTTCATTGTTTGTCTAATTTATCATGTATCAAAGTAATATTACTAAAAATTGTGTAGGTAGTAGGCAGCTACCAAACAGGTAGATACTACCGCCTGGGAAGATATTGGAAGCATAATGTGTTGTCTAATGGTAGACCCTGCTGCCATATGGCATCACGAAAATTGTGACCAAGTCCCAGGTTCAGCGCTGACCTGACTTTCTGCCTCATTTACACACAATTGCAGTTTCAATTGTTCCTCTTACTTTGACAACACAACATACATACAGTATATTATTTCTCACTTTTGATCTTTATTTTTACTTTTTGTATTTATTTATGGTTAGTTACTTAAAATAAGGCCAATTCACTTCAAGTAATGGCATCAAATGTTACCAGCTGGTGTAGTGTAAACACTAGTGACGTCACTTAAGCGTCTGTATTTAACTGTCGGTAGTTTCAAGAATTAATGCAGTCATTTACTGAATATTCCTTGTAAAAAAATAAATTTTAAATTAATTATTTATAGGAGATAAGTATTATTATCAGTAAATATACCGATATACATTACTGACCACCTCCACGGCTATAAATAGTCCAATCTCGCGGTCACTTTCCATTTCTTGTCTCCTCACTGGCAAATGTGGGGGGCGTGGGGTGGGGTGTGTGATGATAGCTGTGTTTATTACAGGGGTATAATGTTCTTTTACGGTATGTTAGACAGGTTTATAATACATTTTTATTATTTTAATATACCGGTAATCTTAATTTGAATCCAGCTTGCCAAAGGTAAGTTTCAGTATAAAATAATTAGTGGTAGGACCTTGTGAGTGGCTTACGATGTTTCCATCACCACTCTTGACACACTAAACCACAATATTTAAGAGGTAAGAATTTTATACTTGGTGATTAAGACGACCCCCTAACTTTGGGCAGATTTTTTTAATGTTCAAATTCCGTCTTATAAGCCGAGATATACGGTACCCAGAAAATAAACTTCCTGTTCCAGGTACTGTATCTTAATGAATTTCCAAGCGAATAGGTGGGTGGGTTCAGAGTGCTTGTGAGCTACGGTTGGCTACTACAGTTCGTCCCCGAGTTACGTACATCCGACTTACGTACAAACGGCCGATACGTACATCGTTTCTGAAGTCTTTAATTGCAAAAATATTGTCTTAAAAGGGCGAGCAATTTTTAAATTTGGCGGGCGAGTGTATAGTTTGCGTGCCAGCCGCACCGCGCCGCCACCATCACTGACCATGCAGACGACACGCTAGACGCACCAAAGCAACACGTGTGGTCATTGTGCGAACGCGTGTGGTCATTGTGCATACTTCTCCTGTGAATTTCTGCCCTATTTTGTACACTTTACTCTGTGTGCAATGACTGGTGTAAAGCGTAAGAGTGGTGAAGCCAGTGGGAGTGCTACGAAACGTCAAGCAATCTCACTAGAGGTAAAAATGGACATAATAAAACTGCTTGACAGTGGTGAAAAGTTGACCAATGTTATAGGGTTGGGGGATTTTCGAGTTACGTACATTTCGAGTTACGTACAACCTTTTGGTCCCCATTATGTACGTAACTTGGGGACTTACTGTACTGTCATGGAAAATTAAATGCTTAAATTTAAATGAAGAAAAATTAAAAATCTTGTGAATGACTTTTTTAAAACAAGTTAACCTCACTGTTTGGCACAACTGAACTATTTGTATGTGGTTTGCTGATTTTATACCGGACAGCTGCCAACTGAACTAGTTTTGTTCACAAAATTTGTATCATAATAAATAGTGATGCCCACTTTTCGATTGTTTTGCTTGATAATCAATCATCTCATCCTTACGATGTCTTTTTATCTATTTTATTATGGCTACTGCCAGACGATTTTATTCAGCTAGGGAAGCTCCCTCTCATAATCATGGGGTTAACAAAACTTTGCTGGTTCTACACTACATAGATTCAAACATATTCAGAATCCAGTTGCTCATAAATACCCACTTTTGCAAAGGAACACCTTACTTAGAACATGAATTCATCCCTTTCTCATCCTATTATTACACCCAGCTGAGGAAACCCTGTCAGTTTTGCCAAAGTATTATTCTGCTTTATCCCTCCCATCTGATGTACACCTTCCTCATCCCCATTATCCCCGCCCCCCCCCCCCAGAAAAACACTTACCCCGACACACTGCTATCATCTTCCTCCTGCTCACTAGTGAATACTTCAATTCAGAATTCAAACCTCAGAGAGAGAGAGAGGATTGGCAAAGATAAGTGGTAAATGTGAAAGTGAAGCCAACTGTACAGTACTGTACCCTGTACAATAAGTCCCCATTGAACGTTAATCCTTTGAATGAATCCTCACGATAACAAACGCAAGTTTTTACTATCTGTTAGATATAAACTCGGTTATCCCATATTTACAGTATGTGAATATGTTCTATTATGTTTTGTGTTAGTTGTGGAATAAAGCGCCACTTTGAATGCACATGTTATGTTTGTTTTGTTTTTACGGAAGGTCCCGAAAATATACTGGAAAGAGCAACATCGTTTGTGTCATTGTCTGAGCCTCTCGCATCATATTTCGTTAATATCCACCAAAAATGAACACTGTAACTTTAACTGGTTATGGGCCTAGGCACAGGTTGGTGTTTGATGGTGATGAAAGCAAGTATGAGTTGTGGGAAGTGAAGTTCTTAGGCCATTTCAGACTTCAAAAACTTCTCGATGTCGTTAATCAAGATGAAGACGGTGCAGAGGTGACGGAGAGGAACGCTGAAGTGTTTGCAGAACTAGTCCAGTACCTCGACGATAGAAGTCTTTCCCTTATCACCCGAGATGCCAAAGATGATGGTAGGAAGTCATTAAAGATTCTCCGTGAACATTATCTAGGCAGCAGCAAGCCAAGAATTATTGCCTTGTATACAGAACTGATGTCACTCAAGAAATCCAATGAAGAGGCCATTACCGACTACGTGATACGGGCTGAAACGGCAGCAGCTTCATTGAAACTAGCAGGTGAAACCATCAGACCCAGTTTACTTGTAGCAATGTTATTAAAAGGATTTCCTTTAGAATATAAGACATTTTCTACTGTTGTGATGCAGAAAGAAACAGCTGTTAGTTTTTCTGAATTTAAAGCAGCATTAAGAATTTTTGAAGAAACTGAAAAGTGTCAACAACAACAAGGTGACGATGCAGATAACGTGATGAATACAAAATTCAAAAATATGAATATTAAATGCTTTTCCTGTGGAAAAATAGGACACAGAAAATCTGAGTGCAGAAGTAAAGACAAATATAATCCTAATGAAGCAAAGCCTAGTAGGTGGTGTGATAACTGCAAATCCTCGACTCATGATACAAATTATTGCTGCAAAAATAATTCAGTAAAGTGCAGAAGTAAAGACAAATATAATCCTAATGAAGCTAAGCCTAGTAGGTGGTGTGATAACTGCAAATCCCGACTCATGATACAAATTATTGCCGCAGAAATAATTCAGTAAAGTCTGTAACTAACAGTGAAGAAGATACCCATTCACTTGCATTTAGAGCTAGTGTCAGTTCTGTTTATGATAATGTAAGTCGTGCACAATGCCTGTTGGTAGACTGTGGAGCGACATCACATATCATAAGTGATAAATCCCAGTTCGTAAAATTTGATCAGAATTTTGATTCTTCTAACCATTGTATAGAATTGGCAGATGATAGTAGGCCAAATGGTATTGTATCAGGTAGAGGTGATGAAAGAGTTGAAATTAATGATGTTAATGGTAATAGTCATAAAGTTCAACTCAAAAATGCTCTATGTGTTCCTTCTTATAAACAGAATATATTTTGTTTTAGCAGCCACAGAGAAAGGTGCATCAGTAAATTTTACCCCAAATTCTGCAGAATTGAAGGCCTCAGATGGTACAGTGTTTGATATTAATAAACATGGCAAACTGTATTATCTGAATAATGTGAACTCACAGAAAAACAGACACCCTTCGAAGCAACGACAAAAACCCAAACATTTGGAAGATTATGTTATGGAACCTGACTTTTCCAATATTTCCAGGTGTTCTGTTGATTTTTGCTACAGAGTTGCAGATATTCCAAGAAACTACCAAGAGGCAGTCTCATCTCCAGAGTCCATGCAGTGGCATAAAGCTTTGGATGAGGAAATGGAGGCTCTAAGAGACAATAACACATATGAACTCATGCCACCAGTTGAGGGTAGATCAGTAATTGGTGGAAAATGGGTCTATGCAGTGAAACTTGGTCTTGATAGTGAAGAAAAATTCAAAGCTAGGTATGTAACTAAAGGCTATTCACAAGTTCAAGATTGGACTATCAAGAAACCTTCTCACCAACAGCTCGTGTTACATCAATAAGGATGTTACTGCAACAAGCAATACAAGACAACCTTATGATCCACCAAATGGATGTTAAAACTGCTTATCTGAATGCTGACATAGATTGTGAAATTTATTTAGAACAGCCAGAAGGTTATGTTAAAAGTAATACATAAAGTGAAAATTTTGTTTGTAAATTAAAGAAATCTTTATATGGTTTGAAACAAAGTGGCCAAAATTGGAACAACATGCTACATAATTTTCTTTTGAGTGAAGATTTTCATCATTCTCTTGTAGATTATTGTGTGTATACTAGAATTGTAAACAAGGTGAAGGTCATTAATATTATCTGGGTAGACGATATAATTATTGCAGCCAGTAATGGAGACATACTTAGTGATGTAAAACTTTCCGTGTAATAAATTTAAAATGAAAGATTTAGGAAAATTGTCTTGGTTCTTAGGTATGGAGTTCAAATTTGAAGATGACTGTATTAAGATAAATCAAACTAAATATTTAGAGAAAATACTTAATAGATGTAAAATGTCTGACTGCAACCCTAAGTCAATACCATGTGTTTAAGTGTAAGTAAAATCATTAGTAGTGACTCTAAAGGACTGTGTGATACTAGATTGTACAGACAAATTGTCGGCAGTTTGCTCTATGTAATGACTGGTACAAGACCGGATCTATCTTATATTGTTTCAAAATTGTCGCAACATATGGCAAAGCCTACAAAAGCACTTTTTGAATTAGCTAAACATGTTTTGAATTATGTTAAAGGTACAATTCATTATAACTTAAAGTTCAGGAAATCAAACAGTCCATTAAAATTGATTGGTTACTGTGATTCAGATTGGGGTACATCGGAAGACAGGCATAGTATTACAGTTTACAGTTATCAATTAAATGAAGATGGTCCATTGATTTCTTGGAATCTAAGAAACAGAATGTTGTAGCATTGTCCTAGTGTGAAGCTGAATATATGGCTTTAACAGCAGCTATGCAAGAGGTGAATTTCTTAAGACAGTTGTTAACTGATATGCAAAATTCTAATGGAGAACCTGTAACATTGAATGCTGATAATCAGGGAGCTATTGCATTGGGAGCTATTGTACATCATCAAAGGTCGAAACATATCGATAGTAAGTACCATTTTATTAGATCAGAAGTAGATGGTATTATTAATCTGCAGTATGTTCCATCAAAAATAACATTGCTGATATGTTCACTAAACAAGTATCTAAAGAGAAACTAAAGAAGTTTGGTATTACATGAGGTGTACCCTAGTTTAAGAGGGGGTGTTAGATATAAACTAGGTTACCCCATATTTATGTGAACATGTTTTATTATGTTTTGTGTTAGTTGTGGAATAAAGCGCCACTTTGAATGCGCATGTTATGTTTGTTTTGTTTTTACAGAAGGTCCCGAAAATATACTGGAAAGAGCAACATCGTTTGTGTCATTGTCTGAGCCTCTCGCATCATATTTCGTTGATATCCACCAAAAATGAACACTAACTTTAACACTACCCATTTGCCGATTAGCGAAAGAATGTTCTACTATTATGAAAGTTAAGTCACCCCCACCTTTCTGCTTTCTCACCACCACCACTACCTTTAGTATCACCACCTAAATCATAATTTCTCCTTCCTTCCTCCCTCCCACCCACCCAGTGCATCTCACCGACACTGCCTCTCTCACTCATTCTATGACTGTCATTCATGATAGTACAGTTAACCCTCACTTTACGCGGTTAATGTAACCCGGAGGGTCCCGCGTAAAGTGAGAAACGCGTAAAGTGAATAACATAACATATGGGATTAATTGAAATGGAGTCCGGGCCGATCCCCAAACTCCACTTTTTGACGACACACAACTATGTTGTAGTAAAAATTTTATCTTAACTTTATGATGGTATGAAAAGACAAGTATTATAGAAGAGGTTAGGTTAGGAAAGATAAAGGTTAACATAGGAAAAATAAAGGTTAGGTTAGAAAACTAAAAGTTAGGTGGAACACTTACGGTAGTAGAAGAGATGGGTCAGCATACGGGGATGGAGGCTGGTTCCGAGGCAGAGGGCAGATTACTGGCCCTCAGGTGAATCACCATTACTAGGTGAATCACCATCACTGTCACTTACAGTTGTCAGGGCTTCCCTGACAAATCCCTCAAAGTCATCTTCACTGCCACTATCACTGGCTTGGGCTGGCTGTGGTGGGTTGCGGGCGAAGAAATCTGTTATGCTTTGCTGACGGCTGGCGTTGATGTTGTCGTGATACACCTTGATGTACGGCTCCATAGCCTGCACCAGCCGGGTATGGAAGACTTCATAGCGGTCATCATCATTGTCGCGGGAAAGGAAGGACTTCATCTTCTCTGCACACTCCATGGCACCCTTAATATCACTATGACTTAAATTGTGTTCTTCGGAGAATGACGCTCCTTCTTCCTCCTCTTCACTGACGTGTTCTTCTTCCAACATCTCGTCGGCAGTCACTTCAGGATCTCTGATCACCTCCAGGATGTCGTCGTTGGTGGTTTCGGAGAAGCATGGAACTGTAACAGTCTGCGCAGCTTCTCTGGCAAGGTCCACTGCTACTGCAACATTCTGAACCTCACCAGTCACAGATTGACTCCTCCTCTCACCTGGTATTCCATGCAACACATGTCTCCATGCGTGACGAATTGTAGCAATAGACAGCTGATCCCATGACTCCACCAAGAAGTCCACAGCTTTCTTGATGTTAAATACTCTCCAGAATTGTTTGAAGAGTATTTTTTGCTGTTCCAACTGTTGATCCTCATCTTCTTCGCTCTTGCTATCGGTGGTGGTGTCACTCAGGTTACGCAACTCTTCCCTGGTGTTGGTGTAGTCGTTCAGGAGCTGGAATTTTTTGGTTGAGAATGCAGCTTTCACATTGCAAATCAACTCCTGGTCCATGGGCTGGATTAATGACGTAGCGTTGGGAGGAAGGAAGACCACTTTTACGTTGGGGTGACGATCTAACAGTAGGGGCGAGTGTCCTGGTGCGTTGTCCAGCAGCAACAAAATATTGAATGGCACATTCTGTCGCTCACAGAATTTTTTTACATAGGGAACAAAACAGTCATCAAACCAGGAGAGGGACAGTGTAGAGAACATCCACGCCTTACGTGTGGTCAGCCAGTGGACATTTAGCTTGGTCATGTCCATGCTCTTGTAGGCGTGCGGCTTGCGTGCTGTGTGGATCACCGATAACTTGAGCTTACAGGTACCGGAGGCATTGGTGGTAAACAGGACGGTGATGCGTTCCTTCTGCATTTTCCGGCCCCGAATCCTGCTGGCATTCTTCACAACGAAGGACTTGGAAGGTAGCTTTTTCCAGAAAAGACCAGATTCGTCCATGTTAAACACCTGGTCGTCACTGTACTGTCCTTCCTCCATAATCTCACGTAAAAACGGAGGAAATTCCCGAGCCGCAGCACGATCAGGACTCGCTTCTTCACCACCAATGTTTATATTGGTGATCTTGTTCCGGATCTTAAACCTCTGTAACCACCCAGAGGAAGCATTAAAGGGTTTGGGCTCTGAAGTTCCCATCTTTCGTGCCACTGCCATGTACAGTTCACGTGCGTAGTCCTTAACAGAGCGCGTGTCGACTGCCATGTTCCGTCGCGCCTGACACACCAAGTACCTCACAAGTAATTTTTCTGTCTTGAGAAGCACCTGGTTGTGAAAATACTTGATCATAGAAGCACCTGTAGACTTTGTGATCTTCATGTGCTCCTTTATCTAGGCTGAATCCTTCTTTATAGTCCGGATCGTAGATTCGTTCACACCATGCTGGCGTGCCAAATCAACCTGCCTTGTTCCTTTCTCCAACTCTTGTATGATGGTATACTTCACCTCGTAGCTTAAGGAACGTCGTGTCTTCTTTGGTTTAGTGCCGCTGGGTCCAGGTAAGGAAAGGTTTCTCTCTGGGGGCGGTGGTCCGGTGGAAGCCATTTTACGGAACAATGGATGCGCGTTTACACGGTGTGGCCTTGAGGGATGAAACTGCCGCGGCTAGGTCAAGCGTCGTCTTTCCTCCCTCCCCCGGGTGGACATGTCATAATACTTTAAGCCAATTACAGCTAGCAGCAGAGGGGGGTAGGGATGCATGGCCAATCACAGGTCTGATACATCATATGACGTCAGTGATAACGCAACAAAGACACACTGTGCAACCTTACTGAGCCGCTTGCCCAAGCGGAGGGAGGAGGATGGAGAGGCAGGCAGGCAGGCAGGCGGGCGGGTGGCGGGTGGGGCGAATCTAAAAATAGCGTCGCGCCGGACACTCGCCGCGTAATGGAGTTCACATACCGCGTAACGTGAGCACGTGAGGTTCTGGCAAGGCACCGCGTAAACGTGGAAACGCGGAATGCGGGACCGCGTAAAGTGAGGGTTAACTGTACAATATTGTACAATACTGTACATTTTTATTTGTTATTCTCACTTCATAATATAAAATTTATGTTACATAATGTAGAAGGAATACGACGTTGTTCAATTGTCTGGCAGTCCTGCAGGCAGTGTTACCAAACAAACTGACACGCATCATCGCACCACTTGTCACCTTCCTTCCTCCCACCCACCCACTGCATCTCACCAACACTCTCTCTGCCTTTCTCTCATTCGACTATGACTGTCATTCATGATACAATATTGTTTAACAAGAAATACTGTATTACTAAACCAGTAGTAAATAAAAGCCAAATGAAAGTTTAACACAGTTGTCATTTGCTTACACTGCCTGCTTCACCATAGTAACAGACACTAATTGGGAGGTACCTCTTCCATCTCCCTAGCAATGCTCCCTCCCTACAATCTGAACCTTACTCTCCCTCCCTAACTGAGCCAGCTAACACCTCACGGCATGGCCCATTAGCCTGGTGGTTACAGTAAGGAGTCTAACTTAACTGCAATGACATGATTAATCACTATTAAGCACTATTCTATCAGTAAACACTAATAAAAACAGTAAATCCAGTGAAATATGGCAGGGAAGGAGAAGAGTTGCAACTGCAGAAGACACTCAACTCGTGGTCATTCACTCCCCTTACCCATGCCCATTGCCAGGAGTCCGTATGGGAGAAATGCATATCTTGCATAGTCTTAATTTGAAAATGGTGAAGGGCTTAGTGATAAACAAATGATATAACCATGCATTTTCCAATGATAATATACGAAACATTGTATCATTACTAGAGTGAATGAATTAATATTCCCACAAACAACAATTGACAACTCTGTTTATGTACCTTTATGTTTTACAGGTTTTATTGTTTTTATCTTCAGTATTTTGATATGTTGCAACTATTTTGTCACAGAGCTTAGTACAGGAACACATTCCCCCTTATTTCATTAATTTATATGGTAAAAATGTTTCGATGAATGTAATCCACCTAACGAAAGCATTTTAGTGCAACCCAACCCTTTTGTTCACTGGGGACATAATGCAAAATGCAGATCGAATGCAAAAGAAGCAGTGAGTGAGCGAACAAGCTTGTACAATAGTAGCAGACAATGGAGTAAGAGTGTCATGATGCATCCCATGCAATCACATAACAGTAGTGGACAATAGTAGCTCACACACACTCAGCCTACCCACTACATGCCCGGCATGTGCCTTTGAGTCAGAAACATGGTGCCATCTTTTGGAAATTCTTTCCCATGCCCAGAACAAAGATTTTTAAGAATTTTCTGGAAATGACATGATGCAATCCTCAGATATTTGTTCCCATGCTCAGAATGTTGAGATTTTTCCCGGAATTTCTCAGAATGCTCAAAAAACTAACCGGCTATTGGAGAATTAAGGGGATTGAAGATTCTAGTTAACAGAGAGATTACTCTATAGTGTTCACAATCTCTGCTGCCTCTCGATTGTCAAATCTTGTTACTTTTAGTTCCTTACCCCTTCCATATTCTTGATCTTCCCACTTCTCTGTCTCTCATTATCCACCTCTTAATTATACACTTCACTAATCTTTTACTTCCCATTCTCTCAATATATTCATACTACCAATACAAGCTCTGATAATAAAAATAAGTAATAAAAAGAAATAATAACAATAATAGTTGGTCATTTGTTTATCCAAAGTGCCCATTCTTCTAAAGAATTCACTCATGCTCAAAACACTACAAAGTCAAAGAAATGAGAAAAAAAAAATACTGCGCTACTGTACAATAAAATATCACAAAAAAGTGATATTCGACTTTTATTATTCATATAGGTACAGTAGACCCTCGCCAACAGCAGATTCCATGTATCCAGGGTTTTCACTCTAAATACCATTTTGCCAACCATGGAATACAATTTTATGCATTTGGGGATTAGCAAGGCAGCTTTATCCCCCCACGGTCTAATAAGAACATAAGAATGGAGGAAACTGCAGCGGGCCTATTGGCCCATACTGGGCAGTCCCATTTACACCCAGCCCCTATTACTCATATCCAACCAACCTAAGTTTGAAGCTATCCAGCGTATTCGAGTTAATGACGATGTTTGGTGACCAGAATTGAACTGCGTAATCCAAGTGAGGTTTCACAAGCGCAAGATATAGTTTTAAGATGACCTCACTAATCTTGTAACTAACACTCCTTTGTATGAACCCAAGTACTTGGCTTAAGATTCCTACTTATCATTGCTCCTAAATCTCTCTCGCAGTCGGATTTCCCATTAACATCATTGTTCATCTGGTATCTGGTTTCCCTGTTTACATGTCATATACTGAGTGCTTTACATTTGTCCACATTGAATTTCATCTGCCATTTTTCAGACCATTCAAAAAATTTGTTTAGATCTTCCTGTAGTTTTGCAGAGTCCTCGTCAGATTTAATTACATGTTCTATTTTAGTGTCATCAGCAAATTTACTTATGTTGCTGTCTACGTCGATATCTATGTCGTTTATGAATATAATAAATAATAATGGTCCGAGCACTGAGCCTTGCGGAACTCCACTAGTGACGTTGCTCCAATGCGATTTAGTGCCGTTAATGCTCACTCGCTGTTTTCTGTCCTGTAACCACGCCCTAATCCATTTTAGAATATCACCTGTAATGCCACGAGCCTCCACTTTTCTTATTAGTCTTTCGTGGGGGACTCTGTCGAAGGCTTTGCTAAAGTCGAGATATACCACATCATAATTGTGCCCCTCGTCCAATGATTCGAAAACTGATGAAAAGAATGTTAATAGATTAGTTAGACATGAACGCCCGCTTGTGAAGCCATGTTGGGAATCATTGATCAACTTGTGCTTCTCCAGGTGATTTCAAATAGAGTTTGAAATGACTGCTTCCATTAATTTGACTACAATTGATGTTAGACTGATTGGACGGTAGTTAGAGGATAGTGATCTATCCCCCTTCTTGAAAATCGATATTACATTCGCTATCCTCCAGGATTCTGGTACTACACCTGCTTTTAAGGACATGTTAAACAACTTTGCTAAGGGCATACTAAGCTCTTCCTTACATTCTTTTAATACTCTGGCAAATATCTCATCGGGACCTGGTGACTTACTAGGCTTTAGTTTGTCTATTTGCTTACTAACATCGTTACTAGTCACTACTATTTCGCTTAATTTATTTTCTTCACTATCTCTGTATAGAGATAGTGAAGCTTCAGGTATCATGTTTAAATTTTCTGTGGTGAAAACTGTTGAAAAATATTTATTCAGATTATTGCTCATTTCTTCGTCATTATCAGTTAGCTCGACGGTATCTGACTGTATTGGGCCAATCTTTTCTCGTGTTTTAGTTTGATACATTTGATAGAATCCCTTGGGGTTTGACTTCGCCTCCTTTGCTATCTTCAGCTCGTTATTCCTCTTGGCTTTTCTTATCTCGGTCTTAACCCTACCGGCCAATACCTTATAATAATCCTGGAGGTAAATTTCACCACGATTTATTCTCCTACCTATAGCCTTCCTCTACAAATGTGAGAAATTTATAAAAGAAATACTAATAAATATATGAGTACTGCATTACCATTTGGCAATCGTTTCACTAAGTATACGGGAAACAGGAGTGTGATCCCATGATCGTGTGCTAATCCCATGCACGAAGAAATTTTTTTTTCTTCATGGTTTTTACCATATGATTTTTAAATTCACCAAAATTCTGTATGAACAATTATGTGTGCATGTAAAAGTATAGCAAAGAGTATATCTACATGAAAATACAGGTTAAAAAATAACAATAACACAGCTTGGCTTGGTAGAGGGAGACTGAGATCCCCAACGCCACTCCCCTCCTCCCTGTCCTACAGTCGTGTGCTACTTCCCACACAGGAAGAAATGTTTATTCTCTTTATGTTTTGGACCTTATGATACTCATTTCTTTTATTTATTTTTTGCACATTCTGAATGATT
This sequence comes from Homarus gammarus, assembly GCA_958450375.1. Classification (NCBI taxonomy): domain Eukaryota; kingdom Metazoa; phylum Arthropoda; class Malacostraca; order Decapoda; family Nephropidae; genus Homarus; species Homarus gammarus. The sequence goes on from CAUDMG010003354.1 coordinate 128,637, forward strand.
GATTGATTGTAGTGTGTGTGTGTGTGTGTGTGTGTGTGAAAATTTTTTTTATCTACCCAAAATTACAAGTGGAAAAATAACAATAACACAGCTTACGCCTTGGCCTGGCAAGGTAAGAGCTAGGGAGATGTAGCTACAGTGACAGTCTTATGTGGCAACCTGCCAAGTCCACACACACACACACACACACTTTCACTTCACACACATGCTCTTCATTTGTCTTTCATTTTATAGCAACATGCCATCTCCACAGAGATGTACAGTTCGTCCCCGAATTACGTACATCCGAATTACGTACAAACGGCCGATACGTACATCGTTTCTGAAGTCTTTAATTGCAAAAATATTGTCTTAAAAGGGCGAGCAATTTTTAAATTTGGCGGGCGAGCCAGCCGCACCGCGCCGCCACTATCACTGACCATGCAGACGACACGCTAGACGCACCAAAACAACAAGTGTGGTCATTGTGCATACAGTACTTCTCCTGTGAATTTCTGCCCTATTTTGTACACTTTACTCTGTGTGCAATGACTGGTGTAAAGCGTAAGAGTGGTGAAGCCAGTGGGAGGAGTAGTGTTCAAAAGCTTACCGTCCTCTGGCGCGCCGGTCCCAGAGAGGACGGCGCTGTACAGGACGTTTGTTTACTCCAGGTCTCGCGCACAGCGATGGTTATTTCGTTCATCTTTTCGTTTTATCCATGGAGTAAATTTAAAAGTAGACTTCGAGAAAACATTCAGTTAAAACACAAGGATATTAAAAGTTTGAGTCAATAGTACAATTTGTAGTATGTTTAATACAACATCTCTACAGAAATGCATAAACATGAAATTAACGCATCGGCGACTTTTGCCGGTCGGAACAACGCATCGGCTACTTTTGCCGGTCGGAACTCACGTCGAGTGAGGTGTGAGTGCAGACCGTCCTGTGGCGCGCCAGTACCTGGTAAGGTTTTGACCCCTGTTGTGGTGTCTCAGTATGATTCAGGAGAAAGCCCTAAGTCTTTTCAACGATCTAAAGAAAGATCACCCTGATGATACTGTGACATTCAATGCTAGCAATGGGTGGTTTAACCGATTCAAGGTGCGAAATAAGCTGCATAATGTTCGAGTGACTGGTGAGGCGGCGAGTGCTGATTGGAAAACAGCACAGGATTTTCCAGATAACATTATAGGGTTGGGGGATTTTCGAGTTAAGTACATTTCGAGTTAAGTACAACCTTTTGGTCCCCATTATGTACGTAACTTGGGGACTTACTGTATACTGTATCAATGCGAGTGGTTCCCTGTGCCACCTCCCAACTTCAACTTCTTAGAAGCCAATATAATATGACATAATAAACACAAGAAAATGTCAATTAAAATAAGACAAGGTAAAAATAAAAAAATAAAATAAACATTAATACTAAATCCATGGCTGTACTTAACCACTGCATACCATCCTGGTTCTGCCAAAGATTGATTATTCTGTCAATCTTTCACTCATTCCAAAATAGTATACAAATAGCATAAATCCTTCCTGTACTGCAGTAATTTGGATTTTATTGTTAAATTTAATGGAATAACATAGAAACTTAAAAGTCAGAAAATATCCCATTTCATCCCAGGCATTATTGAATTCCATTTCTGTGAATTCCATATTTATAGTCACCTGAAAAACAGCATACCTTCAGAAGTCGAAGGTTTGCTGTAATATTTTCTGGTCAATATATATCACTGCTCTTACCTCAAAGAAGCTTTCTGCAAACTGCAAAGTGTAGATACCACAATCTGAGTAGTTCATTTGTTGTGGGACTCTAGGGCATGCACCCTTCATGGTGTCACGGTTGAAGGCCTTCTCCGTTCCTTTTCTTATTCTGTGCTCCACCATGAGATAGTCTCGCAGTGTTGCCACAATCCGGGCTCGGTTTGCTCCGGTGAGAGAGTCAAAGATCAAAATACACGGCCTGAATAAAAACAAAATAAATAACTTTGAGTTGTGTTGTCATGCGATGCCTCAACCCCTCTCCCTCCCTCCCAACTGTTACTTGATATAAATGAAAACTGTTGTGTCAAATAAAATAAAATTTAAATGATGCCCATAACCTATTACAGTAATTTATTTCAATAAACCTTAACCTACATACTCTGTATATATAAAAAAAAATTAAAAAAAATCTCTTCTAAGACCTTTCCCACTATATTGCAGAGTGGCAAGAAACAAGACCAAATGCAAACCTTCATTTGCTGTCAATTACTTATTACTTAACCTTCCCATAAGCCATTCAACACCATGCTCTTGTATTGTTCATACACACCGCTGCCTCCAGCATGTCCATTCTCCTCACTTCTAGTGTGTCCTTTACCCCAGGTTTCTGTTCTTGGTTCTTCCTACCATCCCCACCTCTAAATTCACCAATACACTGCAGCTACATAACCTTTTAATCTTATCACATCTTAAACTCCGTGTTTAAATAAAAACAATTCTTTTCCACCTCTCTTCTCTATAATGACAATAGTAATCCTAACAATTATAAGAGGTGACACAAAATACTGACAGTCTACCCAGATGCACCTCAGCCCATCTCCTAGAATAAACAAAACATTGTTTTTTGTAGTATTATGTTAAAACAAACACTCATAAATCAACACAGCTAAAATTATGGGACGTGAAATGGCCTGTTTACTAGTGATCAGCTCATGGGAAGATGGAGGGGGGAGGGAGGGAGGTGAGGTGATACGTTTGACAGTTGATGCCAAGGTCTAGTGCTTATTTATTTATCTGTCCTTAAGCGTGACTAGGTTTTTCTCTTATAAAATGTCACTGAACTGACATGTTCTAATTAATTTTATTGCAAAGGGCTAAAAATTTTATCTCTTGTGCAAAATATATGACGTTTATATTCAAATTATTCGCTGTCTTGTAAGGATTCTAGCAATACAAATTATATTCTTCTAACTTTAGTCTGTGATATTATATAAGATAAAAGCTGTAAGCCTATAACCACCCAACCCTGGCTAGGAAGATTGGGGGGGGGGGGGGGAGGAGGACGCAGGTGACAATGACAGTTTGACAATTGGGGCCGAAGGTCTAGTGATGTATTTATTTGTTTATTTATGTCCTTCAGATTGAGTTTTTGTTTTTTGTTTATAAAAAGTCACAGAAGTGACCGGGAAGAATATAATTTACACTGCTGGAATTCTTATAAGATAGTGATTAATTTGAATATAATCATGCTATAGTTTGCACTAGACAAAAATTTTAGTAATCATTTAATACATTATTTTGAGTACATGTACAGTACAGCTTTGCCCTTAGGACAGAGTAGTGTGCCCAGAGAAACATTAGGCGCGAATTTTAAAATTTGATGCGCCAGATTGACTCGTGCAAAATAGGAAAGATTCGCTTTAAGTTAAAACATTGTGGGTGTCGCTTTAAATCAATAATCTTAAATTGAATCGCTTTAAATTGACGTTCCCGTATTTCATCTATTTCTTATGGGGGTAAATTGGTCCGCTTAACATTATTTCGTGTAACGTTGTGTTTTCAAGAACATAACCCTGACGTTAAGTAAGGGCATACTGTATGTGTAACAAATAAAGGTAAGACACAGGCTGCTTAGCACCTCAAAGTAAAGTCGTCATAGCGATGCCGAAAAGACGGTAGTGATTCCTTACCTTTCTGATTCTTTAGTGTACAATCAAAGACAAAAATTGCGTCGCGGTTTTGTCCAAAGATTAAATACAACTCGTGAAACATTATGAGCCCCCTACCACAATGCAGAGTGCACCAAAAGTTTAACCCTTCGGCATATGTTTTCACCAAATTTCACGACACGACTTTTGTCTTTCATTGTACTGTACATGTTATTATGTATTTCATACACAAAATTATTAAAACCTGCAGGTTATATGCATCCATAAGCTGTAAATGAAATATAAATGAATTTTGTGAACAGACTTGGGGCCCCAACCCCACTGGTTGAGCTACGTCCTTATACAAGTACCATATCCAGGATATAGGTATTCCAAAATCCGAGACCCTTTCGGCCCCAAGCATTTCAGAAAAAGGATACCCAACCTGTACTGTGCCAACTTAACAATATTCCACAAGTGAAATATTTTCATTTGTAATTCACAAACTTACACAATCTAAGAGCTTTTCAAACTTTTTATATTAACTACACCACAAAGCAAATGAGTTTCCATTGTAATAAATCAATTGATTGAAACTCAGCATTTCCATTATAAAGTAACTGCCAACTAATATTCAGCTGACATCTGAGATAAATCAACTTGCTTCTGGAAAAAAAAATTATTTTATCTGCAAACACAAGTACATTGACCTAACCTCTGTTAATCCCAAAATACCTGTATATAAGTATTCACTTCATCACTTAGAACCACAGTGGTTTGTCTGTATTAGCCCGTCTCATGGCAATAACAATTATATAAATTTGGATTATTACATTTAGTTTCTATAATCCAATCACCCTACTGTAATTTTCCATAAGCGGTGAGGTGCCATGTGCTGATCATGTGAGGGGAAATTCCTCTATCAGTCCACCGACCTTGAGAATGTAGGGTTAGCCCAGTAGGGTGTGTCATAGGAGGGAAGATCAGCTAAAACTAATGGCCCATCACTTTTTTGGTAGATTTTAGTGTATATAAACAGAAAATAATTTCAGTTTCAATATCTAGCAACCTTTTGCTAGGTAAATTTTAGCGTGAAATTTATCGAAAATCTAACGTACAGCTGCATTAGTGCATTACAATTAAATAATGAACATTGCTTTCTGACTTCATTCTTTAACAACCCAACTAACAATATTTTTTTCTGTTTCAGATTCTGATGCATTTATAAGTTGATAATATTTGCGATGGCTGCTTGTGTCAGGACGAGGAACCAAAAATCCAGCCATCTCAGTCACTATCTTGGGTTTGGGAGAGAGCTCCTGAAGTCGGAGTTGCCTACATTGAGAGACGCTTTGAGATACGGTGTTTTAATCAGGCAAATCAGTGAAAAGAACCAAAGAACTTACACAAACAAAGACATTACCAGTGATATGACCAAAGCTGTCTTGGCACAGTACACTCTGGCTAACGCTCAGTTCAAGCCTCCAGTCATAACAAGTCAGAAGAAGATCAGTGAGAGACTGCTAGCCAGTTGGGAAAAGGCAAGAGATATCTCTCTTGGGAGAGGAAAACTTGCAGTTAAGGACAGCTTTGCCAAGCAACTGGACCAGTTATATGACATAACTACTTGCAAGTGCCCAATTGTTCTCTGTCCCGAGTTTGGATGCGATCGTGACTGTAAATCCGAGGCCCACATCTCCTGTATTTGCAAGCGTGAACTGAAGATTCCTGTGATCGAACTGGCATTTGTCAAAGCACAGAGAGAGAAGACTGGCAGTATAGGGGCTCCCATGATTTCTAGCCAAGATATTCCGGAGTCCAAGAGACAGGAGGCTGCCACAGAGAGACAGAAGAGGAGAAGAGTTGCCGAGGAAAAGAGACTTGAGAAGGCCCAGGGTGAGGTAAAAAAGGCCGATAATTGGAGTCAAACTGATTCAGAGTTTAATGACTTCCCCATGGCTGATCCGAGTGCTGACCAGGAGAATGGTGACTTTGTCCCTAACCCAGAAAATAATGATCCCAAACCTTCCAGGCATAACATTCGAAATTGGAAAGATATCCCAAGCATAGCTCTGGCCAGCATGCGACACCACACTGGTCTCAGAGAAACTGCAGAGATAGCAACAGCTGCCTGGATTGACGGTGGTTTGATAACACCTGATGATGTTCACCTGGTGATAGATCATAACAAAGTAAGGAGAGCTCAAGAGAAACTTGTCAGTAACCTAGAAGAGGAGTTTGATAAGGGGATAAGAGAAAATGGAATCAATTGTTTGTTCTTTGATGGGAGAAGGGATGACACTAAAGTGTTCATGAAAGTTGGAGATTCTGACAAGTTGTTCCCTGCCATGGTGAAGGAGGAACACTACTCCTGCTGCAGTGAACCAGGAGGGAAGTATTTGTGGCATTTCACTCCAGAGAAAGATGACATCAGGAAACCAGCTGAGATAGTGGCAGATAACATTGTGAACTGGCTCAGAGAGAGGAACGTAGACCAGACCCTGCAGGCCATTGGAGGGGACAGCACCAACACGAACACAGGGTGGCAAGGGGGGGTCATACAGTGGATAGAGCGGAAGATTGGGAGGAAGCTGGTCTGGATTGTTTGTGACCTCCACACCAACGAGTTGCCACTCAGACATCTGATCCAGGAGCTGGATGGCAAGACTCTTTCAAACAACAGATGGTCTGGTCCTCTTGGCAAGATTCTGGACTCTGCCACTGAGTTAGAAATGAATCCGAGCTTTGAAAAAATCACAGTTGGCCCTCCACTCGTTGAGCTTGCACATACTGTCATTGACGACCTGAGTACTGACCAGTACTATGGTTACATGATTTGCAGTGCCATCAAAACTGGGGTCATGCCTGATAGACTTGCTTACCTGCAGATAGGTCCAGTCTCACATTCTAGGTGGCTCACAACGGCTCTCAGGTTCTGCAGAATTTGGGTCGCTCATCATAAACTGAAAGGGAACCAGCTTCACAACCTGAGACTTATTGTCCAATTCATCGTGAGTGTCTACTTGCCAAATTGGTTCAACACCAAGGTCAAGTCATCATTCTCCGAAGGTCCGAGGCATGTTCTCTTCCAGATTGAGCTCCTGAGGAGTCAGCCAAGGAAGGTTGTTCAGATTGTGGAGCAGACTGTGAGGAGATCTTCCTGGTATGCTCATCCCGAGGCAGTTCTGCAGACAATGCTCTGCAGTAAGGATGAGGAGGAGAGAAGAGTGGCAGTCAAAAAGATCTTGGATATGAGACTTATGAGAGGATCTGGGCATGACGAATCAGTTGGTGACGATTCCTTCAGGGTCAGGAAGACTCCTGAAGTCAATCTAGGTGCCAAGACCCTCACTGATCTCAAAGATCTGGATAACATCCAGGCTGGCAGTGAGCCCCCTCTTACCTGCAGCCTCACCAATGTTCAAGTCAGAGCTTTCCTGGACAACCCCATGCATGTCCCTGCCTGGCCCTCGCACACCCAGAGTATAGAGCATTGTGTACAGCAAGTGAGCGAGGCCAGCAGTCACGTGTACAGCCAGGAGAGGAGGGAAGGCTACATCCGAGCTCAGGTGGTCAGCAGGGAGGTGATGAGTAGAAACAGAAGCAAGAAAGACATGTTCTCTATGGTGTGCAGCAACACCGGGTCGTAGTAGTAAAACCGGTTTTTGTATTTGATGATTTTGTTTTCTAAAGGAATATTAAATTTAATAAATGTGTCAAGATCATTCGTTTCACTATTCTGGATCATTTTCATCCTAATAAATTAACCTGATACATTTACTTTACTTTAAATAAGCTATTTAGTGGTGTTGGTAAAAGGGTGGGAATACTGAATTTTCATAAGATTTCAAGTTAAAATTTACCTGGCAAAAAATGAAAACTTTTCAAATCTGAAGATATCACATGATTCTGCACATAGAACTACATCATTAATACCATGGGCCGATTTTCCAAACTCAAAAAAAAAAAATTCGCCTCCGTATGACACACCCTATTAGCCCAGCCTCTCCTTCAGAGCGTCCCCTCACTGCACCAGTCTTCACTTGAGTCTCACGAGAATCAGACGGGTGACCTAACTCAGCCAAGATGAGCCCCCGTCCTTAACTAACACTCACAGCTTACAGTGTTAATTATGGTGCATCTATTAATAGACTGTGACCAATATAGTTTTACCAATGAATGGAGAAAAGACCATTTTGGGTTTGTTACTTAACCCCTCAACTTGTTTATATATAAGCCAAGTTAGGGGAACTCTACCCAAAGCTTATATATAAAGGTGGCAGCCAAAAGATAGATCCATTAACTGAACCAGTGAAACTAACTGTGCAAGGAACCGACATCACTGTAACCCAAGAAACAGTGAAATTTTCTATGTGTCATTCTCCAAGGCAACAGACTATATACCAAATATATTCTCGTGAGCAACGTTATATGTCAAGTGATATATTCAAATGTCATCCCAGATTGACACAAAAAAAATTATTTTCTCAATAACATTTAATAAGCGAGTTAACAACAATTCACTGTAGTATGGCAACACCCCATGCCGAGGAACAGGCCTACGACCGAGTCCTCATCTCAAGTGGACGTGACCCAGTACATTCCTTTAGCCAGCCGTGGGAGTATCCATCACTACAAAGACTCCAACGTCTCAGACACCCACTGTCCCCAACTTTCAAGTGTTGTGGAGACGCTGTCTGTACATTTTTTTTTCCCTTCTCAAAGAACAACCAACCCATACAGCTACAGTACAACCCTGTGCCCAAGGCACGGTTGAGACAAATACCTGTTAGACTTCCCAAGTTGTTTAACTAAGTGTAAAAACAGAGTGTTGTAAATTCTTTGTGGAACCAGCCACATCTAGTACAGGCCAACTGTTTGACCTGTCATACTCAATCAACTCCAAGAGGTCTACCAGCTCCAAGGTGCATTAACCTATGTGACCTCACATGATCGCCTGACGACACCAGTGAACGCCAAGTTCATCGGGTTCGCCATCCATCACCCCTCAAGTGGCTGACCGTGGTTACTCTCATCAACACCAGACGCCATCACGAATTCTTCAAGGACATCACCTTTAAACTAAACACCAGCAATCCTGATAGTGAATCATCTGCAAAAACAAGTACATTGACCTAATCTTTGTTAATCCCAAAATATATAAGTTTTCAATTCATCACTTAAAACCACAGTGGTTTGTCTTGCTTCAATCTTGGCTTCACAATATGAGCCAAGAACACCTTGCTCTCCAACTTCTTGAAAACTTGTTTGCATTTTTGCCTAAATATCTAGTAAACACCTTGGAGATAATGACTCACTGCTTGATGGTTGATGGAGTCTCAGTTTTGATAGTCTGGGTCTCCCCAGGGCCTGGCTCCTCAACTTTACTTTTCTTATTGGGGGGAGTTTCCTCATCCTCCTCTTCATCCTCCTCCAGTTCATCTTCGTCCCCCTCGGCTTCATCTCGGTCACTCCACTCCCCATCATCAATAACAGGAATCTGGAATGGTATTCAAATTATTTTAAAAAAATACTGCAGTAAAATACAACCATTCCAAAATTTGATCAATGACCAAAAACTGTGACCTTGACTATATTAACTTATTTAACCCAAGTGGTCTGCACATTATGGAGCCAAAATTGAAATTTGCTCAGAATTTTTCCGGAAAATTCTCTCAATTCCAGGTTTGAGGACAAATTCCGAGGTTGAAATTCAGGAGCATATATAAAAAAAAAAAAAAAAAAAAAAAAAAAAAAAAAAAAAAAATTATATATATATAACTTGTTCTGCACTTCTATTTTAGTCTGTACTCACCCCTGAAGATGTGAATTACACGAAAGCGCTTGGGAACTTCGTGTTTTCTTTTTTCCTTGTGGTTATCGGCATATACCTGGATCACGTGCACCTACAGTGATTGATATATATATATATATATATATATATATATATATATATATATATATATATATATATATATATATATATATATATATATATATATATATATATATATATATATATACACACACACACACAGTATTGTCTGGGTTTACGCACCTAATTAAACCCATGGAGGTCCGCGTATTCAGCGAAAAAGTTTGTAAAATAATAGAACATATGGGATTAATTAAAATACAGACTGGGCCGACCGCCAGACTACTCTTTTTTGGGCTATCACCGACACAATTCGTACGTTATAGTAAAAATAACATCTTAATTTTATGATGGTATGCACACACAATTAATATTTAAGAGAAATATCAATAATATTAGGTTTTTTAACACTTCCGTTAGTAGAAGAGATGACTGGGCACACGGGGATGGGGGGGGGAGGGGGGTTGGTTCCGAGGCAGAGCGCAGATTATTGGCCCTCACTTGTATCACCTGTATCTCTATCCACCACAGAGGCTAGCAGGGCCTCCTTGTCAAACCCCTCAAAGTCCATATCCTCACTATCACTGACTTGGGCTGGCTGTGGTGGATGAAGAACTCTGTAATGTTTTGTTGACAGCTAACATTGATGTGGTCGTGATACAGCTTAACATCAACACAATGCCCCTGTGAGTTTGATGATTATGCAACATAAGGCCAAGCCTTTGTTTCACAACTTAAAAGCCCAGGAAGCTGATGTGTCTAAAGATGAAGAGTCTAATACCACCCGAGATAGGTTTCAACACTTTAAGCATCAGTACAGTTTTCATAACATGAAAGCGACTGGTGAGGCAGCCAGTGCTGATACCGTATTTACAGAAAACTTCATCCCGGAGTTTAAAAAATGGTTGAGGAGAGGGCGTACTCACCCAAACAATTGTTTAATGTTGATGAGACTGGACATTTTTGGAAGCATATGTCTGACAGGACATACATTGCCCAAGAAAGGGCTGTCCTGGCTTAAAATCAGCAAAGGATAAGGTAATGTTGCTGCTTGAGAGATAATCTTCAGGCGACTTCAAAATAAAGCCTCTCCTGATTTCACGTGCTGCCAACCTTCATGCCTTAAAAGGTTATTCAAAGAATCACCTCCCTGTTATTTACAAGGATCAGAAGGTGTGGATGACTAGCACCCTTTTTAACCAGTGGCTCAGTGTCTATACCCTCCCTCCATGGAAGGATTATTATGCTAAGGAGAGTTTAGACTTCAAAATTCTCCTTCTCCTTGATAATGCTCCTGCACATCTACCTAACCTCAGTGATTTGCAAAATATTGTTGAAGTTGTCTTCCTTCCTCTTAACACAACATCTTTGATACAGCCGATGGACAAGGAGGTCATTAATGCCTTCAAAAGCTTATTATTTATGCCATACATTTGAACAACTCCTTGTGGCGATTGATGATGAAGATAAGCCCCAAGATTATTGGTGTGGATACAACATCCTTAAGGGAATTGACAACACAAGTAAGGCATGGGAAGATGTTACTGAAAGTTACATTAACGAAGTGCTGCGTAACTACGGCCAGTGTATCGATGACTTTCAGGGCTTCATTGATGTTAACCCAATTGTTAACAGTGACATCCTGGTCTTGGCACGTGAAGCAGGTTTTCAAGAGTTACAGAGTGAGGATACTGATGAGGTGCTTGCTTCCCATGCCAAAGTGTTGACTAATGAAGATCTGGAAGCACTGGCTAAGAATCCTGAAGAAGGTGGCAAGGATGAAGATAATGTTGTAGCCCCCAGAACTTTGACATTGAAATGCACATCTCTAGCATTCAGTCATATAGTAGAGGGACTTGATGCTTGATGTGCTGGCTGAAGATGACCCTTATACAGTGGCCCCTCCATTAACGAACTCAATCCGTTCCAGAAGGTCGTTCGTTAAACGAAAAGTTCGTTAACCGAAACCATTGTTTCAATGGGTTTTTGGGTAATTGGTTCCAGCTCACCGAAAATTTCCTAACTTCAACAAAAATGGCAGAAAAATTTACTTACTTTGAGGTGTGTATGTAGAAGGCTCCTGGATGATGATGATGATGTGCATTTGAAGTAGGGGGTGCAGGAGGAGAAGGGAGAAGAGAAGGAAGTGAAGGTGGAGGAGAAGCATTTTACTGCTCCTTGGAAGGTGAGTCACCTTCCATGAAAATGTCAGGAACCTCTGGACTGACAGATTCTCCACCATGAACATCCTCTCTCCTTCTTGAAGTGGAAGGCTGAGGGCTAGCATCTTGTTCCCTCTGCTTTTTACTGAAGAAAGTGTCAATTGTGGTCTGTGGGGCATGTGTCCTCCTCACCATTAACTTATGTTTAAAGAAGGAGACCACTGAGTCCTCAACATGACACAAGGTTAGTTCAGTTTTTTCCACTTCTGGGAGCTTTGAAGCCAGTTCCCTGAACTTCTCCCAGTAGTAAATCACATCTTTCAACTGTTTAGCTGACATATGGCCATCACTTTCAATTTCCTCCTCACCACTGTCAGCCTCTACCTGTAACATCTCATCCAGTTGCTTCAAGTCATCAGGAGTAAGTTCCTCCTCATGAGACATCACAAGCTCTTCGACATCATCCTCTTCCACTTCAAGGTCCAATGACTGACCAATGGACACAATCTCCTGGTCCAACTCTGTTTCTTCCTCAAATCCCTCAAAATCATGGACTACTGATGGCCACAGTGCTTTCCATGAAGAATTGGGGGATCTAGTGGAGACTTCTTGCCATGATGACACAATCAATTTTACAGCCTACAGGACGTTTAATTGTGTCTTCCAGAACTGTTTCAGTGTTAGTTCAGGATCAGTGGAAGTTGCCTGATGACACCTCCTAAACATTTTCTTCATGTACAACTTCTTGAAGATGCTGATTACATTCTGGTCCATTGGCTGTATGAGTGATGTAGTGTTTGGAGGCAAAAACAACACTTTCACAAAGTCAAATTGATACTCCAAATTTCTGGCAAGGTCAGGGTCATGACCAGGAGCATTATCCATGAGAAGAGCCTTTAAAGGTAGTTTATTGGTGGTTAGGTAGCTCTTGACAGAGGGGCAAAACACATCAACGGCCCATTCATTAAAGAACTGTCTTGTCACCCATGCCTTACGGTTGGACTTCCAATAAACTCCAAGCTTTGTTCTTACCACTTTCTGTTGCTTGAACACCCTGGGGTTTTCAGAGTGGTAGACAAGCATAGGCTTCAGTCGGAAATCCCCTGAAGCATTGGCACCAAGCAGTAGAGTGAGACGGTCTTTCATGGGTTTATGCCCAAGTAAAGAGGCTTCATCTTTGGTGATGAATGTTCTTTTGGGCATCTTTTTCCAGAACAGCCCAGTTTTGTCCACATTGAACACTTGCTGTGGAAGATAATTTTCTTCTTCCATCAGTTTTTTAAATTCAACTAAAAACTTTGCTGCCCCTTCTTTATCAGCACTAGCAGCTTCACCATGCCTAACAACACTTAAAGTGTCACTTCTTTTCTTAAATTTTTCGAACCAGCCTTTGCTAGCCCGAAAATCTTCAAATTCTGTTCCTGAAGAACCAGGTTGATCTGCCTTTAAATGTTCGTAAATCTCCCTGGCTCTTTCACAAATGAAATCACCAGAAACTGAATCACCTTTCATCTGTTTTTCCCTAATCCAGATGATAAGTAACCTCTCAGTTTCTACGATTAGGGATCTACTTTTAAACACTCTTGTAGATTTGTCTCTCACGTTCACTTCCTTAAATTTGTCTTTTTGTGCAAGAATTGTCGACACAGTTGATGCCGACATGCCATATTCTTTGCATAGCGCATTTGATTTAATACCTTGTTCGTGTTTTTTTTATTATTTCCTGCTTTATTTGGATTGAAATCGCTTTTCTTGATCTCTTAGGCCCCATGCTGGATTCAAACAATGGCAACACGTATTTTTCAAAGTTAAACTAGCTGTAAATAAAGAATATTTTCTTTAAAATAACACTGCACTGCACTATATATTGTCAATATGTAAAATAATTTTCAAAATGACCAATAATTTGCTTGGAAACACAGAAAAAAAGCGTTTAGTTGAAGAGTCTCAAGCAAGATGTTACCTCCAGTGAAAACAGAGAGACTGACGCCTGTTTGCTGTGTTACGAGGCCAGATGCCACGCATTAAACTAGTCACTTTACCTTCAATTTTGTTCAATAATTGTTAAAATGACTAAAAAATTGAATATTAAACTTTTAAAATTATTGAATAGTATAAACTTCTTGATATTTACTAAAATAGTAAGGAATTTAAGCCCTAGAACCGATTAATGTATTGGTGGACTGATACTAAAGCTGGTTGCCTGGTCAGTGCAAGCGAAAACATGTTGAGGTCAGTTCGTAAGAATTTCGTTAAGCGAAATTTTTTTCGTTAACCGAATTGAAGATCCTTATGGAAGGCAGTTCGTTAATCGAAATTACGTTAACCGAGGCGTTCGTTAAACGAGGGGTCAATATATATATAAATATATATATATATATATATATATATATATATATATATATATATATATATATATATATATATATATATATATTGATAAAATCACACGGGAAATTGGAAACAACGGAGCACCTTAGCTTTCGTCTTTATTCAAGACACTCTTCAGTTGCCTCTGAAGATGTTTTGAATAAAGACGAAAGCTGAGGTGCTCCATTGTTTCCCTTTTCCTGTGTGATTTTATCGAGCTTTATCCTGTCCACGTTTTCATTGTGGATGTACATGAAATATATGTATATATATATATATATATATATATATATATATATATATATATATATATATATATATATATATATATATATATATATATATATATATATATATTATTATTACTATATATATATATATTATTATCATATATATATATTATTATATATATATATTATTATATATATATATATTATTATTATTTATATATATATATATATATATATATATATATATATATATATATATATATATATATATATATATATATATATATATATATATATATATATATATATATATATGCAAGTAAATCACTGTAGGTGCGCGTGATCTAGGTATATGCTGATAACCACAAGGAAAGAATAAAACACGAAAGGCGCTTGGGAACTTCGTGTTTTCTTCTTTCCTTGTGGTTATCAGCATAAATATATATACAGTGAACCCTCACTTTACGTGGTCAATTGAACCCACGGCGGCCTGGGTAAAGTGAGAAACACGTAAAGTGAGAAACACGTAAAGTGAACAACATAACATAAGGGATTAATTGAAATAGAGACCGGGCCGACCCCCAAACTCCACTTTTTCAGACACAATACCAACGTTGTAGTAAAAATAACTTCTTAATTTTATGATGGTATGCACACGCAATTAATAATTAAGAGAAATATCAATAATATTAGGTTTTTTAACACTTACATTAGTAGAAAAGATGGCTGGGCACAAGGGGCTGGGGGGTTGGTTCCGAGGCAGCGGGCAGGTTATAGGCCCTCACCTGTATCACTTGTATCAATTGTATCACTATCCACCACAGAGGCTTGCAGGGCCTCTTTGTCAAACCCCTCAAAATTCATATAAGTCCATATCCTCACTATCATAATCACTATCACTGACTTGGGCCGGCTGTGGTGGGTGGTGGGTGAAGAACTCGGTAATGTTTTGATGACTGGGCGACCTTGTGCGCACCCTGCTCGCGCCGCTCTCCGCGTAAAAGGGTACACACACCGTGGAAAGTGAGCATTCCGTGTTCGGCAGGGTACCGCGTGAACGTGGAAACGCGTAAAGTGGGACCGCGTAAAGCGAGGGTTGACTGTGTGTGTGTGTGTGTGTATATATATATGCTAATAACCACAAGGAAACAAGAAAACACAAAGTTCCCAAGTGCTTTTGTGTAATTCATATCTTCAGGGGTGAGTACAGACTAAGGAGAAATACTTGAGAAGGCAAATATATACAGTAGAAGAGAGTGAGATCAAGTCCCTAGGGGACAGCAGGGGTCCACAATGTTCTGGTCATAAGGCAGTGACCCTTACTAATCTTCTTAATAAAAAAAATTTACCATGCTATCTCTAAGCACAGCAGCTGTCCATAGTCAGGTCATAGGGTAAGATGACCCAACCTTCTCACCTGGTAACAAATCTTCTTAATCACAAAATTATCCAGTTTGTACATACCATTACTAAAATTCATGCTGACAGATTCGGTATATCTCACTGTTCTCCAGCAAAATTTTGATTGTCATTTTCCTTCCCCGAACGAGAAAGAAGGGAAGAAGAGGTGGATAAGAAACCTGTTCATTACCTCAAACGTGAAAGACAGCAATCTACCCACTCAACAACAAGAGACATTGATCAAACTTCATTGTGACTCAGAAATGAAGGACTATTTCAACAGGCATAACCGTGCCAACTTTTGGGTAGTGGTGAGCCACAAGGAAACATATGAGAAGATTGCTGGTAAAGCACTCCAAGATCTGGTGGAATTTCAAGGCAAGTACTCCTCCGAGAGAGTGTTCTCAGATCTCCTCACCATCAAGAGCAAGAAGAGACAGAGGATGGGAGAGATTATGTTGTCTGCACGGGTGAGAGTGGTGGCGACACAAGATATCGTCCCACGATTCAATTTGTTTGCTGCAAGTGTTCCGCAACAAAAAGCACAATGAAATTATCTCTTGACATATATAGTTCAAGATGAGGCCTGACTGCACAAGTGTACATGTATATGGTAATTATTTTACACTACCTTATGTAGTGTGACTAATTATTACTGTAATATACTTGTACACCCATACAGAAGTTACTTGACCTTTGATTTTCATAACAGCTGTGTCATTTCTCATATGACAAACTTGAAATGTGACCACATGATCTTGGAGGTGCTTGGAACTGTGACCCAGTGTGAAAAGGTTAGGGAACACTGATTTAAACACTTAATATCTATTTAATTATCCATTTTGATGGTGCAGCTGATTGGGCTTATTACCAGAAGGGATAGTCTATACAGGTATAAACTATAATAATAATAATAATAATAATAATAATAATAATAATAATAATAATAATAATAATAATAATAATAATTTCACTAGCTACCATATTTTACGGCATATAAGACGCACTTTTTTGTCTGAAAAATAGCAAAAAAATTCAGCCTGCATCCTATTAGTGAAGTTGCAGTCTCCCGTAAGCTAATGAATCCTCTCAATTGCTGTCTCCAGTAGGGTAAATTTACCTAACCCAACTTCAGAATTAAAAAGATGTATTGCTTACTTAAAAACATCATTATTATTTTTAATTAATTAAAAGTAATTATTGTAAATACAAAAGCTTAATTTATAACTACTGTACTGATAATGATAACCTGAGATGGTAGTTGATGAGGATCATTCTGCATCTGGCCAAGGTTTAACCCAAGCATCCCTGTATTTCACTTCCCAATCTCTTAATACTATACAACCACAACTCCTTAGCAGACTCTGGTTAGCTTTATATCCTTTCATTTCATATCTCCCAATATTCTATTTTTCTTATTTTTTAGAACCTATTTGCATATTGGTTTGAAGCACATCATTTATGTAGTTTCTAACATTGACTTCCTTTTGCACCCAATGTCCATATTTCACATCCATATAATTCAACCCATTTATTTTCCTACTGCCTCCTTTGATTTGATTCATTCTCTTCATAAATTCTCAATGGACGTCTCTTTCTATTCATCAAACATTATTCTATTTATATATTACCTCGCAAATTTGTGCTACAGGCATCCCCCGGGCTACAGAAACTCTGATTACGGAAATTCGCTTTCACGGAATTTGTAAATTATGACCAACAAATTTGGGATACGGACAAAAAATTCGCCCTTACGGAAATTGGGTAATTTTTTTTTTCCTCAATACTATTGGAAAGAAATCACAGAAATTATAAAATTTATTTTGTGTGGATTTCTTGGCGATTGCTACAATACTGTACAGGGCGAGGCAGGAGACAGAAGTGCCCCCTGTCTCCCTCCCAGTAACCTGATAGCACCACCTTACCTCACCTAACGCAACACTCAACATCATTTGTGGTAAGTTAAATTCAAGTGTTTTGTATATTTATGATCATATTATATCATAAAATAATCAATGTAGTGTAAAAAAAAAAAAAAAAATCATTCATAAATGTGTTTGTATTACGTCTTTTTGCCAAAAATATTTCCTTGGGAACGCATCTCCAATTATATAATGGAAGTCAATGGGAAAATTGGTTTCGCGTTACGGACAAATTTTCAAGGACACATACCTTCAGTAACCCAGGAGATGCCTGTAATTGGTATCCCACCATGCCCGAATTTCCGAAAAGCACGGATTTATGGAATAAGCATTAAAAACATAGGAAAACATGGTACTCATTTGCTAAAAACACAATCTAATTGTACTGTGCAACATCAATCTTTATTGTTTCAACTTATCCATCAATGCGTTATTTATTGGACACTTCTTTAACACTTATTCCACTATATTAACGATGTGGTTCAGAATTAAACGATTTAATGAGCACAAGGTTCACATAATTTCAAATGACATTGTCAAAAATGAGCGAAAAATTGCTATGATAAACTATAAAATTGATACATAGGATATCATAAAATATAAAAACATATATTTTATGTAAAAAAATTAGCTCACTCCACACTCAACTATCCTCTGGGTGATGTGACACAGTTCAGCCAGGCAGCCACCCAGTTGACTCAGAGAAGTGTGGCTGCTGCCACACTGTGCTGTGTGTATGCCGTGACGTCACATTGAGGGAGGGAGTCAGGGAGCATGGCTGGGCTCGCAATGCAGTTACAGCCCACTGCCTCGACAAATACGCTCACTTCACACACATGCACACCCATGCTCTTCATTTTTCTTATTTTATAGTTTCATATATTTCATTTATTTATAATCAACATTAGAGTATTGTAATGATTTTTTCCTCATACGAACATGGACAAGCAGTAAACATGGTGATTGGGGAACGCTAATGAAAATGCATTAATTTGCAGAAACCGGACTTCTGAAACACGTATTTGTGAAACCAGACTGTACCTTTACTCCTCTCCTATCTTTTGAGTGAGGTGAATAAGGGGGCACAACATACCTTAAAGAAAGAGCAGAAATGACATGGGATAGCAGCGGACAGAAACTCATTATGACAGAAAACTCATTGTATTCCTGTTAGAAAACATAACTCATATGTAGAATGTTAATTGGTTACTGTACAGGGTGTTGTCTCATAGGATTTTTTTTTTTTAAGTGAAGAATTCATAATAATCCACTGAAAATGGCAGAGAAATAATCACTTGCACTACAGTGGTTCTCAAACTTTTTCAAGTGCGACCCATTTCTAAATATCTCAGAAACTTTGCGACCCATTTATTCAAATGCAAAAAATTAACTGTAAAATCAAATTTGTCATATCAACTAGCAGTTTAATAGCCAGGTACAACTAGCAATAAACAATGTGGTTGAAGGCTCCCATTGTGTACTGGTGACCTAGAATTTTAATAAAATACAGGCAAAAGCATAACTTTGCTAGGTCATCGTGACCCACTGAAAATTGGCTCGCGACCCGTGGTTTGAGAACTGCTGACTTAAAGGAAAGAGTCAGATTAATATTCATGTATGGAAAGCCCAATGCTACACAAACACAAGTATTTAATCAACAACACCCATACAGCATGTTGTCAAAAAATTATTTTGCAAATTGACAAATGTGTAGCATCTGGCCTGCTATACACGAATATTAAACCGATTCTTTTTTCTGGTGTTAATTTCTCTGCCATCGTCATTGATTTGCTGCGATTCCCTCACCTGGAGGGGAAAAAAAAAAAGAGAATAAGATTAATTTTTCTATGGTGAGCAATCTATAAACCACCCTTATTTAAGGTAACCAACACCTAGAGCACTACTCCACAAGAATTTTTTTTTAAACACAAGTTCTCACTTCTATCCTGTTTTTTGGTCTGGTGGATCTACGTCTCTTGGATTTATCTGGAACAGGAAGAGGAACTGGCTGACCGTCCGACATCCGCACAGGACCATCTAAGCCAGGAAAGCATATAATGGCAAGAAACCAATGTGCACTGAAAAGAAGGAATTCAATTAATAATAAATTACAATTTATTTCTGAGAATTCAGTGTACAGAACTGTATATACCACTAGATTCAAGATCATATTAACTGAGTACTGTATATTACATAAGCCATCAATACAAACAAATCTGGTAAAGCTGTTAGAAAAAAAAGCTATCTTTCTCTTGTGTAAGGTCACCCCTCTGAAACGAATAAAATTGCCTACCATAAGCAAAAATATTAAAAGTGGTGTCCCTGTAATAAAGGGGTTAACAGCAAACAAGAGAAACAACCTTGAGCCTGTGTATGACTTATCTTTTAAAATCATGCCATAATGGATAGTGTAGCCCATATCTCTAAATAATTATAGATATACGAGTAATATCTCCGCTAGCTGGAATCCCCCAAACCTGGAACTCTCTGATAGCCAGAATTGAAATTTTCTCGGAAAATCGTTTCCAAAGCCAAAATTTTCCTGAAAATTTTGGCTTTGGAAACGATTTTCTGAAGGTCACATTTTCTGAAAAATTCTGAGAAAATTTTCCCGATACCTAGAAAATTCCAGGGATGGGGGTGGGTTTTTTTTCCAGGGATGAGACATGAAAATCAGGTGTATTTTCTGTAAATTCCGACAAAAATTTTTCCAGTACCCGGAAAATTCTGGGGATAGGGGATATTTTTCTGGGTTCGAGAGATGATGTAATGGGCAATTTCTGGGACTTCTGAGAAAATTTTTCCGTTGCTCGGAATATTTCAGGGATGAGGGATTTTTTCCGCCTTTGAGAGAATTGTCTCGTTACCTGGATATCTCTCAATCCTGGAAGTGCTCTGCACCAATTGTTCCGGTTAACGGAGATGTCTCTGTACACCCACCTCTCGTTTTACGTGAGGTTACATTCTTGAAAACCACCGCTTAATTAAAAAAGCATAAATTAAACATAATTTTCCCATAAGAATACCTGTAACTGGTACAGGTTAGGGGAACCATCATATACCACACAGGGTACGAACAGTGCTCTAACTTAAACCAAGCACACGGCCAACCTCCGACACACTCTCTCACTTAAACCAAGCATGAGGCCAACCTCCGACACGCTCACTTACTTAAACCAAGCATGAGGCCAACCTCCGACACACACTCACTTAAACCAAGCACGAGGCCAACCTCCGACACACGCTCTCACTTAAACCAAGCCCGAGGCCAACCTCCGACACACGCTCTCACTTAAACCAAGCACGAGGCCAACCTCCGACACACTCTCTCACTTAACCAAGCAAGAGGCCAACCTCCAACACACTCTCTCGCTTAACCAAGCACGAGGCCAACCTCCGACACACACTCTCGCTTAACCAAGCAAGAGGCCAACCTCCAACACACTCTCTCACTTAACCAAGCAAGAGGCCAACCTCCGACACACTCTCACTTTAACCAAGCATGAGGCCAACCTCCGACACACGCTCTCACTTAAACCAAGCCCGAGGCCAACCTCCGACACACGCTCTCACTTAAACCAAGCACGAGGCCAACCTCCGCTACGCTCACTTAAACCAAGCATGAGGCCAACCTCCGACACACGCTCTCACTTTAACCAAGCATGAGGCCAACCTCCAACACACACTCCCACTTAAACCAAGCATGAGGCCAACCTCCAACACACTCTCTCACTTAAACCAAGCATGAGGCCAACCTCCGACACACTCACTTAAACCAAGCATGAGGCCAACCTCCGACACTCACTTTAACCAAGCATGAGGCCAACCTCCGACACACTCTCTCACTTAAACCAAGCATGAGGCCAACCTCCGACACACTCTCTCACTTAAACCAAGCATGAGGCCAACCTCCAACACTCACTTAAACCAAGCATGAGGCCAACCTCCAACTCACTCACTTAAACCAAGCATGAGGCCAACCTCCAACACACTCACTTAAACCAAGCATGAGGCCAACCTCCAACACTAACTTAAACCAAGCATGAGGCCAACCTCCAACACTCACTCACTTAAACCAAGCATGAGGCCAACCTCCAACACACTCTCTCACTTAAACCAAGCATGAGGCCAACCTCCAACACCCACTTAAACCAAGCACGAGGCCAACCTCCAACACACTCCCTCACTTAAACCAAGCATGAGGCCAACCTCCGACATGCTCTCTCACTTGAACCAAGCACGAGGCCAACCTCCGACACACGCTCTCCTTTCTGAAAGCGGGTCATCACATATAATTTCACGTCCATTGCGATTGTTTTTCGTGCCTTTTTAGCTTTAGGCGCCCCAGAGGAGGCAGATGGACGTTTTCCAGACATGGTCAATGGGGAAAACAGCGTTTAACACTAAAAAGGTATGTGATAAACACACAATGCAAATGAGAGCACAGAGAAAAAGTAGTGCTGGTGTGAAGCGATACGCAGGGAGCTTGCTGGACGTCGTCACAGTCGTTGTACAGAATACTTCATTATCATCATTATCTTCATAATTAGTAGTAATAATCTTTATTATTACATTATTATAATAATAATTATTATTAATAATACTATTAAAATCGCTGATGTTGATACGAATGCAACTTTATAGTAATAACTTACAAACACTTGACCAGGCATCACACACGACTCCACTGCCAGGCGAATACGCGCAGCAAATTTAAACTGTCTTGAGAGCGTTACAGTGATCCCTCGGTTAACGAACGCCTCGGTTAACGAAATACCTTCTATAAGATTCTTCACTTCGGTTAACGAAAAAATTTCGTTTAACGAATTCCTTACGAATTTCCCCCAACATGTTTTTGCTTGCATTCGGCTGCTCACCAGCTGTAGTATTATTCTGCCAATACAGTAATCGGTTCTAGGGTATAAATTTGTTACCATTGTAGTAAATATCAAGAAGGTTGTACTATTCAATAATTCTAAAAGTTTTATATTAAATTTTTTAGTCATTTTAACAATTATTAAACATAATTGAAGTGCAGGAAACTAGTTTTACGTGCGCCAAACAGCCACTCAACACACCAAGCTTGACATCAGTTTGTTTATCGGCTCAGTGGAAGGTACATCTTGTTTGAGACTCTTCAACATCAACGCTTTTTTCTGTTTTTCCAGTCAAATTATTGGTCATTTGGAAATATATTTTACATACTGGTAATATATAGCGCAGTGCAGCGTTTATTTAAAGAAAATATTCTTTATTTACAGCAATAAAACTTAAAATTTCAGTGTTGAAATTGAATCCAGCATGGCTCCAAAGAAATCAAGAAAAGTTATTTAAATCCAGGTAAAACAGGAAATAATAAAGAAACATGTACAGGGCATTAGAGCAAATGTGCTTAGTAAAGACTATGGCATGTCGGCATCAACTGTGTCGACAATTCTTGCAAAGAAAGATAAGTTCAAAGAAGTGAAACTGAGAGACAAATCTACCAGACTGTTTAAAGGTGGATCATTGACAGCAGAAACAGAGAGGTTACTTCTCATTTGGGTCAGGGAAAAGCAAATGAAAGGTGATTCAGTTTCTACTGAATTTATTTGTGAAAGAGCCAGGGAGATTTACGAACATTTAAAGACAGATCAACCTGGTTCTTCAGGCACAGAATTTGAAGATTTTCGGGCAAGCAAAGGCTGGTTTGAAAAATTTAAGAAAAGAATAGACATTTTCAGTGTTATTAGGCATGGTGAGGCTGCCAGTGCAGATAAAGAAGGAGCAGCAAAGTTTGTAGTGGACTTTAAGAAACTGGTGGATGAAGAAAATTATCTTCCACAGCAAGTGTTCAATGTGGACAAAACTGGGCTGTTCTGGAAGAAAATGCCCAAAAGGACATTCATCACCAGAGATGAAGCCTCTTTACCTGGGCATAAACCCATGAAGGACCGACTCATTCTATTGCTTGGTGCTAATGCTTCAGGGGATTTCTGACTGAAGCCTATGCTTGTCTACCACTCTGAGAACCCCAGGGTGTTCAAACAACAAAAAGTGGTAAGAGGACAGCTTGTGTTTATTGGAAGTCCAACCGTAAGGCATGGGTGACAAGACAGCTCTTTAATGAATGGGCTGTTGAGGTGTTTTGCTCTTCTGTCAAGAGCTACCTAAACACCAATAAACTCCCTTTAAAGGCTCTTCTAATGGATAATGCCTCTAGTCATGACCCTGAACTTGCCAGCACTTTGGAGGCTCAATTTGACTTTGTCAAAGTGATGTTTTTGCCTACCAACACTACATCAATCATGCAGCCAATGGACCAGAATGTGATCAGCAAACTCAAGAAGTTGTACATGAAGAAAATGTTCAGGAGGTGTTTTCAGGCAACTTCCACTGATCCTGAACTAACACTGGCACAGTTTTGGAAGACAATTTAACATCCTGGAGGCTGTAAAATTGATTGTGTCCTCATGGCAAGAAGTCTCCATTAGATCCCTCAATTCTGCATAGAAAGCACTGTGGCCAACAGCAGTACATGATTTTGAGGGATTTGAGGAAGAAGCAGAGTTGGGCAAGGAGATTGTGTCCATTGGTCAGTCATTGGGCCTCGAAGTGGAGGAGGTTGATGTGGAAGAGCTTGTGATGTCTCATGAGCAGGAACTTACTCCTGATGACTTGCAGCAACTGGATGAGATGTTAGAGGCTGACAATGGTGAGGAGGAAAAGGAAAGTGATGACCATACAATGTCTACTTCAGATTTGAAAGATGTTGTTCACCATTTGGGAGATGTTCAGGAAACTGGCTTCAAGGCACCCAGATGTGGAAACAACAGAACCTATTTTGTGTAATGTTGAGGGCAGTGCTCTCCTTCTGCAATCATCAGTTAATGATGAGAAGGAGAAATGCCCCACAACCCAAAATTGAGTTTCTTTACTGAATGGCATCGGGAAAAAGATGCTACCCCTCAGCCTTCCACTTCAAGAAGGAGAGAGGATGTTCCTGCTGGAGAATCTGTCAGTCCAGAGGTTCCTGACATTTTCATGGAAGGTGACTCACCTTCCAAGAAGCAGTAAAATGCTTCTCCTCCACCCCCACTTCCTTCTCCTCATCCACCTCCCACTTCAAATTCACATCAGCATCATCATCCAGGAGCCTTCTACATACACACCTTAAAGTAAGTGTACTTTACTGCATTTTTTTTTACTTTAGGTAATTTTTGGGGGTCCGACTAATTACCCAAATGTACCCAAATGAAGCCAAATGTAGCCGGAATGAAGTCAAATAATGGTCCAAGATGAATAAATCGGACTGCCAATCACTTCTTGACTAGTATTTGGTGTCACAAAGTCACAAAAAATTGGTAAACTTAATTTAATCCGAGTTAATAGATTGAGTGCATGTACCTAACCTAACCTAACCTAACACAACTCAGATTAAATTAAGTTTACCAATTTCTTTTTACTTTATGACACCAAATAATAATCGAGAAGTGATTCACAGCCCAAATTACGCTTGTACGACCATCATTTGACTTCATTGCGGCTACAATTGGGTACATTTGGGTAATTCCTCGCTCCCTCGGTACATGCACGCGATCTATTAACTCAGATTAGAGTAAGTTTTCCAATTTTTTGTGACTTTCTGACACCAAATACTAGTCGAGAAGTGATTAGCAGTCCGATTTATTCATGTAGGACCATTATTTGACTTCATTGCAGCTATATTTGGCTACATTTGGGTAATTAGTCGGACCGAATTTTCGGTGAGCTGCAACCAATTAACCAAAAACCCATTGAAACAATGGTTTCGGTTAACAAACAACCTTCTGGAATGAATTGTGTTCGTTAACCGAGGGACCACTGTATTTAAAAAATAGGTGCGAGTAAATAAGCTTTTGATATTATTTGAACAATCGCATTATTCCAAAAACGCTGAAATCAAACTCGCGTAAAACCTGAGTTACCTGTACTAATGACACGTAACTTGGTGACAGAGGTTGTTTCTTATCCTAAGAATAGCGTCAATACTATCTTACCAAAACAACCTTCCTGCACAAACTCAAACTCTTGAAAGCTCACAAGAATAATGTCTCAAATAGGAAGTACTGTACTGGTGAAAAAAAGTGCTTGAAAATATTTTAGTATACTAGTCTCCATATCATGTTAACTGACCCTCCTATCAAGTAAGCTACACCCAGTTCTGACTTCTTTGGCAAATCATTAAAATTTGTTAAAGTTAATCAGTTAGCATTTGCTGAGTAAAGTACAGGTTCACATTAGTAAAAATAAAGCCATTTAATCTTTTTGTTGTTTAACATACAGCATGCCCTTCAAATTCGCAGGGGGTTGTTTCTCAAAATGACTATGAATAACATTTGCTGGTCGGGGGGTTACATTTTTACTTGTGTGCAAAGAAAGTATAGTCCTTTTATGTGTTTGCCCTTAGGACAATTATTTCTTTTACCTGTATTGTATTGTATGTGTGTGTGTGTGTGTGTGTGGAGAGACACACACACACAGAACACATACAAATAAATAATAATGGCAAATTCCTCTTACAAATAATCAGAAAGAAATGTATTAAAAATGTGTGAGTCTACCCTCAACTCAACTCTGTGCTTTTTCTATTAATAAAACATGGAGATGACTTGAGGGTAGACTCACACATTTTTAATACATTTCTTTCTGATTATTTGTGAGAGGATTTTGCCATTATTATTTATTTGTATGTGTTCTCTGTGTGTGTGTGTGTGTGTGCGCGTGTTTACGCACACACACACACACATATATACAATACAGGTAAAAGAAATTACTGTCTCTAAAACGAATGTGTCCCTGTCCCGGCTACAAAAATGGCAGCAACTTTAAAACTACTGTACCTTTAGACATTCTTAGGTACACCCAGGGTGAAATCCGCAAATAATCGAGGTCCGTGAATTTTAAGGGCATGCTGTACTATATACCCTGGACACTTGAACCTATCCAATTTGCACTTATCTAATTCAGACATATTGGGGGCAAGGTTGAATTACACAGCAATTTTTTTGACACAGACTCAAATGCCTGCATAACACCACAGTTGTTGAATTTACATACAAGCCTGATCAGTTGAAACTTGTAGTCCCCCACAGCAGTACATTTCCTCAATGCACATGTTACTAAAAATTTATTAGTATATTTCATTAACTACTGCTTTCACTACAAACCCACCAGACATCAAGATATGCATGCACGTACTCACACACACACACACACGCCATATTGGTAACTGGAGTGTCTTGTTCAGTTTAGACACATAGGGTACAGCTGCAATGGGCTTACATAAGGTACACATTTTTTATAGTCCTTATAGTCATACCAAAGGAAATTAAAACTTAAAAAAATTAAAATGGGTAATGGGAGTATTATAGGTAAAGAGTGAAATAGGGTAAGTGGTGATGTTAGGAATGCCTCCCCCTGGATTTCAATAAAAATTAGTTTTGGGCTTATTCTTATATACTGTATGTACTCTCTGAATTACACAGGTTTAAAGCAGCAATTTAGATTTTTTTTACACTAAAATGTTTTTCATACATAATTATGAATGATAAAATGATGTAGAAATATGAATAAAGGGGCAGTGAAGAGTGAAAAATTACAAGGGTACAGCATTAGTCTCTGAAAACACTCTTAATTCCAATTTTTACATTATTACTAGGATTTTAACTGAAGAAAATCACACCATACTGTATCAAACTCCGAGAAGAAAATGGTCGTGGCCTTACCAGCGTGACATCACAATTCATTTTGCAACAAGAAATCATTCGGCTTTTATAAATTGTAACAGGTGTAGCTGTGTAGTTGACAGGTAAAATGTCTATCTGCACTCCTCACAAAGAATAAGAATGGCCTGCTTCATTACTTACTGTTCATTAATGGGTATAATGATAAAGTCCTTTGAGAAGATATCCACATTTTTTGTCCAGGATTTAACCCGAGTGTGTCTCTTCTCAGCAGCAGTAAGCTTGGGGTCATCCTCTGGTGCATTGAGTCTTCGTTTCTTGGGCTTGGATGTTAGACGTTTGTAGAAGAATGTAGAAAACACGTGTGTATGCACGCGGTGTACATCTGATAACTTGCTTTGTAGTAGCCACCTGCATATGGATACAAAAGAACATTATGGTAGTTTCACATGATGAAAAATAACCATAAGACAACTCCAGATAACATGATTTCTACCTGATAGCCAAAAGTTTCATGCTTGACTGTTATATCCATTATGTTGGCTTATTTAAATTGTATTCTTATAAGGTATAAGAGAATTTTTAGTTATACATCTTTCTTATTTATGATTGTCTGTCATTGATTTTTTTTTTTTTTTTTGTAAATAACCTTTTTGTGTAGAAAGTATATTTGATGTGAGACCACAAGTGAGTGAAGAGGTAATTATGATGATCTTGGACAATTCTGATAATCAATAGTTACTAACTTACAGTATTACACTAACTTAGTGTTTCAAAATTTGCAACCACTCTCAGCCTCAGATTTTTATTTATTTATTTATTTTATTTTTTATTTTTTTTTACGAGGATTGACCCACCCGGGCACAGGTCAACGACCCACAGACTGGTATATAATCATGCATAATCATTCAAAAATTGGCAGAAAAAGTAAAAACAAGTAAAATTTGCAGGATATGTCCTTAAAGGGTTAAGTTCAAGTTCTGAGAAAAATCCTTGTTGAAAAGGTGACCCCCCTAGGTTTCAAGTCTGATATACAGGTACACCACCGATTTTCCGGCACCTTTGGTTCCAAAGCCTTGCCGGACCAACCAAGGTCAGTAATAATAAAATTCAACAATACACTGACCCGCTAATTATA
Organism: Homarus gammarus; assembly: GCA_958450375.1. Lineage (NCBI taxonomy): Eukaryota > Metazoa > Arthropoda > Malacostraca > Decapoda > Nephropidae > Homarus > Homarus gammarus. The sequence goes on from CAUDMG010003354.1 coordinate 157,050, forward strand.
CACCTCCAGTGTCTCTAAAGCACCATGGACTGCTAGAAACTTAAATTAAATGAATATTAAATGTAAATTAAATGTGAAAAAGCCATAATTTTTAGTAACATATTACTGTATACACTTTGTACAGTACTCAAATGTATTACACTAAAGGATTAAAAATTTTATCTCTTGTGCAAACCGTGATGTTTATACTCAAATTAATCACTATCTTCAAGGATTCCAGCAATGCAAGTTATATTCGGCTAAGTCTAGTCAGCAATATTTTATAAGATGACAACTTTAAGCCTAAAACTGCCAGCGGGGAGATAACAAAGTACCCTATACATAGTTATCAGTCAAATAGAGGGAGTTTAAGCTTTGCACGTGTATGGTAAATGTCACTGAATTGACTTGGCAGAATATAACTTGCATTGCTGGAATTCTTATAAGATAGTGATTAATTGAAGTACAAACATCCCATAGTTTGCACTAAACAAAATTTTTAGTAAATTAACTTTGCACATTTGAGTTACAGGTTTGCCCTTATGACAATTAATTCTTTTACTTTTTTTTCACAATATGCATTTAGGATGCATGTAAATGAGTAAAAATAAATGAAAAAGTTACGTATATCTTTCCGAAAATATTAGTTGAAAAACAACCATAACACCTCACAGTTTGGCCCAGTAGCCTGGTGGTTGCAGTGATGAGTCTAACCTGGCTACAATGCCACATTTAATCACTATTAAGTATTAATACATCAGTAAACACTAATAATAACAGTAAATCCAGTGAAATTCATGATAGTGAAAGGTACCTGAATGTTCTTGTACTGAAACATGTTTTATGAGCAAAGCACAGTTTGCTGAAGACAAGCGAAGGGCATAAGAGACAAGAATGTAAGAGAACAAGGAGTTATTGAAAGAGTGATGAAATGAGGAGCTGTGTGATACATTATAAGGGTTCCAGATTATTATGAATCACTGATCAGTTAATAAAGTTGGGAGAAAAATCAGTTACTGCATGTGCACCAAGCAATGAGTTAAGTGAGAAAGAAAAAAGAGGTTCTATGAAAACCTAAATAATAGTACTGAAAGCTTTAGTAATAGAGTGACATAGACTGGGGACTTATATGTGAGTTGGGGATAGGGAAGTGGAGGGAACTAGAAAATCCTCCCAAACACATCAGTACAAGTCAGTCATTGTAAATGCTGCATGACAAAAGACACTCGGCAATAATGGCTTAATCCATCAAACTACTGTACTATATAGTCTATATGAATAATTATATTATACATAAGAAGTCTGACCATACATTAAAGTTTTCTTAATATTTTGCATGCCACTTGCAATTTAAAGCAACAACAATATTTCAGTATTCTGCTCATAATACTCAAACAGAGGAAAGTAAATAGGGGATTACCTGCCGAGATTGGAATTCAAGATGGCATGAAACCCCTTTTATATTGAACTTCCTATAATTTAAATTTCTACTCAGAAATGCAAGTTCTAAGTAACAGTATCATAAATACACAAAGAACCTTATAATAATTCAAGCATTGTAAGGTAATCAACACAGATGAGCCACAACTGCCTACAGTACTAACTTTAGGTAAAAGTCGATAATAACATCGTTAAGAAACTGTTCTTCCTCCAGGCAGCAATAGTCATCCGTGGAAATGGAGATTCCTCCTTTCTGTGGCGGTGGTGGGTATATCAACAACCTGTTAAGCAAACATTAGTCATTTCAATAAACTTTAAACATCATCCAAACTTAGAGGTATTCACCTATATGTTAACTTTACTCCTCTCCTACTTTTTGTGTCAGGTGTATCAAGGAAAAAAATATCAAGGAAGGGAGGAAGCATTATGGATGAGTGGTGCAATACAAGAGTATTAAAGGTCACAACATTCTAAAACACCTACATTAAACAGCCCAGTCTTATTAAAGAGCAAAAATTACATTAACCCAATACAAATGAACGGCAGACCAAACATAAAAGGCTATTTCATGATGCCAAAGTGGCATTATACTGTTTTTGCAGCCTTAGTCTGTACAGGAGATAGTATGCTTGTGTGAATCAGGCTAAAATTATTCCTGTTATGTCATTTGTAAAACTTTATTGACCACTGGTATAAAATTTCACTTAGGTTGCAAAGAGATATATCTCTCAAACCCTGATGAATATTTAAGCAATATTCAGGGGTCACCTTAAACTTCTTAAAGGATCATGTCAGATAAAATTCAATTAGTTTTTTTAATGTCACAGACAAATTTGACACACTCCATTTGACACACTCCACTTGGAATTCCAAAATGATCTTAGCACTATCTTGCAGCTTTCTACACTTAGTCTTGAATCTTTTTCTCCTATCTTCTCTCTTTCTTTGAGGGTTCTGTACCCTTTGCTGCATCCTACAAAGAATTAAGACAAGACAGGATGAAAGGTATATATAATATACACTTAATCTCTAACATATTTAATGAATAATTAAGGAATACTTACATTTTAGATTCATTTGTGGTGGGTGCTGCAACTGGCTTTTTAACTAAGCTTTGTACCTGTTAAGAAAATGGGTCATGGTATGAATATTTTCTTTGTTATAACTTGGTTTCATAATTATAAATGATATGTAATATGGAACACAAATACAAGGTGTTTATTTTTAAAAGCGAATCACTTTGCATTAATCAGGAGTGAGACCACTGTCAATACTTATGAACCTGAGACTGGTTAAGTGACTTTATACTCCTTAGGTAATACTAGTACAAAAAGTACACAAGCAAAGTGAACACTGTACAGTACAGAAAACCCTTGATATTCACGGGTTTGCCATTCACAGTTTAGACTACTCACAGTAAAAAAAATGGTGGTTAATTCACAAGCCTCTGTGAGTCACCCCCATGTGCTCAGAGCATCTCCTCTCCCTTGTTAGTTAGAGCTCAACCATTGTTTGAGCTGCAGCATCTCTTGTGATGTGCTCAAAACTTAAGTGTTTTTTGTGCAAAATAGTCCCTAAAACACTGCCTAGTGCTAGTGATGCTGGAGCAGTGAAACATAAAAGGCAAAAGTTAGTGATGGCCCTTACCAAGAAAGTTCAATTATTAGACAATATAAAAGGAAGGCATGAGGGCCGCCGCAACTTGCCAGTTTTTTGGTGTGAACAAATCCACGGTGTGGTACATTAAGAAGAAAGAACGAGTGATTTGTGACTGTTGTAGCGAGTGCTCCTACATATGCTGAAGTGGTGCAGACTGTTCATGATAAGAACATAGTGAAAACAGAAAAAGCACTAAAAATTTGGATTGAGGACCAGCACCACAAAAACTTGCCAAGCGACAAACACGTGATTCATGTGAAGACTAAGAGTCTCTAAGCTCATATTCATGAATCAGCAGGTAGTGAAGGGACTAATGCAGCTAATGAACAATTTTTAGTACCTGTACCAGTAAAGGGTGGTTCAAGAACTTGAAGAAAAGATTCTCGATCCATAATTTGAAGCTGACCAAGAAGGTCACATCAGCTGACCACATACAAATGGAAGTAGTATGGGTGACTAAGTTTCTCATACAGTAGTGCATTATTGTAGTACAAGTTGCTATTCACAGTTTTGCCTATTCCCACCATTCCTTGGAACCTAACCTCCACGAATTACAAGGGTTTACAGTACAATAGAAGTATATCGTTCCATGTATGCCAGTAACCATTAATCCTCTGAAATAAATTTAAGGTCACTCCAGAGAGACCATACAATGACTATTCAAATATGTTTCCAACCTAAGTTTCACTAAGAATATACTCCTACCAGGTTTCATCATAATTAAACAAAAAAAAGACCTACTAACCATACAAATTTTTTTTTAGACATAGATAACTGGACAATGTTAGCATTTTTATCATCACAATGGTCTCTTCATTGTACATTCAGCAAAAAAATCTAAAGAAATAATATGTCATCTGCCAATGTCAGGAAAAATTACTGCAATGAGTTTCCCATTCTCTAGAAACATGTGTACTTCACAAGGTGAATAACCCCCACATTCTACCACTAAAATGACACACAAGGATTTTAATACGCTGCACACTTTTACTGTGTATATATACAAGATGTTGTGATGATAATGTAGGTTCATAATAAGTAATGTTTATGTTAAATTACCTTTAAATGCATTTGTTAATACCTGCACTGTTACTTCCAAAGTTAACACAATGAGGTGATAATAACATACACTGCCGTTGAAGTGTTTGTGTACTGCAATCCTTCTGATATATCTGGACCTGTGCATGTACAGTTGTTTCAGAATTAATAAATTAATTGTATTTGTGACCTACCATCATTTTCAAGTTTCTGTACCCTGCACTGATATACTGTATATCTTTAACTGTAGATGTATTTTTTTCTCGATGTATAATCTTAAATATTACTATAGCTTGATGTATTCTACCACAACTAGCAACAGCACCAACTAATGTGTATTCTTTTGATAAAAAGACCTGACTTCAGTCTGAAGTCCACCAAAGAAGAATCTCACAATCACCAAGAACACAGAAAATGCAACAATAATAATAAGTGTTTGCAGCAGGCAGCCAAAGCATCAAAACTAGTATTTAAATTATCTATTAAACTAAGTAACTGATATTTGATTTAAAAGTCGTCAACTGAAAAGGCTGAAACCAAATTACCTCTACTGGTGACGATCTCACAAGGATTTCGTTGGCTTCTTTTTGATCTAGTTCTTCCATGATATTTAAATTTTCATTTGTTAAGAGAGAGGTGGTATTTGTCAGGGTGCTCACAGACGTACCATTGCTTGTTTGTAAATTTGTGGGAGTTAAAATTTCCTTGACCAAGTTTTTGTTTTCTTCCGTCAGTCTATCTGGAAGGATTGTGATACGTTTCTGTGATTCATCTGCAAAAGAAAACAATAAGACATATTTAGTATGAATGAGGAATAAACTTTATGAATTTATGTTTTAATTAATAATTTTAAACATGGTGACACTATTGCAAGTATAACCATTTTTTATTATTATTTATCTACATTTAATCCATGTGAAAGTTTATTAATTAACAGTACAGTATGCTGAAAATATGTAACTATCCCTTTAACTTAAGAAAAATTAGAGACTCCTATCTTACTATGCAGGACAATACTTGTTAAGAACCAGTCTCCTTGATAATTCCCCCCACGCTCCGAGATTTTATGCCCTTTGATAAACTATGTTCATGAGAAGTAAAGGTAAGCCAGAACAGAAGTCCTCTTTTATCAATATGTGTCATCCCTTTGGAAGGTTGAATGTGTGACCATGACACACAAGCCCATGAACTACCGTGTTAAACACAAATTTACAGGCTATGGCTACACCATTCCCCAAAATATTCTAGAAATAATCTTCCACCTTTCCCCTTTCAAGATCCTGGTTGTACTCCTACCACTCTACCTCCTTCTACTTCACTCTTCAACTTTTAATGTTTCTTGTTTTATGGATTAGAACCAATAAATATGCTAACACCAATTGATGTTTATTAAATATGCCTTGCTTCAGCCTTTTTTACTCACCTTATAGTCTGCAAGGAAATTCACCTCTGAGGTATCTGTACCCCTTGATCCAATATATACAGTGTTAAGTTATAGGTAATACATAGATGTTCTATTATAGGAAGACAGATCAGTTACTTAAATAGATCCATTCATAAAATTTGTCATGTCTCGAGGTTATTCTTGAACTCGCCCACTGTTTGACCAAAATAACATTTGCAATGTGATGCTTACATATGAAGGCTGTAGTTTTGAAATTACATTTCGTAACATATTGAACATGTATTTTAGTACTGCCTTCCTTACAATACAGTATTTCTTTACCCAGGCTGAGATACGGGTAGGATTAAAGAATCATTTAGAAAATGCAAATTGATAGAAATAATAATTTGAAATGTAGCAACTACACTGAAGTGGTACCCAGCAAGATGCTTCTTTTAAGGGCCTGAATAGATGACTATGAGATGTACGGTTAATTTCCAAATATCCCTCATACACATATACAGTGCTGTAGTTTCTTCTCTTGCAGTCTACTTTTATCTTCAGCTTCCGTTTAAAGTCTTTCAGAGAATCCTCAGCTTTAAGGTGTGTATACAAAATGTTTCCTACAACCTGGGATCCCAATGTATTGATCCTACAAGAAACAAGACAACATACAGGAAAACTACTAGCATAAACTCTTGGAACCTTTCAAGTGGTACACTACTTACCATAGCTACAAGGGTCAAAATAGTGTCCAGTTTTGTCTGTCATCTTAAGTAATCTTCTTATACTAGCAGCTGTTGATGGCTTAATGTAAATAAAGAGAACCGGCAGTGACCGCCCAAAATGGGCAAGAATCTTTATAATACTCTTGATTGGAATGTCAAATGTCACCGAGTCACTAGAATCTGCAAGAAAGAAAATATTCTTGAAATGGGTACATGGTAATCTTCTAAAGCAAGTGCACCAAGATTTTTCTTTTAATATTTAATTTTTAGTTAACAACATTCAATACTTAGGCCTGCTAATATTCCGATTACAATAAATCCCATAAACCTACATTCACACCTCCATACAAAGAAGGAAGTCCATGTTCAAATGTACAGTCTATGCCACTAATAAGCCACACAAACTGGCAGCCTCGAAATTCCTAACCAGCAACTTCACTGGGTCCATCCACCCCCCCCCCCCCCTCCAAATACATACAAACCAGGCAATTAATCAGTAGTTAGCCAAAGTGTAAAGTCAACGCTTACCCATGAATACGTTAGTACGGATAGGTTTTAGAAACAGAAAGAAAATACATTTTTAAAGTTACTTATCCATGCTAACGTGTTGAGGGTAAGTGTTGACTTTACACAGATCCTTAATTTGTTCATCGATGACTAACTATACTGTACTGAGACATAAAGCAAAATTCCAACACAAAAAATTCTAAATTAATCAAGTTAACTAATTACAGGGTCAAATTGTCAAATTCCAGTGACTGTTAGAACAATTAATTTTAAATTTTGATTTTTTTATAAACGGATCCTTAATCTACTCGTCGATGAACACCTATACAGTACTGTAGAGTGAAATCCCCATTAGCCTGAATAATTGGTGTGGAGCTCGTCTGGGAATAAGAAATTTCCGGGAAAAGAGGCAGTTCTCTTAAACTCGGAATAATCCCACAATCCTGGAATTTTTCGTTACAGTGGTCCCTCGGTTAACAAACTCAATTCGTTCCAGAGGGTCATTTGTTAACCGAAACCAATGTTTCAATGGGATATTGGGTAATTGGTTCCAGCTCACAGAAAAGTATATACAAAGTAAAGCCAAAAATGCATTAAGTCAGAAACACTCCTGAAATTCCCCTAAATCGCCCTTAAATCACTATATATATCATACATATACACTAGAACTCTTAAATCACTACTGTAATGTGATACAGGTGATTAATTTTATCTTTTGTGCAAAATATATGACATTTATATTCAAATTATTCACTGTCTTGCAAGGATTCCACCAATGTGCAAATTATATTCTCCTAACTTTAGTCTGAGATATTATATATGATAAAAACTGTAAGCCTACTGAAAACACCAAACCTTTGTCTGGGAAGGCGGGGTAGGGAGGGAGGGAGGGAAGAGGGCGGGGGAGCGGGAGGTGAGGTGTACTTTGACAGTTAGTGGTCTGGTGAAGTATTCAATTTGTTGAGTGTTTGTTTTTTGCTCATAAAATTCCATAGAACTGACCAGGTAGAATATAATTTACATTGCTGAAATTCTTATAAGATATTGATTAATATGAATATAAACAAGCTAAAATTCTAATTCAAATTATTCGCTGTCTTGCAAGGCTTCCAGCAATGCAAATTATATTTTCCCAACTTTAGTCTGTGATATTATATATGATACAAACGTAAAGCCTATTGTATAACCAGGAACCTTCGCAGGGAGGAGGGGTCGGGGAGGGGGGGGGGGGGGGAGGGAGGGAGGGGATGATAGTGACATGTTTGACAGTTCGTGCCAAGGTCTGGTGAAGTATTATTTGTTTATTTATGTCCTTTAGATTGAGTTTTAGTTTTTTGCTTATACAATTTCATAGAAGTGGAGAATATAATTTACATTGCTGGAATTCTTATAAGATACGTAGTGATTAATTTGAATGTAAACATGCTATAGTTTGCACTTGGCAAAAATTTTAGTAATCATTTTGTACATTATTTTGAGTACATGTACAGTTCAGCTTTGTCCTTAGGACAGTGTGTGCATGTAAATGAGTTTCAATAAATGAATAAAGTTACATATATAGAGCCAAAAATAGTAGTTGAAAAACTTTATGTGGACAGCTTGGATGGCTAAATTTTAGAATGACCAAGAATTTTAAGACTGTATAAAAAAATTAACAAATATTAAAGAGCACAATTTTCTTGATATTTACTCCATTGGAAACGAATGTAAACATAGAAGAGATTACTGAATTGGCTGAGTACCTCCTCAGCTTATCAGCTGATGTTCAAAACAAAACGTGATTTTCGTAAGAATTTCGTTAATCTAATTTTTTTCGTTAACCGAATTGAAGATTCTTAAGGAAGGTCAGTGCCGGATTTAGACCTGTGGATGCCCATGGGCAGCCTCTTTGTGGAGGCCCCCCTCATTATAACTACCCAAGAGGGTGGGCTGGCGAGTGAAGCGAGCCTAAACATCTGGGAGTTCCAGAATTCTAAATATATTATTAGCAACACAAACAATAGCATTCATTAAAAATATACGGTTCATTGGAAAACCAGGTATTCATGAATTTCAAGGAGTAGCTAGCCTAATTTCTATCACGCTTCTTGCTGAACACAGTTTTACGTGATGGAATAGATAAACATGAATTTTAAAGAATGAAAATAAAAATAATCCAAATGAATAAACAAACAAATAAAATATTGTAATATGTGGAGGCCCCTGGGCAGCTGCCCACTTTGCCCACTCCTGAATCCGGCCCTGTGGAAGGTAATTCGTCAACCTAAATTTTGTTAACTGAGGCGTTCGTTAACCGAAGGACCACTGTACTTGGAAAAGTTCCGAGTCTAAACGTTATTTCGTCCTTGGAAATTGCTCCCAGACCCCAGGGAAAAATTTGGAGTTTCCGGAACTTTTCTTGGACTTTTCCAGAAAATGCACCTGATTTTCAACTTTGGGATTTTAACTCATAATTAGAAAAAAAGAATTAAAGAAGAAGAGATTTTCCGGAATTATCTCCAAAAATGTGCCCGATTTTCAACCCTGGGAACTCGTTCACAGACCCAGAATGTAGAATTTTCCTGGAAAAAATTCTGAGTTAATTTCAATTCCAGGTAATGGTGAGTTTCAGCCAACATGGATTCTGGGTAACAGATATTACTCTACTGAGAATTTGCTGAAAATTTTTTGGCCCCCCAAAATTCCTCTTGATTTTTTGCAGGTCAAAAAATTTATTTGTACTCAAACTCTCAGTACTGTATACAGTAGGTTGTTCTCGACATGCAGAGAGAAAGTTTCATTTACTAAGAGAACTTTTTGTCTCCACCCTTTTAGTAACTCTTATTTTTCTCAGCTCTTTTACCGTATCATTGGCGCTTTCCTGTGCCCACTTTATCTAAATTTGTTTTAATTACATAAATGATTGTAACACTAACTACTTCAACATTCACTTAGCTGTCACACATTCTTGCTCATCACATACAGTAGTGCCATGTTACCTTCCATTTACCTGTTGCAATCACTGATGAAGAGTCTGTAGAGTCAGTATTAAAGGTGCACTGGAAGCAACATTCAAAAATTTTTATGGGTTAAGTTATCAAACCCAATTGGTCTTTTCTCCATTTATTAAGAAAATAAACTATTGCACGATAACTAGGATATCACCGTAATTAACGCTATGAGCTGTGAGTGTTAATAATGGACGAAGAGTATGTGTAATGAGCTTCGCGTAGAAACATGTCTTGCGCGGGTGAGAGACGGGAGACAGACTGGTGAGAAACCGGATAGTAATTGCTGATCCAGCAATCAAGTTGAGGGCCCTCAGTGGAAAACACTGTCACATGTCCATTTGAAGATTACTCACGATCATAGGCTAGTTACCATGAGTGATGTAATTAATTTACAATGTATGTAGCCAACATTTATGTAAGTATTACTGTGTATTTGACAGCCACACCCATGCATGTACAGTACAATATTTTAGTAACCATAACATTGCAGAGCCCTCCAGCACTCCCATAATTATTTTAAGCTATTCACGAATACAACCATTTACTAACAAGAGCACAGCCTCTCTCCATACTTAGGTAAAAACTTCAGAGGATTCAACAGTCTTCTACATTTGTTTAAAGTACTATTTGTTACCCAAAGGCATTTCTTATAACTATATACTATATTCCTCAATGTCAAAATGACATTCATAGCCAGCTGAAGTGCTATAGTTTTATCCAAACAAACTCTTCACTCCATAAATCCCCCCCGTCTTTACCAATTAGATGTTGTTCTTCTTTTCACAAGGTCAACCTCAACTTCACCATATACCATAATACCCGAGATGAGGTTAAATCCCTGTATTCAATTTCTTAAGTTTTGTCTTTATGCAGTCAAGTAAGAAGAATGACATGCTTGGGTCATTTTCTTCAAATCATACTGTACAGTATTTAAATTTCTAGATAGGCAATCATATAATGAGGGATGTTAGCCACTAATGAATGCTTACCTTCTGTGATGGGAGGGATCTTTAACCGGAGACCTTGTGGCACAATAAGAACTCTGTCCTTGGGCATGACTTTGTATGAGCCCACTCTGATGCTTCGGCACTGCAGTGATGTGTAGGGACCTTTCAAAGTCCCATCTAATAAACTCTGAAGGTCAGGTAGACCTCCACCTAGTATGCACAATGTAAATAAAACAGCTGTTAGTAAATTCAATAAATATTCTATGTAAATTAAAAAGGTTAATATATACATAGAGACAGCAAGTGCAAGACTTAATATTATCATTTTCTATTCCAGGAGTCAGGTTTCTTCGTGATTTATGTAGTACAACCTGATACCTGAAATTCTATAACACAAAACATTTGTTCCAACAAAATAACCAGAAAATTTTTTGATAAAGGTTAAAACAGGCAAGAATTTACAGTCTGTGTGTGTTAAGCAATGGTGTACAAGAAACATGTAAATGGTAAGGTAGCTGCCATGAAGATGTAGGAATGATTTCAGGCAGCTGCCGCTAACCTACTCAACATTTTTGCTTTCTCTTTCCAGTTGATATTGTTCATAACTAAGGCAAGATGTTATGAATAAATATGTACAGTACAGTCTGCATTTACGCGGTCAATTGAACCCTTGGAGGTCCACATAAAACGAGAAACGCGTAAACGAAATAACAGAACATACGGGATAAATAGAGACTGGGCCGACCCCCAAACTCCACTTTTTCCGACACAATATGTACGTTGTAGTAAAAATAACATCGTAATTTTATGATGGTTTGCACACACAATTAATATTTAAGGGAAATATCAATAATATTAGGTTTGTTAACACTTATGTTAGTAGAAAAGATGAGTTGGCACACATGGATGGCAGCTGGTTCCGAAGCAGAGGGCAGATAAGTTGCCCTCCAGTGAATCACTTTCACTACTCGCAGAGGTTTGCAGGGCCTCCCAGACAAACCCCTCAAAGTCCATATCCTCACTAACACTATCACTGACTTGGGCTGACTGTGGTTGTGGTGCGTTGCGGGCGAGGAAGTCCTTAATACTATGTTGACGACTAGCATTAATGTTGTCGAGATAGATCTGGATATACAGCTTCATAACCTTTGTCAGGTGGTTTTTAGACATTTCATACCGATGCTTGTCTGGGTCGTTGTCAAGGATGAGCTTAATTTTCTCCCCCAACTCGATGATTTCCTTCACACAATCATGGCTTGGTCCAGGTAATTCAAGGTTTTTCTCAGGTGGTGGCCCGGAAGCCATTGTGAGGGGAAAAGCGGGCACAAGAGAGAACCGTATACGCGGACTGAGAACACTGAGACTGGCCCGGCTAGGTCAGCGATTTCTGGTGGCAGGGCACGTCATGTTATATTAGACCAATCACAGCTAGCGGCAGAGGAAATGCGTGGGTGGTAAGGATGCATGGCCCAATCACAGTCCGATGCCATGATGTCAGCGACAACGTAAGAGAGGCCTAATGCGCACCCCTCACCGCGCCGCTTCCCGCGTATGGTCAAGAATGGACCACGTGAGTAAAAAATGGCGTGGAGTGTCTGGACCTCACCTCGTAAATGACCAAATTTACTGCGTAATTAAAACATTTCATTCTGGCAAGGCACCGCGTAAATGACCAAACGCATAAATCCAGACAATACTGTACTTAAATTATTGAAAAATATCCTGAAAAGACTTATAAAAATCCCAAACACAGTGAAAGCTATATCAAGGGTGATGACAACTGCTCCTAAAACAGGGGTGGAAGGCAATATAACCAATCTGGTGATTCTATGACTTGACTGGAGAAATGCACAGTACTCTTCTGGTGACAGTTTAGGCTAGGAAACAGGGAGTATTACAGAAATCACATATGGAGATAGTTGTTAGGAATTTGGTGATTTTCTTGCAATTTTTACAATTAAAATTATTCTGCAATTCACTCTGGCAACATTGGATGGGGGAGATGCCAATTGCCAGGACAGCCTCTTTATCTGTTATTAAATTTTTATAATGTTAATTAACCTAAGCTTAGTTTTGCTTTACATCATTGTCTACTATAAGAGGTACCTCTCGTTTAACGATAATTCACTTACTGATCTTCGACTCCCTGCGAAAAATTTGAAAGAGAAATCGGATATATAGGGATACGGTGGTCCCTCGGTTAACGAACATATTTCATTCCACAGAGTTGTTCGTTAACCGAAAATTTCGTTAAACGAATCCATTATTTCAATGGGGTATTGGGTAATTGGTTCCAGCTCACAGAAAAGTATATACAAAGTAAAGCCAAAAACACAGTCAGAAACACTCCTAAAATTACCCCAAATCACCCTTAAATCACTATGCAGGGAATATACATACATATATATATATATACATTCTTACTCTTAAATCACTGCTGTAATGTGATACAGGTGATTAATTTTTATCTCTTCTGCAAAATATATGACGTTTACATTTATATTCAAATTATTGGCTGTCTTGCAAGGATTCCAGCAATGCAAATTATATTCTCCTAACTTTAGTCGGTGATATTATTTAAGATAAAACTTAAAAAGCCTACTGTATAACCACCAAACCCTGGCTGGGAGGGGGGAATGGGGGGGTGAGGGCCGGGGGAAGGGGAGGTGACAGTGACATGTTTGACAGTTAGCGCCGAAGGTCTAGTGAAGTATTTATTTGTCTATTTATGTCCTTTAGATTGAATTTCTGTTTTTTGCTTATAAAATCTCATAGAAGTGGCCGGAGAGAATATAATTTACATTGCTGGAATTCTTATAAGATAATCATTTACTTGAATGTAAACATGCGATAGTTTGCATTAGAGAAAAATTTAGTAATCATTTTGTACATTATTTTGATTACATGTACAATACAGCTTTGCCCTTAGGACAGTGTGTGCATGTAAATGAGTTTCAATAAATGAATACTGTACAGTATTACCCCGCCTAACGCGGCTTCACTTAGCGTGTTTTACCGTATAAGCAGTGCCTTGCCAGAGCTGAACTTTCACTTAACACGTATTTTTTCCACATATACGCGGTGAGTGTCCGGCTCGAGACGCTATTTTTAAATTTGCCCCATGCGCCACCCGCCCGCCCGCCTGCCTGCCTGCGCTCATCGCCTCTCCCTCCTCCTCCCTCCGCTTGGGCAAGCGGCGCGGTAAGGTTGCGCAGTGTGTATCTTTGTTGCGTTATCACTGACGTCATATGACGTATCGGACTGTGATTGGCCATGCATCCCTACCCCCCTCTGCTGCTAGCTGTAATTGGCTTAAACTATTATGACGTGACCACCCCGGGAAGGGAGGGAGGGAGGGAGGGAGGGAGGAAAGACGATGCTTGACCTAGCCGCGGCAGTTTCATCCCTCAAGGCCACACCGTGTAAACGCGCATCCATTGTTCCGTAAAATGGCTTCCGCCGGACCACCACCGCCACCAGAGAGAGACCTTTCCTTACCTGGACCCAGCGGCACTAAGCCAAAGAAGACACGACGTTCCTTAAGCTACGAGGTGAAGTACCAAATTGTTCAAGATTTGGAGAAAGGAACGCGGCAAGTTGATCTCGCGCGCCAGCATGGCGTCAACGAATCTACGATTCGCACGATCAAGAAGGATGCAGCCAAGATCAAAGAGCACATGAAAATCACAAAGTCTGCAGGTGCTTCATCTATCAGGTATTGCCAGAACAGGGTGCTGGCAAAAGTGGAAAATTTGCTGGTGAGTTATTTGATTCGTCAGGCGCGACGCAACATGGCGGTGGACACGCGCTCAGTGCAGGAGTACGCACGTGAGCTTTACGCAGCAGTGTCACGTAAGCTGGGAATTGCAGAGCCCAAACCCTTCAATGCTTCCTCTGGTTGGCTGCATAGGTTTAAGAAGAGGAACAAGATCACCAACATCAACATTGGTGGTGAGGAAGCTAGTGCTGACCGTGTGGCGGCTAGAGATTTTCCTCCATTCTTACGTGAGATTATGGAGGAAGGACAGTACACTGACGGCCAGGTGTTTAACATGGACGAATCTGGTCTTTTCTGGAAAAAGCTACCTTCCAAGACCTTCATTGTCCAGTCTGCCAGCAAGGTAAGGGGTCGGAAGTTGCAGAAGGAACGCATCACCGTCCTGTTTACCACCAATGCCTCCGGTACCTGTAAACCAAAGCTATCGGTGAGTCACACAGCCCGCAAGCCGCACGCCTACAAGAATATGGACATGAACAAGCTTAATGTCCACTGGCTGACGGCACATAAGGCGTGGATGTCCTCTTCTCTGTCCCTCTTCTGGTTTGACAACTGTTTTGTTCCCGACATGAAGAAATTATGCGAGCAACAGAATGTTCCATTCAACATTTTGTTGCTCCTTGACAACGCACCTGGACACTCGCCCCTACTTATGGATCGTCACCCCAACGTAAAAGTGGTCTTCCTTCCTCCCAACACTACGTCATTAATCCAGCCCATGGACCAGGAGTTCATCTGCAATGTGAAAGCTGCATACTCTGCAAAGAAGTTCAAGCTCCTGAACGACTCTACCAACACCAAGGATGAGTTGCGTAAGCTGGGTGACACCGACAGCGAGAGCAAAAGCGACGAGGAGAAGGAACAAGAGGTGGTGACTCAAGAACTTCTCGTCAAACAATTTTGGAAGAAGTTTAACGTTAAACAAGCTGTAGACTTCTTGGTGGAGGCATGGGATCTGCTGGCTATTGCTACGATTCGTCACGCATGGAGACATGTGTTGCATGGCATACCAGGTGAGAGGAGGAGTGAACCTGTGACTGGTGAGGTTCAGACTGTTGCAGTAGCAGTGGACCTTGCCAGAGAAGCTGCACTCAATATTACAGCTGAAGGCTTCTCCGAGACCACCAACGAAAACATCGTGGAGGTGATCAGAGATCCTGAAGTGACTGCCGACGAGATGTTGGAAGAAGAACATGTCAGTGAAGAGGAGGAAGAAGGTGCGTCATTCTCCGAAGAACACAGTTTAAGTCATAGTGATATTAAGTGTGCCATAGTGTGTGCAGAGAAAATGAAGTCCGTCATTTCCCGCGACAATGACGATGACCGCTATGAAGTCTTCCATACCCGGCTGGTGCAGGCTATGGAGCCGTACATCACGGTGTACCAAGACAACATAAACACCAGCCGTCAAAAAAGCATAACCGAGTTCTTCGCTCGCAACCCACCACAGCCAGCCCAAGCCAGTGATAGTGACAGTGAAGTTGACTTTGAGGGATTTGTCAGGGAAGCCCTGACAACTGTAAGTGACGCTTTTTTTCTGTGTTTCCAAGCAAATTATTGGTCATTTTGAAATATATTTTACATATTGACAATATATAATGCAGTGCAGTGTTTATTTAAAGAAAATAATCTTGAATTACACCAAGAGAGCTAAAATTTTATGGGTGAAATGGCGCCATGGGGTGACTTCTCTTCCACCCCAATGGCTTCTCTTCTTCCTTCTCCTCCACCCCCATTCTAAATCCCATCATCATCATCATCATCATCCAGGAGCCTTCTACATACACACCTCAAAGTAAGTGAACTTTTCTACCATTTTTGTTGAATTTAGGAAATTTTCGGTGAGCTGGAACCAATTACCCAAAAACCCATTGAAACAATGGTTTCGGTTAACGAACTTTTCAGTTAACGAACGATCTTCTGGAACGGATTGAGTTCGTTAACGGAGGGGTCACTGTGCACGCGCACGCACGCGCACACACACACACACACACTGGTCCCTCGGCTAACGAAAACAATTCGTTCCACAGTCGTTCGTTAACTGAATCTATTATTTCAATGGGATATTGGGTAATTGGTTCCAACTCACAGAAAAAAGTACATATAAAGTACTGTATACTGGTAATAGAATTAACAAAACATTAAATATAAACTAAATACAGTACTGCACTGTACAGTATACTGTACAACAATAAATAAAAAAACAATAGAATATTGTATTTTAACTTACTTTGAGGTGTATATGTCATATTACCAGCAGCTTTGTTTACATATCAAACAGCTGATTGTAGAGGCAGTCGATGATGACATGCCATATTCTTTAAAAAGTGCATTGGTTCTAATGCCTTCTTCATGTTTCATAATAATTTCTGCACTGCATATTATCAATGTGTTAACTTTAATTTCAGAATGACCAATAATTTTAATGTAAAAATGCAAAACTATTCAAGAGACCAACAAAATCAGTGTTCACTTCACTGCAAACAAAGTTAAACTGAGAAGCGTTGTTGGATGATTCAATCAGCTGATGGGTGCACAAAAACTGTTCCCTGTACTGTCTATATTATCAATATGTTAATTAAATTTCAGAATGGCCAATAATTTTAATATAAAAAATGCAGAATTATTCAAGAGACCAACTTTCTTGACATTTACTTCACTGGAAACGAATGTAAGCATAGAACCAATTACTGTATTGGCGGATTAGCCGATCAGCTGATGAGCACAACAAAACGTGCTTGTCGTAAGGATTTCGTTAATCGAAGTTTTGTTCGTTAATCGAACCGAAAATCCTTATGGGAGCTAATTCGTTAACCGAAGTTTCGTTAATCGAACCACTCATTAACCAAGGGACCACTGTATACTGTACGTTATTTTCATATACATTTCTTTTTATTCAGTTACAGTACATGCACACACCGCCTACATACAGAATGTGCAAATAAATAAATATAAATAATTATCATAAGGTCAAAACAAAGTGAACAAGCATTTGTCCGTGTGTTAAAAGTCACTGGAGTGTCAGGTCTAATCTGTTCTGAGCTGTCTCCTGTGGGTAATGAAATGGATTGCCAATTATTTCATCGCCCAGTAGCCAAATGGCAACACAGGTACAGTATTTTTTTTTATGTATTGGTATTATTTTATTTATTCCTCACATTTACTGGTTTATACTATTTTTACTTATTCCTCATATGAGTTGATACCTGTTGGAAATTCAGTTTCAGACTCGGTTGTTGTGGTGGTGGTGGTGGTCACAGCCAAGAATCATTGGTATGAACTTGGTGCCCTACTACAAAATGCGTCTAGGTTATACCTAGTATTTCTTAAAAGCTAGGGTCGAATTATGCACAAGGCAAATGAAACACTCTGCTCTTTACCAAAAAAGAATCAGGGTTCAACCATATATGAGATTGGTAAAGATATGAGTATAGGCTATACAGCAATTAAAAAAACAATAACAAAATGTCACCCACCAGTAACTGCACCACCAGTATCTGCCTCCTCGACATCATCAAAGTTTTCCATATCAGCTGTTATGATGGGCTCCTTAGGACTGATGGGCTCTGGTGGGCCTAGTTGGAACCCTTCTGGAGGGGAATTAGATGAACCTCCAGTGGCTGCAGACCCTACTCCAGACTTTTTATCATCTTCCTCCTCATCAGATGAGAGAGTCAGGATCACTGAGAATTAAGGACACAAACACTTGACCATAAAGATGAGGCATCATATATATTTCACACTACAACACCTGACTTCAAGTTCAATGCAGGGTAAAGCAGGAATATTTAACTTTTAAGACAAGGGGGATATATTACTTCAAACTACATTTTCGAATTTAAAGATGAGGCAACAATATGAATCCTTGGCCTAGTGACTTAAGAAACGATTCAACATCATCAGCATAAAGCAGTTAGAAGTTCACTGTACAGAGGGTGTATGATAGAAAATTATACAAGTTACTAAATTCTTATAACAGACAATATTAATCTCAGTCACATGTGAGGTTCACTTCACAATACAGGTGCTCCTCTACTTACGAACGAGTTACGTTCCTGAGGCTTGTTTGCAAGTCCAACTTTACTCTAGTAGATACCAAACATATTGTAACAAATGAAAAGATAAAGGATATTTAGTACAGCTATACCCTTTAATACAGCCTTAAAACCTGGCTCACTTTTCTCTTAGGTAATGTTTGTTCTATCTGGAATTTTCTTCAAAATAATCCAGTCTCATCCACATTAAACACCTGTTCTGGCAGGTAACCCCCCTCAGTGATGACGTTTATATCTCTGAAAATTTGTAAGTTGAACATTCTTAAGTAGAGGAGCACCTGTAACTAATAAATTGTTGGATTACAGCTCCGCTCGTGTTCATAGTTTAAAAAAAAAAAAAAAATGGGTCACATGGCCTCCAGTCCTTATTGTCTTCATCTTAAGATTAGGGCCCCAGGACAGGGACCCAACACCAATGGTTAGGTTACACAAGGGCCTATTAGAACTGGGGACCATTTGACCAGTCACTCTTAATATGCTACTTTCATCACAAATACTGTAGTCCAATACAGTATCTAACTTCTGAGACAATCTATTAAATTTTCTTTACTGTTGGGGGTTATTTATGGTGTGACTTCAATTTTCATTATTGTGCATGGCAATAGGTTGAAGTGCTGAAAGAAGAACTCACCTGGCTCCTCGTAGGTTTTGCCTCTCCCCCGCCCTCTTCCTTTTGACTTCTGGGCAGACGGCGAAGCAGATTTTTTTTCAACTCCTTTCCTTGCCCCACCTCCTGTCTTTCCATAGAATTCCTGTTTAGAATGCAAGTCCAAATATGACTTACAAAAGAGTCTTCACTTGAGGTTAAACAAAACAAAATAAAGAGAAACATGTGCTGTCCACACCAGTAAAGTGAGGCTACACTTATAGCTGAATGATTCAATGGAGAACTATAGTATAGAGACACAGAGTAATGAAAAGGAAGTGAAATCTAAGGAGACCAGATACACCACAATAACCAGCAGGAGCTATCTGTGGCAACCCTAACCCAACACTGCTCAAGTTACACTCAACAAAAATTTGATTATATAAATACCACTACAGCCCCGCTAATCATTTAGTACAGGTACAGTACAGGTTTGCACTTAGGTCATTTATTTCTTTTACGTTTCTTTTAGTATGGTGTGTGAATGCAAATGAGTAAAAATAAATGAAGAAATTTATGTAAATCTACCCAAAAATACAGTTGAACAAATGTACATTATTAAAATGTACTAAAATTTTAATCTCTTGTGCAAAATAAATGACATTTATATTCAAATTATTCACTGTCTTGCAAGGATTCCAGCAATGCAAATTATATTCTCCTAACTTTAGTCTGTGATATTATATAAGATAAAAACTGTAAGCCAAAAACCACCCAACCCTGGCTGGGAAGGGGAGGGAGGGAGGGAAGGTGACGGTGACATGTTTGACAGTTGGCGCTGAAGGTCGAGTGAAGTATTTATTTTGTTTATGTATGTCCTTTAGATTGAGTTTTTGTTTTTTGCTTATAAAATGTCATAGAAGTGACAGGGGAGAATATCATTTATATTGCTGGAATTATTATAAGATAGTGATTGATTTGAATATAAACATGCTATAGTTTGCACAAGACGAAACTCTTAGTAATCATTTTGTACATTATTTTGAGTACAGGTATATGTACAGTACAGCTTTGCCCATAGGACTGTGTGCATGCAAACGAGTTTCAATAAATGAATAGTTACATACCCGGTATATCGAGCAAAAAATATTAGTTGAAAAACTTTATGTAGACAGAGCTTGGATGGCTAAATTTTAGAATGACCAATACTTTTAATATAAAAAATGCAAAAAAATTCAAGAACACAACTTTCTTGATATTTACTCCATTGGAAACGAATGTAAACATAGAACAGATTACTGTATTGGTGATTAGCCGATCAGCTGATGCACACAACAAAGTGTGTTTCTCCTAAGGCTTTCGTTAATCAAAGTTTTCATCGTCAATGGAACTGAAAATCCTTAGGGGAGCCAATTCGTTAACCGAAATTTCATTAATTGAACCGTTTGTTAATCGTGGGACCACCGCGCACGCACGCGCACACACAGTCAACCCCTCACTTTACGCGGTAAATATAACCCACAGGGTTCCGCGGAAAGTGAGAAACGCGTAAAGTGAACAACATAACATATGGGATTAATTGAAATAGAGACCAGGCTGACCCCCAAACTCCACTTTTTGACGACACACAACTATGTTGTAGTAAAAATTTTATCTTAACTTTATGATGGTATGCACAAACAATTAATATAGAAAAGGTTAGGTTAGGAAAAATAAAGGATGGAGGCTGGTTCCGAGGCAGAGGGCAGGCCACTGGCCCTCAGGTGAGTCACCATCACTGTCATCCACACTTGTCAGGGCCTCCCTGACAAATCCCTCAAAGTCATCTTCACTGTCTCTACCTCTGTCACTATCACTGGCTTGGGCTGGCTGTGGTGGGTTGCAGGCGAAGAACTCTGTTATGCTTTGCTGACGGCTGGTGTTTATGTTGTCGTGATAAACCTTGAAGTAGGGCTCCATAGTCTGCAACAGCTGGGTAGTGAAGATTTCATACCTGTTTACGTCAGGGTCGTCGGAAAGGAGGAGCTTGATTTTCTCGACACACTCGATGGCACCCCTAACATTACTATGGGATAAGCGGTGTTCTTCTTGGGATGACGCACCACCTGCCTCTTCACTGACGTCATCATCATCTACCATCTCGTCGGTAGTCACATCAGGATCCCTTATCACCTCCAGGATGTCGTCGTTGGTGGTCTCGGAGAAGCTTGCAGCTGTAACACTCTGAGCAGCTTCTCTGGCAAGGTCCACTGCTACTGCAACAGTCTGAACCTCACCAGTCACAGATTGAATCTGCCTTACGCCCGGAATGCCTTGCAACACATGTCTCCATGCGTGACGAACAGTTGCTACAGACAGCTGATCCCATGCCTCCACCAAGAAGTCCACAGCTTTCTTGACGTTGAATATTCTCCAGAATTGTTTGAAAAGTATTTTTTGCTCTGCCAACTGTTGATCCTCGTCATCTTCGTTCTTGCTATCGGTGGTGGTGTCAATCAGGTTACGCAACTCTTCCCTGGTGTTGGTGTAGTCGTTCAGGAGCTTGAATTTTTTTGTTGAGAATGCAGCTTTTACATTACAAATTAACTCCTGGTGCATGGGCTGTAATATAGACATAGTGTTGGGAGGAAGGAAGACCACTTTTACGTTGGGGTGACGATCTAACAGTAGGGGCGAGTGTCCTGGTGCGTTGTCCAGCAGCAACAAAATCTTGAATGGCACATTCTGTTGCTCACAGAATTTCTTTACATCGGGAACGAAACAGTCATCAAACCAGGAGAGGGACAGTGTAGAGAACATCCACGTCTTACGTGCGGTCAGCCAGTGGACATTTAGCTTGGTCATGTCCATGCTCTTGTAGGCATGCGGCTTGCGGGCTGTGTGGATCACCGATAACTTGAGCTTACAGGTACCGGAGGCATTGGTGGTAAACAGGACAGTGATGCGCTCCTTCTGCGTCTTCCGGCCCCGAATCTTGCTGGCATTCTTCACAACGAAGGTCTTGGAAGGTAGCTTTTTCCAAAAAAGACCAGATTCGTCCATGTTAAACACCTGGTCATCGGTGTACTGTCCTTCCTCCATAATCTCACGTAAAAACGGAGGAAATTCCCTAGCCGCAGCACGGTCAGCACTAGCTTCTTCACCACCAATGTTTATATTGGTGATCTTGTTCCGCATCTTAAACCTCTGTAACCACCCAGAGGAAGTTTTAAAGGGTTTGGGCTCTGTAATTCCCATCTTTCGTGACACTGCAGCATGCAGTTCACGTGCGTACTCCTTAACAGAGCGCATGTCGACCGCCATGTTCCGTCGCGCCTGACGCACCAAGTAGCTCACAAGTAATTTTTCCGTCGTGAGAAGCACCTGGTTGTGGAAATACTTGATCATAGAAGCACCTGTAGACTTTGTGATCTTCATGTGCTCCTTTATCTTGGCTGAATCCTTCTTTATCATCCGGTTCGTAGATTCGTTCACACCATGCTGGCGCGCCAAATCAACCTGTCTTGTTCCTTTCTCAAACTCTTGGATGATCTTGTACTTCACCTCATAGCTTAAGGAACGTCATCTCTTCTTGGGCTCAGGGCGGCTGGGTCCAGGCAAGGAAAGGTTTCTCTATGGGGGCGGTGGTCCGGCGGAAGCCATTTTACAGAACAATGGATCCACGATTACACGGTGTGGCCTGGAGGGATGAAACTGCCGTGGCTAGGTCAAGCGTCGACTTTCCTCCCTCCCTCCCTCCCCCAGGTGGACACGTCATATTACTTAAAACCAATTACAGCTAGCAGCGGAGGGAAGTAGGGATGCATGGCCAATCACAGTCATATGACGTCTGTGATAACGCAACAGAGACATGCACTGCGCAACCTTACCGCGCGGCTTGCGGAGGAGGGAGGAGGCGGGAGCAGGCGGGTGGGGCGAATCTAAAAATAGCGTCGAGCCGGACACTCTCCGCGTAAAGGGGCACACGCACCACGGAATGTGAGCATCCTGGGTTCCGGCAGGGTACCGCGTAAACGCAGAATGTGGGACCGTGCAAAGTGAGAGTTGACTGTATACACACACAGTAATATCCCGCTTTACACGGTTACACGGTTTCACTTTCCGGGATTTCTCATTTACGCGGTACCTTGCCAGAACCAGACTTTCACTTTCCGCGGTGCATCTACTCATATACGCGGTGAAGTATAATTTTTTATTTTTTTTTATTTAGCTCATAAAATTCATACAAATTACCCAGCCAGAATATAATTTACATTGCTGGAATTCTTACAATATGATGATCATTTTGAATATAAACATCATGGATTTGGCATTAGACATACAAATTTTAGATCTAATGTAATAATTTGGTTTACACAAAGCAAATATTTTATCTTTTGTGCAAAATAAATGAAGTTTATATTCAAAATATTCCCTGACCTGCAAGGAATCCAGAAATGTCAATTATATTATCCTAACTTTAGTCTTATTACAAAACGTTAAAATCTAGTGTTTTCGCCCAAACATTTCTCAGAGAAGTAGGAGCTAGTGAGCTGGGAAAGGGGGGGGGGGGGGATTTGAGTCCATTATTTGACAGGACATTAACCTGGCGACTGTATTTCTCTAAAATATTAATTGTGTGAGCATACCATCATAAAATTAAGATGTTATTTTTACTATAACATAGGTATTGTGTCGGAAAGAGTGGAGTTTGGGGGTCGGGCCAATCTCTATTGGAATTAATCCCATATGTTCTGTTGTTCACTTTACGCGGTTTTCACTTTCCGCGGTACCCTGTGGGTTCAATTGATCGCATAAATCGGGGTACTACTGTGTGTGTGCATATATATATATATATATATATATATATATATATATATATATATATATATATATATATATATATATATATATATATATCTTGATAAATCACACGGGAAATTGGAAACAACGGAGCACCTTAGCTTTCGTCTTTATTCAAGACATCTTCAGAGGCAACTGGATTACATGGACAGAGAGAGGCTTAAATATACAGGGTGACCTTAAAAACATGAAGTCAGGTCATAATGATGTCATCCACTAATCCCCACACCAACACACACGTAGAGGAGCTTAAGAGAAGGGGGGTGACGTGACTAGTCAGGTCAGATCAAAAATAAGGGACCCACAAAATAATTATCATACATCTAGATCAAAGGTTTTCAAAGCATTTTTAACCTTGGGCCACTGACAAATAAATTTATGTAACATATTATCAGTTTTGAACTGACCATCACTAAGGTTTATTGATTTTAATTCCTTAATCAAACTAGCTTCAACCAGAAGTCTTTCTGTGACACAAGATGATTTAAATACTTCTAAGCTTTTTTCCCAAGCAATGGGGTGATTATTATTCCTAACATGAACGAACAAGGCACTGCTTTCAGATGCTGTTCTGATATTATACTTATGTTGTTTGATTCTGAGCTGCAGTGTTTTTCCTGTCTGTCCTACATAATTACAATTACATTTGCTACATGGAATACAATAAACACTTCCATTTACATTCAAACTTGGGCTATTCCTTATTAACATATTGGTAATGGTTGAGTCATACTTGAAAACAACATTAATATTTAGAAGCTTGAGGGACCGAACTAACGGGACAAATTCATTACGATAGGGCAGAGTCAAAATATTCTTAAGTGTAGGAACTTGTCTCGTTTGAGAGGAATGAAAGGATTTTTTAGCCCTTTTAAAACAACGATCAACAAACACAGAAGGGTACCCGAGTTTCTGTGCAATGGAACGAATGTCAATAAATTCAGAGTCACAAATACGCAGACATCTTAGGAACATAGCAGAAAAAACTGACATGTTGGTAGACTCAAGGTGATTCGATAAAAAGTGAATGAAACTGTCTACCTGTGTGGGTTTTCTGTATACCTTAAATTTATAGTTTTGGCCATTTCTCATGATAAGCATATCAAGGAATGGAAGGGATCCATTTATTTCTCTTTCAATTTTGAATGTGATACTTGGGACAATATCATTAAGCTTGTCTAAAAATTCCAATGGGTCACTGTTACTAGGCCAAAGACAAAGAACATCATCTACATATCTATGCCATGGCAGAATAAAGTCCACTATATTGGGTAGTAATCTAGACTAAAAAAGCTCCATATAAATACAGGCTAGAGGAGCAGAAAGACAATTACCCATGCTCATGCCAAATATTTGCTTGTAGAACTTCCCATTTGCTCTAAACACATTGTCAGTTACGCATAACTCTATCAATTTCAGGAAAGTATCACGTTCAATAGTTAAATCTAACAGTTGTAATTTATCTTTAAGAAATGAAAGTAAGTCTTTCACAGGTACTCTAGTGAACAGTGAATTTACATCAAAACTTATTAATTCGCAAGGTTCATTGTGTTTCTTGAGTTTATCAATTAAATCACTGCTATTGTGTACAGTATATGTGAATTAGATATTTGGCCTGTAAGAGGGGAGATAGCATCTTTACCAGCCACTTGGATAATTTGCAAGTAACAGAACCCACAGAACTCACGATAGGACGTAATGGATTGTTAAGCTTGAGTGTTTTGATCAATCCATACATATAAGGTAAAGTGGGATTGATTTGAGAGAGCTGTTTGATGAGATCGGGGTTCTTTTTCAATAACATCTTCATTTTGGAATTAGATAACTTATTAATATTTTCCATGGGATCTTTCGTAAGCTCACAATACGTGCTTTCATCACTAAGTAATGAATTCATCTTATCATTGTAGTCACTTTTATCCAAAATAACAATAGCATTAGACTTATCAGCCTTGGTAATATGGATATTCTTATTTCTTTTCAAGATTATCAAGGCTGTTTCAAATCTTTTTGGAATGTTTGAAACAAATTTCTTATGTAAAACACTGTGTATAGAGCCTTTAGCTATGGAAATATCTTCATTTGTAACATCTGACGACTTATTCTTTTCAAGGTTGATTAAACCTTTAGCAATAGTAAGCGGATTAACGCACCGTTGAGTGATAGAAAACTTCCTACCAAAACCAAGAACAAGTTTCTCATTTGTCTGTAGATCATAAGATGATAAGTTTATGAACAAATTTGGATCACTCAATATGGTCCAGTAACTCTCGTCAAACAGAGCACAGTACTCAGTGTAAAATACTTATGCAAAACAGTGTTTGTGTTGATAAGTGGCACACCATTCGTGATTTCGTATATCAACTTCTTAGTGAAACCGACAAAGCCCAAAAAAGAAGGTCAAATGCCAAATTTAATGCTATGTTCCTAAGATGTCTGCGTATTTGTGACTCTGAATTTAATGACATTCGTTCCATTGCACAGAAACTCGGGTACCCTTCTGCGTTTGTTGATCGTTGTTTTAAAAGGGCTAAAAAATCCTTTCATTCCTCTCAAACGAGACAAGTTCCTACACTTAAGAATATTTTGACTCTGCCCTATCGTAATGAATTTGTCCCGTTAGTTCGGTCCCTCAAGCTTCTAAATATTAATGTTGTTTTCAAGTATGACTCAACCATTACCAATATGTTAATAAGGAATAGCCCAAGTTTGAATGTAAATGGAAGTGTTTATTGTATTCCATGTAGCAAAAGTAATTGAAATTATGTAGGACAGACAGGAAAAACACTGCAGCTCAGAATCAAACAACATAAGTATAATATCAGAACAGCATCTGAAAGCAGTGCCTTGTTCGTTCATGTTAGGAATAATAATCACCCCATTGCTTGGGAAAAAAGCTTAGAAGTATTTAAATCATCTTGTGTCACAGAAAGACTTCTGGTTGAAGCTAGTTTGATTAAGGAATTAAAATCAATAAACCTTAGTGATGGTCAGTTCAAAACTAATAATATGTTACATAAATTTATTTGTCAGTGGCCCAAGGTTAAAAATGCTTTGAAAACCTTTGATCTAGATGTATGATAATTATTTTGTGGGTCCCTTATTTTTGACCTGACCTGACTAGTCACGTCACCACCCTTCTCTTAAGCTCCTCTACGTGTGTTGGTGTGGGGATTAGTGGATGACATCATTATGACCTGACCTCATGCTTTTAAGGTCACCCTGTATATTTAAGCCTCTCTCTGTCCATGTAATCCAGTTGCCTCTGAAGATGTCTTGAACAAAGACGAAAGCTAAGGTGCTCCGTTGTTTCCATTTTCCAGTGTGATTTTAACAAGATTTATCTTATCCACGTTTTCATTGTGGACTTACATGAAATATATATATATACTATATATATATATATATATATATATATATATATATATATATATATATATATATATATATATACAGTACAGTATTACCCCGCCTAACGCGGTTTCACTTAGCGCGTTTTACCGTATATGCGGTGTCTTGCCAGAGCTGAACTTTCACTTAACACGGATTTTTCCACATATACACGGTGAGTGTCCGGCTCGAGACGCTATTTTTAGATTTGCCCCACGCGCCATCCGCCCGCCTGCCTGCCTGCGCTCATCGCCTCTCCCTGCTCCTCCCTCCTCTTGGGCAAGCGGCGCAGTAAGGTTGCGCAGTGTGTGTCTTTGTTGCGTTATCACTGACGTCATATGACGTATCGGACTGTGATTGGCCATGCATCCCTACCCCCCTCTGCTGCTAGCTGTAATTGGCTTAAACTATTACGACGCGACCACCCCGGGGAGGGAGGGAGGAAAGACGATGCTTGACCTAGCCGCGGCAGTTTCATCTCTCAAGGCCACACCGTGTAAACGCGCATCCATTGTTCCGTAATATGGCTTCCGCCGGACCACCACCGCCACCAGAGAGAGACCTTTCCTTACCTGGACCCAGCGGCACTAAGCCAAAGAAGACACGACGTTCCTTAAGCTACGAGGTGAAGTACCAAATTGTTCAAG
This sequence comes from Homarus gammarus, assembly GCA_958450375.1. Lineage (NCBI taxonomy): Eukaryota > Metazoa > Arthropoda > Malacostraca > Decapoda > Nephropidae > Homarus > Homarus gammarus. The sequence goes on from CAUDMG010003354.1 coordinate 185,020, forward strand.
ATTTGGAGAAAGGAACACGGCAAGTTGATCTCGCGCGCCAGCATGGCGTCAATGAATCTACGATTCGCACGATCAAGAAGGATGCAGCCAAGATCAAAGAGCACATGAAAATCACAAAGTCTGCAGGTGCTTCAACGATCAAGTATTGCCAGAACAGGGTGCTGGCAAAAGTGGAAAATTTGCTGGTGAGTTATTTGATTCGTCAGGCGCGACGCAACATGGCGGTGGACACGCGCTCAGTGCAGGAGTACGCACATGAGCTATAAGCAGCAGTGTCACGTAAGCTGGGAATTGCAGAGCCCAAACCCTTCAATGCTTCCTCTGGTTGGCTGCATAGGTTTAAGAAGAGGAACAAGATCACCAACATCAACATTGGTGGTGAGGAAGCGAGTGCTGACCGTGTGGCGGCTAGAGATTTTCCTCCGTTCTTAGGTGAGATTATGGAGGAAGGACAGTACACTGACGACCAGGTGTTTAACATGGACGAATCTGGTCTTTTCTGGAAAAAGCTACCTTCCAAGACCTTCATTGTCCAGTCTGCCAGCAAGGTAAGGGGTCGGAAGTTGCAGAAGGAACACATCGCCGTCCTGTTTACCACCAATGCCTCCGGCACCTGTAAACCAAAGTTATCGGTGATTCACACAGCCCGCAAGCCACACGCCTACAAGAATATGGATATGAACAAGCTTAATGTCCACTGGCTAACCGCACGTAAGGCGTGGATGTCCTCTTCTCTGTCCCTCTTCTGGTTTGACAACTGTTTTGTTCCCGACGTGAAGAAATTCTGCGAGCAACAGAATGTTTCATTCAATATTTTGTTGCTTCTTGACAACGCACCAGGACACTCGCCCCTACTTATGGATCGTCACCCCAACGTAAAAGTGGTCTTCCTTCCTCCCAACACTACGTCATTAATCCAGCCCATGGACCAGGAGTTGATCTGCAATGTTAAAGCTGTGTACTCTGCAAAGAAGTTCAAGCTCCTGAACGACTCTACCAACACCAAGGATGAGTTGCGTAAGCTGGGTGACACCGACAGCGAGAGCAAAAGCGACGAGGACAAGGAACAAGAGGCGGTGACTCAAGAACGTCTCGTCAAACAATTTTGGAAGAAGTTTAACGTTAAACAAGCTGTAGACTTCTTGGTGGAGGCATGGGATCTGCTGACTATTGCTACGATTCGTCACGCATGGAGACATGTGTTGCATGGCATACCAGGTGAGAGGAGGAGTGAACCTGTGACTGGTGAGGTTCAGACTGTTGCAGTAGCAGTGGACCTTGCCAGAGAAGCTGCGCTCAATATTACAGCTGAAGGCTTCTCCGAGACCACCAACGAAGACATCCTGGAGGTGATCAGAGATCCTGAAGTGACTGCCGACGAGATGTTGGAAGAACACGTCAGTGAAGAGGAGGAAGAAGGTGCGTCATTCTCCGAAGAACACAGTTTAAGTCATAGTGATATTAAATGTGCCATAGAGTGTGCAGAGAAAATGAAGTCCTTCCTTTCCCGCGACAATGACAATGACCGCTATGAAGTCTTCCATACCCGGCTGGTGCAGGCTATGGAGCCGTACATCACGGTGTACCAAGACAACATAAACTCCAGCCGTCAAAAAAGCATAACCGAGTTCTTCGCCCGCAACCCACCACAGCCAGCCCAAGCCAGTGATAGTGACAGTGAAGTTGACTTTGAGGGGTTTGTCAGGGAAGCCCTGACATCTGTAAGTGACAGTGATGGTGATTCACCTAGTAATGGTGATTCACCTGAGGGCCAGTAATCTGCCCTCTGCCTCGGAACCAGCCTCCATCCCCGTATGCCGACTCATCTCTTCTACTACCGTAAGTGTTCCACCTAACTTTTAGTTTCTCTAACGTAACCTTTATTTTTCCTATGTTAACCTTTATTTTTCCTAACCTAACCTCTTCTATATTACTTGTTTTTTCATACCATCATAAAGTTAAGATAAATTTTTTACTACAACATAGTTGTGTGTCGTCAAAAAGTGGAGTTTGGGGGTCGGGCTGGTTTCTATTGGAATTAATCCCATATGTTCTGTTGTTCACTTAACGCGGATTTCACTTAACACGGGACCCTCTGGGTTCTATTGACCGCGTTAAGTGGGGTACAACTCTCTCTCTCTCTCTGTGCGTGCGTATATATATATATATATATATATAATATATATATATATATATATATATATATATATATATATATATATATATATATATTATACATATATATATATATATATTATATAGATATATATATATATATATATATATATATATATATATATATATATATATATATAATATATATATATATATATATATATAATATATATATATATATATATATTATATATATATATATATATATATATATATATATATATATATATATATATATATATATGTATAATATATATATATATATATATATATATATATATATATAATATATATATATATGTATATATATATAGTATATATATATATATATATATATATAATATATATATATATATATATATATATATATATATAGTATATATATATATATAGTATATATATATATATATATATATATAATATATATATATATATATATATATATATATATATATATAATATATATATATATATAAAATATATATATATAATATATATATATATATATATATATATATATATATATATATATATATATATATATATATAAAATATATATATATATATATAATATATATATATATATATATATATATATATATATATAAAATATATATATATATATATATATATATATAAAATATATATATATATATATATATATATATATATATATATATATAAATATATATATATAATAATATATATATATATATATATATATATATATATATATATATATATATATATATATATATATATATATATATATATATATATATATATATATATATATATACAGTTGGTCCTCATATTACGCGGTTAATGTAACCCGGAGGGTACCGCGGAAAGTGAGAAACGCGTAAAGTGAATAACATAACATATGGGATTAATTGAAATGGAGTCCGGGCCGATCCCCAAACTCCACTTTTTGACGACACACAACTATGTTGTAGTAAAAATATTATCTTAACTTTATGATGGCATGCACACACAATTAATAACTAAGAGAAATATCAATAATATTAGGTTTTTTAACACTTACATTAGTAGAAAAGATGGCTGGGCACACGGGGATGGGGGGTTGGTTCCGAGGCAGAGGGCAGATTATTGGCCCTCACCTGTATCACTTGTATCTTGTATCACTATCCACCACAGAGGCTTGCAGGGCCTCTTTGTCAAACCCCCCAAAGTTCATATAAGTCCATATCCTCACTATAATTATCACTATCACTGACTTGGGCCGGCTGTAGTGGGCGGCGGGTGAAGAACTCGGTAATGTTTTGATGACTGGGCGACCTTGTGCGCACCATTTTCGCACCTCTTACACAACATGGCGGATGGCGGGAGGTTTGGATCCAAAAATGGCGCGGCTTGCCAGCCGCTCTCCGCGTAATGGGGTTCACGACCGCGGAATGTGAAAATGTTAGGTTCTGGCAAGGCACCGCGTTAACGGTGAAACGCGGATTGTGGGACCGCGTAATAGGAGGACCAACTGTGTGTGTATATATATATATATTATTATTATCATATATACTTATATATATATATATATATATTATATATATATATATATTATATTATATATATATATTTATATATATATATATATATAATATATATATATATATATATATATTATATATATATATATACAGTGACCCCTCGGTTAACGAACTCAATCGGTTCCAGAAGGTCGTTCGTTAACCGAAAAGTTCGTTAACCGAAACCATTGTTTCAATGGGTTTTTGGGTAATTGGTTCCAGCTCACCAAAAATTTCCTAAATTCAACAAAAATGGTAGAAAAGTTCACTTACTTTGAGGTGTGTATGTAGAAGGCTCCTGGATGATGATGATGATGATGGGATTTAGAATGGGGGTGGAGGAGAAGGAAGAAGAGAAGGCATTGGGGTGGAAGAGAAGTCACCCCATGGCACCATTTCACCCATAAAATTTTAGTTCTCTTGGTGTATTTCAAGATTATTTTCTTTAAATCAACACTGTACTGCATTATATATTGTCAATATGTAAAATATATTTCAAAATGACCAATAATTTGCTTGGAAACACAGAAAAAAGCGTTTAGTTGAAGAGTCTCGAGCAAGATGTTACCTCCAGTGAAAACAGAGACTAACGCCTGTTTGCTGTGTTAAGAGGCTGGATGCTGCGCTTTAAACTAGTCACTTTACCTTCAATTATGTTCAATAATTGTTAAAATGACTAAAAAATTGAATATTAAACTTTTAAAATTATTAAATAGTATAAACTTCTTGATATTTACTAAAATAGTTAGGAATTTAAGCCCTAGAACCGATTAATGTATTGGCGGACTGATACTAAAGCTGGTTGCCCGGCCAGTGCAAGCAAAAACATGTCGAGGTCGGTTCGTAAGAAATTCGTTAACCGAATTTTTGTTCGTTAACCGAATTGAAGATCCTTATGGAAGGCAGTTCGTTAACCGAAATTTCGTTAACCGAGGTGTTCGTTAAACGAGGGGTCACTGTATATATATATATATTTGACTGCATCTCTTATTACTATGAAATCTCAAGATATTTAGTAGATTTTAAAGCACATATTCCTTTCTCAGATGTGTATGCCTATGAACATTTAAAGGTTATATCCCAAGTGAAAAAAAATATTTCACAGAGAAATTGCATTCATAATGCTGATCAGATCAGGTGGGTGCAGTGTAAAAGCAATGAAAAACAATAGTAAACAAAAACAAAACTCATTACATAAATAAAATGTTTAGATTAACAAACACAAAAAATACATAACATAATAAAACATACTGGAGTACTTCCACTAAAGGTCAAGTACTGTAGTAAGCTCAAGTACTGTACACATTTTGGTTTTTATCACAGTTGATATGTAATATACACTCTCTTTCTATATGAGTGGCTTTAAATTCTCAGATTCATAAATTTGTAAGGCTGCATGAGAACCTCCAGTTACAATAAACTATCATATAATATAATAGTAAGTACAAGCCAAGCAGAGATAATATACATACATGCTATGTCACTTTGTAAACTCTACTAAGATTGAAGACTTTTGCATTGTTAAAATTTCACTCTAAAATTACCTCTTAAACTGATTCATCCACAAGATTTTTGTTCAATGATTTGTAACCACAGTTATAAATAACCATAAGCTTTGACCCAAGGAATGCCTCCTGGCTTTGCTCTTCATTAGACAAGAAGCAACCAAACCCACCTTATGAAGAAAGAATGAAGAAATTGGTTTGTTTGTTTGGTTCATGTCATCTATTGTCCTTTGTTAACAAACACATGGCATCCACCTTCACCCAGTCCAGCCTGTCTTAATCATTACCAAAAATATAACTCACTCTTAGTAAGATTTTTTTTCTCAAATAATGTAAGTATCACTATACTTAAAATACTAATCACTCTTTTCAACATGTCAAATATGCCTTTAGGCTGGGTTTAACTCAGGCGGCCTCACATTCATACAAATCCATGAGAAATTCGGAAAAAAATATTCCAGCTAGTTACCTGTTTAGTAAAGTGCGATGAAAGTGAAATCCCCCTGTTAGAAATAGCCACTGAATCACAAGTGGAAGTCTTGGTGGAAGTAGTGGTAGTGGTGGTCGAGGAAACAGTCCGCACGTGGTCTGGTAACCTACGATTACACCTTTGGCAGCGATTTAGGTCTTCACTTAAAATACCACAGTTCGTGCACACAGCTATACGTCCAGCTATAAATCGCGGTTTATCCGCCTGCAAAAAAATAATAATACACATTCATACTAAATACTTAACTCGTGTGAAGATTTCTAGCTGCTCTACCTTATCTATCCAAAAATACATCACAGCTTCTCAGCTGCAAAATAAAACAGTCCATTCATGCAAAATAATATCTAATTTAGGCTATATAAAACATTTCTACCTCGGTCTCTCCCACTTTTGTAAGTGGTGAATCAAGGATTACACAAGTCTCAATTTAATCCTTCTCAACATGGTACGAAACATGTTTACCATATTGGTCTACCAATATGATATGAAAAAAGTCAACCAACATGATGAGCAGAGCAAGTTTACCAACTGCTCCATTTAACAAACAATAAACTGTATCCCCTTTACTTACTCACTTACAGAGGTAAAAATAAATAAAATCATTCACACTGTTTGACTGCTGAACAAGTATGGATTATCTTCAGGGCTTTTGAAATATAGCTCAATAACCACTGTACTGTTATTAAGAGAATGTATCTTGATTAAGATAGTCTGTGATTTTAAGGTTATTTTGGATGTTATTCTTTTGTTTATCATTTAAGCCAGCCAGTTAGATGCATCCTATATCTTCAGTTAACACTCTTGGGTTTGGGTAGGCACCTCCCATGAGACGCTCTGGGTCTGACCTGTTACTCACTCACCGCACTAGACTGCACCGCACGAGAGATAATTATACGTAATGAGTAATAGCAAGCTTGATACATGAGAGAAAAAGGTGGGGGGTTTGTTGCATTATCATTATAAATAAATTATCTACAAACACTTTTATACGAGTACCCGGTAATCATGATCATATAATTATTTCTATACGTAAGAGCGAGTAGAACAAAAAATGTTTGTTTACGCTTAATGAAATTGTTTATACATCACTTTATAACTTTGTTATTTCATGTGATTGCAATATGAACCTTATTCCGTTCTAAAGCAAACATTGCATAATGAAGAAAAATAGTTACAGAAGAAAAGTTGTGAAAAAATTAATATTTCACTAGGGAGAGGCATCAGGAGTCACCACACTATTCACAACGTGGTGCAATCTCCTTGCACTTTTTATGTTTTCCCATTCCTTCACCCTTGCCAACATTATATCCTGGGACCTTTAAACACAAAAGGGAGACCGGTGTGGTGACCTTGGAGTGCAGTCTACATAGCTGCCAGATCATGATGGCATTGCCAAATGTGCTTCTTGCATGTCTAGCATTCATAAGCACATAAAATTATTTTATTTTAATTTTTTACTTCGTACACAAAGTTGCATATTAAAACCCGAAATGCAATAAATTTTACCATATGCAATTTTGCATATGAAAACCCCAAGAGTGTTAAGAAGAAAACTGAACACAAAACTTTTGAGAATTTGGGACTATGTGTACAATACTTGTTAAAGGTAGCTTAAGGTTCTTGACCACTACAACTTTAAATTAAGTACTACAAAAACAAGCGGAAGGAAAAATGCAGAATGGGACGTGTTGAAGAAATATATAAACCCTGTAATTAAATTCTGTCCTGAATAACAATGAGGCATAGCACTTGGAAAAAATCAGAGGGGATGTTCTCAACAAGGCAGTTCAGACAAAGATCAAAAGCTGAGGTTGAAACTTGCAATCTTCCCATTGGCCAATATAATATTGTAGTTGTAAACATTAATTCAAGAAGTAAAATATTCATCTTGACTCCCCACCTGGCAAAGAAGAAATACAAAGGTATGCACTAATAGCACAGATAGTGTGTTGTGTTGATTTACTATTTTATATTAAGTAGTATTAAAATTTTGTGTTTTCAATTATACGCCCATTTCTATTTAAAAAGTACCATGCTGCCAATTATCATGAACCTTAAAATAACTGACAACAATCATCAATTTAAATGTGACAACTAATCACCATGATTGTTATGATTATCACCCAGCCTACTATCACCACATGTATTACATACACTGGACTGATTCTGTCATAATCAATCAATCAGAGAACCTTCCTCATATATGAGGGTTGACAACCACAGTCCTCCACTCTAAATGTTCTCAGACTGTTTTTACCAATACTTATAAAAAAAGGTTTTGCATCTCTTTGGGGACCCAGTTCTTAATTCCATTCAATCATTCCAGTCTCTGCCTTCCCTTGACCTCCTGTCCTCAAATTTGTCCATTAATAATTCTGTTATTATCCCTTCATCCCTAATTATGACCTAAGTATCTCATTTTTCTTTTTCTGTAGCTACATTTCAAGTATTTCTTTAAGTTTTTGCTAATCTTAGTACTTCATTTGTTTCCTGTTAGTGTAGCTTATGCTTAGTATTTGCTAATAATATGAATAACCAAAGTTGTACTTACTGGACCCTTGTCTGTTTGTTCTGAAGATATTGTCGAATGGACAGTTTGTTCTTGAATTGGAGGAGACGTAGATGAGTTTGTGGAAGCAATGCCAGATGAAGAAACAGCTATAGATGTGGATGACAAGGAGGATGTGGATAACAAGGAGGATGTGGAGGACGAGGAGGGAGATTGTAACTTGGATCCTGGTGGTATTCCTGACATTAAGACTTCATCTTCATGCTTTACTGTAAACACTGGATTGCTGCCTGCAGACGAAGTGATGAACTGTGGGGTCCTGCTAGAGAAACACTTTAAGTTACCACGAAATGTCCTTGGAAGATGTAAATATAAACATTAAACATGAACTGCGGTAGACAGCATTACATTCCCTATTCTCATTTCAATAAATATGTAAGATCATCCCCTGTTTCACAAACACACATTAATTAGACCTTATCCTGGTAGCATTAATGAAAACTCCCATAATCTAGTGAAATAACAAAAAGGAAAAAGAGGTATTGTAAAGCAAAAAAGCAAGACCGAAAAAGAAGTGCAAGGACAGAATGGAAGAGTACTATATGCAAGTGAAAGGTGTTAAGCAAGCACTGAATATACAGAGGCACCAGATTTTGTTTACTTACACTGAGGTAGTTAAAGTAGAAGTAGGAGCCTGTTGGGAAACTGCTGTCGTTACAGTCTGACTGAGAGGAACCACCGCTAACACCTTCTTTCCATTAGACTGCTGCACATACAGATATTGCTGTTTCAACTGGTTGTTTACTGCCAGAGGTCTACAAGAGGATGGGAGACATTTGTCATATTTAAAAGTTAGTGGCTCATAAAAATTTATCTACCCTTATCTGAAGTTTCATTTAGCTGGCATCAAACTCAAATAGACAAAGATCTTTGTAATATTCAATCACACTGATGAGTTTATATATTTCATCTTTATATATCCTACCAAATTCTGAATCATCTATTTATATGAACAGTACAGTACTGTACATGGAATTTAATTGAATACAATATTGCAAAAGGCAACATCAACAAAAGCTTATGCAGAGCCAAAATCTATAATAGATGAGTTGTGAACTTACATTCTGACTTCTTCATTGGGGGCCCTTGCCTGGATCTGTGCCACCAATTTCTGTTGCTGTTGCTGTTGCTTTAGGTCCTCGGACACCCGCTTACGGTACTGCTTTAAAGATAACTTTTTGGTTGGTGATGTGTTCTGCAAGTATGAGATCATGCATTATATTTACCCATGTTTTCCTTCATATAAATCAATGTTGGTGTGCAATGTTTTTTTTTTCCACTCCTGCAAGTCTTTTCTCACATGGTGCTAAGTGGCCAGTAAAAAGTGCAATACACTCTTCAATCATTTGCTGTTGTTCATTCTCTTTTCCTTATAAAACAGATGTGTCCTATTATGATGTTCCCCCTTCATTACAAGTGTACTCCTGTTACTTCATACAACCCAGCATCACCCATCAGCAGTAAATTCTGCCAGTTAATCCCAATACAGTACTCACAAAATGTAAGATACCAGCAATTAAAAAAAGCGTAGTTGACCACTAACCTAGTTTTTTTTATTAACAATGACCTTATCCAGGGACCAATAAAAATGAGTAGTGGTAATGATCCCTATAACGTTATAATACAACTCAATCAAACTTGCAAGACCAGTTGTAATGACACATAACCCCATAGGTTAATCAGTCAGAAACCAATGTATTAATAAACTTACTGTACTTGCAAAATAAACCCACAAGTTGACATTAACAAGCCTACCCTAGCCACAGGAGACACCAATACCAACATTGACAAAGAAAAAATATATAGCTTCCATACAACTATAGCAGTTACTTAACAATGGCACAAGAATGTTAGAATTAAAATCTAAATAAACCAAGTCTACCCACACGCATGGGCAGAGCTTATTATGTGACGTCGTTGACATGTAGTGGACCCCGGGTGAGACCACCCCACTGTATCAGAAGACATTCTTGCCAGCTATCCTGATTTTCTCATCCCTTAGCACATTATCTTTCAGTTAGCCACTTGGACTTCTCATGTAATCATTATTTTTGGGATATTATTAAAAATTTATTCTTATTAACAATCCTCCTTTTCCCCTTTTATTATAATTTATACGATAATGATTTTGCTGCCAGTATCAGTTAAAAAGCAATTAAGTAAGTAATAATAGGCATATGAGCTAGCTATTTACTGGGGGGGGGACAGAAAAAATAAAGAATTAAATATAATAGTTAATGAAAATAATAAAAATATTTAATGATTATAATTATCATTCTCTCTCTCCCCAAGCTATTACAGTAAATCAGAGAATACAATTTATCAATATGGCAACTAGATATACAGGTACACCACCAATTTTCCAACACCCTTGGTTCCAAAGCCTTGCCGGATTATCCATTTTGCCGGACCAAACAAGGTCACATAAAAATAATTCAACAATTCACCTCTGACCCACTAATTATGCGCCTCCCATGTCTCTAAAGCACCATGAAATGCTAGAAATGTAAATTAAACAAATGTAAAATGTAAATGAAATGCGAGAAAGCCATAATTTTGAGCAACATATTACTGTACACACTTTGTACTCAAATGTACTACACTATATTACAAGAATTCCAGCAATGCAAGTTATATTCTGCTAAGTCTAGTCAGCGACATTTTATAAAATAAAAACTTTAAGCCTAAAACCACCTTCACCCTGGTTGGGAGGATGTGGGAGAGGGAGGTGAGGTGTTGACAGCCAGCGGAGGTTACCAAGTGCGTATTTTCAGTCAAATAGAGAGAGACCAAGTTTTTTGCTTATAAATGTCAATAAAATGATTTGGTTGAATATAACAAACATTGCTACAATTTTTGTAAGATAGTGATTAATTTGCAAACAAACATCCCATAGTTTGCACTAGACATAAAAGTTTTAGTAATTAACTTTGTACATTTGAGTACAGGTTTGCTCTTAGGACAATTATTTCTTTTACCCTTTTTCACAATATGTGTTTAGGATGGTGTGTGCATGCAAATGAGTAAAAATAAACAAAGAAAGTTATGCATGTCTACCAGAAAATACGAGTTCAGAAACTTTTTTAAATGTATTACACTAAAGGACAAAAAAAATTATATATTAAGCAAACTGTGTGATATTTATGATCAAATTATTTGCTATCTTGCAAGGATTCCAGCAATGCAAGTTATATTCTGTTAAATTTAGTCTATGACATTTTATAAGATAAAAACTTTAAGCCTAAAACTACCTTCGCCCAGGCTGGGAGGGAAGTAAAGTGCCCTTTCATAATTTTGTCTGGACTAAAGGAGGTGCCGGACCATCAGTTCCCGGAAAATTGGTGGTGTACCTGTATTACTGATGACTAGGCTATACAACAGCTTAAAGCAACAAATAGGTACAGTGGTCCCTCGTTTAACGAACACAATTCGTTCCAGAGGGTCGTTCGTTAACCAAAAATTTCGTAACCGAATCCATTGTTTCAATGGGATATTGGTTCCAGCTCACAGAAAAGTACAGTGGTCCCTCGGTTAACGAATGGTTCGGTTAACGAATTACCTTCCATAAGAATCTTCAATTCGGTTAACGAACAAAAATTTGATTAACGAAATCCTTACGAACATCACGTTTTGTTGTGAGCATCAGCTCGTGGGCTAGTCTGCCAATTCAATAATTCAGTAATCTTTTCTATGTTTACATTAATCTCCAGTGGAGTAACTATCAAGAAAATTGTGCTCTTTAATATTTGTGCAAAATGAATACCCGTACTAAAATTTTAGTCTAGTGCAAACTATTGCATGTTTATATTCAAATTAATCACTATCTTATAAGAATTCCAGCAATGTAAATTATATTCTCTCCAGTCACTTCTATGAAATTTTATAAGCAAAAAACAAAAACTCAATCTAAGCAACATAAATAAATAAATAAATACTTCACTAGACCTTCAGCGCTAACTGTCAAACATGTCACTGTCACCTCCCCTCCCTCCCCCCCAGCAAAGGTCTGGTGGTTATACAGTAGGCTTACAGTTTTTATCTTATATATTATCACAGACTACAGTTAGGAGAATATAATTTGCATTGCTGGAATCCTTGGAAGAAAGTAAATAATTTGAATATAAACATCATATATTTTGCACAAGAGATAAAAACTGTAAGTACATTAGTATACAGTAGGTATTACATTTTATAATATAAAGTTTTTCAACTGTATTTTTGGGTAGATTTACATAAATTTCTTCATTCATTTTCATCCATTTACATGCACACACCATACTAAAAGAAATGTAAAAGAAATAAATGACCTTAGTGCAAGGATGGAGAGTACATGTACAGTACTAAATTGATGACGGTACTAAAATTATTATGTCTACTGCAAATTATAGCATGTTTATATTCAAATTAATCACTATGTTACAAGAATTCCAGCAATGTAAATTATATTCTCCCAGGTCATTTCAATGGCATTTTATAAGAGAGAAGCTAAATCACTTAAAGACTGATAAATAAACACACATTAGACCTTGAGCGCCAACTGTCAAACATATCACCTCACCTCCCGCTCCCCCCCCCCCCACGCTCCGTCCGTCCCTCCCTCTCCCCCATCTGCCCAGCCAGGGATTTAGGCTTACAGTTTTTATCATATATAATATTTCAGACAAAAGTTAGGAGAATATAATTTGCATTGGTGGAATCCTTGCAAAACAGCGAATAATTTAAATATAAACGTCATATTATTTTGCACAAGAGATAAAAATTAATCACCTGTATCACATTATAGTAGTGATTTAAGAGTAAAAGTGTTTATATATACAGTAGTACCCCGCTTAACGCGGTGTTTATATATACAGTAGTACCCCGCTTAACGCGGTGTTTATATATACAGTAGTACCCCGCTTAACGCGGTGTTTATATATACAGTAGTACCCCGCTTAACGCGGTCAATTGAACCCACAGGGTACCGTGTTAAGTGAAAACCGCGTTAAGTGAACAACAGAACATATGGGATTGATTCCAATAGAGACCGGCCCGACCCCCAAACTCCACTTTTTGACGACACACAACTATGTTGTAGTAAAAATATTATCTTAACTTTATGATGGTATGCACACACAATTCATAATTAAGAGAAATATCAATAATATTAGGTTTTTTAACACTTACATTAGTAGAAAAGATGGCTGGGCACACGGGGATGGGGGGTTGGTTCCGAGGCAGAGGGCAGATTATTGGCCCTCACCTGTATCACTTGTATCAATTGTATCACAATCCACCACAGAGGCTTGCAGGGCCTCTTTGTCAAACCCCTCAAAGTCCATATAAGTCCATATCCTCACTATAATTATCACTATCACTGACTTGGGCCGGCTGTGGTGGGTGGCAGGTGAAGAACTGGGTAATGTTTTGATGACTGGGCGACCTTGTGCGCATCGTGCCCGCGCCGCTTCCCGCGTATATGAGTAGATGAACCGCGTTAAGTGAAAGTTCGGTTCTGGCGAGGCACCGCGTATATGCGAAATCGCGTTATGCGAAACCACGTTAAGCGGGGTATTACTGTGTGTATATATATGTATATATATGTATATATATATATATATATATATATATATATATATATATAATATATATATATATATATATTTATTTATATATATGCAAGTAAATCACTGTAGGTGTGCATGATCTAGGTATATGCTGATAACCACAAGGAAAGAAACTATTTTAAGTAACATTTTACCACCTTCAGCAGTCTGGTTTAGATATGTTGATGATGTATTATGTCTCTGGCCATGTAATGAGGACCTAAAAGCTTTCCTGCCACAACTTAACAACCTAGCCCCCTCGATCAAATTCACTGTGGAATTAGAGCAAGACTGTAAATTGCCATTCCTAGACTGTCTCATCCACAGAATAGGTAACACTTTTAAGTTCAGTATTTATAGAAAACCTACTAATGTGTGTTCATACATTCATTATTATACCGCCCACCATAATAGAGTCAGTCAGTCAGTATTTTCAACAATGTTTTTACTTGCTTTGAGAATTTGCAGCCCGAAATTCATTGATGAGGAATATAAATATATCTATAATATTGGCTCAAACCTTAAATATCCTAGATCTTTCATAGACAAATGCCTGAACATTACTAAGAAATCTTTTTATAGAACTAATCCCAAGCCCACCCATGACCATAAGAATCTCTTAGTATTCCCATTTCACCAAAATTTCTCTCAAATTCCTTTACAACTAAAAACCTGGAACGTCAATGTGGCATTTAAAAACTCATGCACTGTTAAACAAATGTTAATCAAGAACTCCCCCAACAACACAATTGGTTGCATTTATAAAGTTCCTTGCAAAGAGTGTAATATGTTTTACTAGGGCCAGACAGGTAAAGATCTTGTAACTAGACTTAAACAACATAAATATAGTGTTAGGACAGGCCAGGAATCCAATGCTCTGTTTGTTCATTTGAGGGATAACAAGCATTGCATTGACTGGGATAATGCCTCCTCAATATTACCATGTAATTCAATTGATAGTAGGAATATCATAGAATCTAGTCTCATTAAACATACCGAAGCATTCAACATGAATTTGAGTAATGGCATGTACAAACTGGACAATTCTGTAATTAAGAATATTTGTAACCAGGTGAGAAGGTTAAGTCACCTTACCCTTTGACCTGACTACCAGCCGTTGTGGTGCTATTTAAAGATTAGTAGAGTCATTACCTAATACCTGACCATTGTGGACCTGATCTCACCCTCCTCTGTATATATACACCTTGTTTTGTACTTCTCCTTATATATATATATATATATATATTATATATATATATATATATATATATATATATATATATATATATATATATATATATATATATAAGGTTTATAATACACGGATTTGCAAATACGCGGACTGCCCCGCCGGAGGAATATTCTGTAAATTGAAGTACATTCAAATCGCGCACGGCACCGAACACGGGACACTGCCCGCTCCCGCAACCTCACACACACGCATAGCTCTCCCTCACTCAGTCAGTCTCGCTGTAACCACGCTTGTATTGACATCAGCATTGTAGTTGCAAAAATATTACATTTCCGTGAATGTATTATATCAAGCACAGTATGAATAGAATATCACTAATATAATAATAATAATAATAATAATAATAATAATAATTAACGGTTTATTGAAAGAGCTTGGCACCCAGAAGGCTGAAAATATAGTTACATATTTGGGGAATGGGTTTCGAATTACAAATAATATACAAGTAACATAAGTGACACAAATAAGACATATAATAACTAGGTGGGGGAAAGCTCAAACTACAGTTCATTTCAACATAGTGACAGTGCAAGGAGTAGTGTTTACTGGGAGTGAATACACTGGTTTATTACAAGTTATTGATAATTTTTACAATGGTTGGGACTGGGCTGTTCTTATAGCGATCAGTTCGTGCACGTATGGGCTGGATGCGGTTATGGTGTCGAACAGCAATTCTCGGACTAGGGATCTCAGGTGATAGTAGGAGCCGGTGTCGAGTAACATCTCTTGAACATCGGAAGGTTAGGTAAAGTCTCTTGTTTTTGTCATGTATTTCATCCTATTTTACATTGAAAAACATCACGTTTCAGCAAAACTACTAATTATTTCTGAGAATATATTCATTCAGGCACAGTTTAGGTAAAATATACATGTGCAGTAACATTTTTTTAATTGAAAACGATTCAAAAAACACGTACCCTCTAGCCCTGTTCAAGGAGAAGACTAGGAGGAGCTGTTTTGTGCTTAAGACGATGACAAGGAAAGTGATTTTGATGGATTTTAATGAAAATATTCAGAAAGACCCTGGCACTGTCAAGGAAAGTGGCTGCTGAAGGCTTCCAGGACATGGCAGAGGACGAGATTAGGGAACTAATTGAAGAGCACGACACTGAGCTGACCGAGGAGGATCTACAGGAGTTAGTAGACTCAGGCAAGGAAGAGGAAGCGAAAGGAAAAGAGGATGAGGAAGAGGAAGAGCACCAAGAAATAACGTTGGAGAAGTTGGGGTAGATGACCAGGAATATTGAGGCACTGAAAAACCTGGCCTATAGTATGGACCCCTCCATGGTGCGTGCCCTAAAATTCATGCGAGGGATGGATTACGTTTTCGCTCCATACAAAAACATCATGGAAGAAATGAATAAAAGAGACGACAACTCCCCATCACCATGTTCTTTGATCATCGAAGGAGAGATTTAACGCCAATCACTGGCGGCAGTGAGGAAGCAGCTGAATCCACCGTTGCCCCCACTTCACCACCCGTTATGGAATTGAGTGACGATGAGCCCGATGACCCCCGTCCTGTCGCCGAGGAGAGGTACGGTACAGTAAAGTGAAATTTTTATCTCTTTTTTTTTTTTAATAGCTTTTCTTGCCGTGTTTATTGTTTGTAAAAATGCACAGCAGAGTACAGTTCAGTACTGTACATAGGAAGTGGAGGTGCAGTTATTCACAAAACATTTGTGTTTGTTGTCGGCAGTAGTGACGGTGAGGAGGTGGAGGAGGCGGAGGAGGGAGCGAGTTGGGAGGAGTGGTGACCTTGGACGTGGGAGCAGTGACGAGATGCCAGCCAGTACATTACGGGTGTATTAATTGTTTTTATAACTATTTTTGCATTTTAATATTAAATACTGTACATTACGTTTCAACAAAACTACCATTTATTTCTCAGAACATGGAAATGTAATATTTTTGCTGAAATGATGTACGTATTACAGTGGAAAGTGACGAAAGCAATGACTCGCTTTCTTTCGTTCAAAAGATGTTACCGTAATCGCTTTTCAAATGGTTTTCAGTTGTGGGATTATAAGGCTAATGATAGGATAGAATATTATTGTAATACAGTACGAGTACAACAGTTTTTTTACTGAAAACCATTCGAAAAGCGATTACAGTAAAATCTTTTGAATAACGAAAGAAAGCGAAAGTCATTGTTTTCGTCATAATTTTATCTCACTTTCCACTGTAATATGTTCGTCATTCCAGCAAAAATATTACATTTCTATATTTATTTCTGAGAATACGTATATTCATTCAGTCACAGTTAAGGTAAAATATACTTGTGATGTAATATATTAATGAAAATACGGTATCGTAGTTTTCTTTTGTTTTAAATTAACAAAGATTGATGTTTCAAATGTAATGAACAAAAATTTATGTCCAGTATCTATAAATAAACTTTAATAAATGAATACTTTATGTTTTACATCGTCCTGTGCTACCATACCATGGATTTGGCTACTTTGGGCTTGCTATGATGACGCAAGAGATGTGCCCTGGCAACTGTACCGACAATCACAGCAGGTGGTGCGTTGGTGCATCGTTTACTAGTAGTTACTGGTAAATATTTTTCAACCTAACGAAACTGTTACCCTTTTAGAGGTCGACCCCCAATTTTTTGCCAAATAATTTGGTCTTAAAAACTCGAACTACACACAGGTATATACGGTAAATAAGGACATGGGGTCCAGGGGTTTTTTTATGGGGGGGGGGGGGGGCAGCAGCACATATACGCGGATTTTTAACATCCACGGCTATCTCTGCTACGTAACCCCCGCGTATGTTAAGGGCCGACTGTATGTATGTATGTATATATACATGTCACGTCACCCCCCTTCTCTTAAGCTCCTCTACGTGTGTGTTGGTGTGGGGATTAGTGGATGACATCATTATGACCTGACCTCATGTTTTTAAGGTCACCCTGTATATTTAAGCCTCTCTCTGTCCATGTAATCCAGTTGCCTCTGAAGATGTCTTGAATAAAGACGAAAGCTAAGGTGCTCCATTGTTTCCATTTTCCCATGTGATCACACACACACACATACATACACATACACACACACATACATACACATACACACACACCACCCCCCCCCCCCTCGCTTTACGCGGTCCCACTTTACGCGGTACCCTGCCGAACACGGAATGCTCACTTTCCGCGGTGTGTGTACCCTTTTACGCGGAGAGCGGCACGAGCAGGGTACGCACAAGGTCGCCCAGTCATCAAAACATTACCAAGTTCTTCACCCGCCACCCACCACAGCCGGCCCAAGTCAGCGACAGCGATAATGATAGGGAGAATATGGACTTTGAGGGGTTTGACAGAGGCCCTGCAAGCCTCTGTGGTGGATAGTGATACAAGTGATACAGGTGAGGGCCAATAATCTGCCCCCTGCCTCGGAACCAACCCCCCATCCCCGTGTGCCCAGCCATCTTTTCTACTAATGTAAGTGTTAAAAAACCTAATAATATTGACATTTCTCTTAATTATTAATTGTGTGTGCATACCATCATAAAATTAAGAAGTTATTTTTACTACAACGTAGGTATTGTGTCTGAAAAAGTGGAGTTTGGGGGTCGGCCCGGTCTCTATTTCAATTAATCCCATATGTTATATTGTTCACTTTACGCGTTTCTCACTTTACGCGGGCCGCCGTGGGTTCAATTGACCGCGTAAAGTGAGGGTTCACTGTATATATACCCTGCATAGTGATTTAAAGGCGATTTAGGGGAATTTTAGGAGTGTTTCTGACTTCATGCATTTTTGGCTTTACTTTGTATATACTTTTCTGTGAGCTGGAACCAATTACCCAATATCCCATTGAAATAATGGATTCGGTTAATGAAATTTTCGGTTAACGAACGACTCTGTGGAATGAATTGTGTTCGTTAACCGAGGGACCACTGCATTTCCCTCTCCACATCCAGTTTTCTGGCCAAAAGTTAGACTTTAGGGAATTTAAATTTAAACCTGCAAATGGCTCCCCATATATTTGCAGCATGCACAATAAAATCAACCTTTTCTGTTTTTCGTCCTCTGGAAATCGATGAAATCTCAAACTTTTATCGTGTAGTCTGTAATTTGATATGCACCTAAATACGGATCATTTATCAAGCATTGTCATAGACCTTTGCACCACGACGGCCAGCTGGTAACCGAGGTCCCACCCCAGACCCCCCCCCCCCCCCAGGCTGCCGGCCAAATGACGTCATGAGCGGTGAAAGACAAAATTTTTAATCAAAGTGGGTTGACTTGGTATAATTAGACTTGTTAAAATATCTTGGCTATTCCTTGTTAAGCCACAAAATTAAACTGAAGCTCTAAAACAAATGAGAAAATTATCTAGTGCACCAAGAGTTCTATGATATGTGTTTCCTAAAGGTGGTTAAAGACAGTCATATCAGTCTTTGTGTATCTTTTGCTTCAATACAGTACTATCATATACAAGATCTTACTCAAGAACAAAACAACATCCAGACAACACCAACTGCATTCTCCTATGCTGATCCTGTTTCATGTTGAGATGAAAATTAGTTAACAATTGACAGATACAGTCCAATACAGTACAGTATGCACAAATTTCTGCAGGAGTGTAAGGGCTTAACAAAGAAGTAACTTTGACAAATGTAAACAATCCCACCTGTATTGTTGTCTGTTTCTGTTGCTGATGTTCTTGTTGTTGTGGCTGGGAAGAAGCTGCTGTACTTTGGAAACTTGTGACACCAGATATTAATGACTGGCTTGCATGTACTCCTGCCACCTGCAAATAAATTTTTTTAAATTCTCACCAATTCTTTAAATTTTCTCCCAAGTAAAGAAAATTTCAAACTTTGAATTAATATAATAAAAATATCCCCAGTACTTTATCAAATGAACGAGACAATCTTGAAACACTGTCCCCTTCATATAGTGAGGACTGCCTGTATCCATTTATACCATACTTACTGCCTTTCCTTACACAGCACATACAATAATTCTTGAACATTTGTCAACCTTTATTTTACAATACTGTACCAGATTACAGACAACAAATGGTATACCTAAAATCAAACAATAAGGAACAGAGACAAGCAAGCAGGCAGGCAGGCAGGCACAGGCTGTAGCGTGTCACATTACTTACCTTCATTATCCAACCTTAGGATGAGAACAGAATTTCAAGGTGGCCACATGGCCAACTCATTAACTGTGTATCAGAAAGTCATCAACTAGACCTTTTCTTTCAAATGATCTCTTCAAACTCTCCTATTCTTGTGTGAGTTGGATCAAAGGATACAACACCTTAAGGGAGTGGCAAAATAATAATGTGAGAAGTGCAAGAAAGGTGAAGAAAAATAAAAAAGATCTAAGACAACAAATAGAAATACCGACACATACTTGCTCACACTATAAATATTATCTGTCATAATTCAGTCTGAAAGTCAAATGAGATTCTTTAATCCTTCAACACCTCAGCTAAACCTACAAATGCACTTGAAAGTATAATCACATTGATAAAAAGAAATATTTATTCAAATTGATTTAATACTTAATGGCACCCTCTTCATAGCAGTGCAAAGGGAAGAGTGAGACTGAAATGGAGGCTTGATGAACAAACAAGTTTCTAAGTATCAATCTTGATTATATCTACATGCTTCACATTCCCACAACAGTACTGTAAATCATTTTGAACTCAGTGAAAAGCAAATACCTGCACTGCTAATGCAATGTTGATAAATTAACATTAAAAAGTAATTTTACAGTAATACCCGATTTACGCGGTCAATTGAACCCGCGGAGTACTGCGTAAAATGAGAAACGCGTAAATGAAATAACAGAACATATGGGATTAATTGAAATAGAGACTGGGCCCACCCCCAAACTCCACTTTTTCCGACACCATACCTACGTTGTAGTAAAAATAACATCTTAATTTTATGATGGTATGCACACACAATTAATAATTAAGAGAAATATCAATAATATTAGGTTTTTTAACACTTACATTAGTAGAAAAGATGGCTGGGCACACGGGGATGGGAGGTTGGTTCCGAGGAAGAGAGCAGATTATTGGCCCTCACCTGTATCACTTGTATCAATTGTATCACTATCCACCACAGAGGCTTGCAGGGCCTCTTTGTCAAACCCCTCAAAGTCCATATCCTCACTCTCACTGACTTGGGCCGGCTGTGGTGGGTGGCGGGTGAAGAACTCGGTAATGTTTTGATGACTGGGGGACCTTGTGCACACCCTGCCCGCGCTGCTTCCAGCATATATGAGTAAATGCACCGCGTAAATTGGGCATTCCGGTTCTGGCGGGGTACCGCATAAATGTGGAAACGCGTAAACGAGAACCGCGTAAACCGGGGTATTACTGTACTCTTCTTGCAAAGGTCAATACAACACATTATTTCATCCCAGAAATGCCAACACAGTGCAATAGTTGTGTAATTTAAGCATAGTACTGTACTGTAAAAAAATATTGCTGCTTACCCTCTTTTCTTGACAACTATTACTCCTGCTTAATGTACAGTATGTTCTGTTGTCTTTTTATATACAGGAAAACCTCGATAAACGATGGGGTTAGGTTTCTGAAAAACCCATCGCTAAGTGTCCCCAAACACACAACACCGAAAAAAAAATCCTACTTATAAAATCAATAGAAAACACTCACCACATCATGAAGAGTAAGCCTGGTCATCACATTTCTCCTTTGAGGCTAAGCGGACTCTTGTAGGTTAAGTGGAGACGTCACATTGACTCCCACACAGCCTCTGGGGAGTCTCATGATGCTTAACATTGTCAAGCTTTACGTCAAAGACACGGTCGTCTTGGATTCCTTAGCCTTCCAAGACATTTTCAAAACTACACTGCTCACTTTACAGTCACAAAAACAGAGCAAAAGCACTTGTCACAAAAACAGATTGAATGATGATAATGTAAAAACAAAGATAAAAGCTGATACTGCTCACAACTTTTTCACAACAAATGCAGAGAACCTAACAGTCACAAAAACACACAAAATATCACTTCACAGTCACCATAACACCGTTCAATCTAAATGTTAGTGCTGTGCTCTCACTATAAGAAAAAGAAATACTGACGGTAAGTACAATGAATATACAGCCAACAATGGTGAACTATAATCATGGAGTTACACGATGGCGGGGAGATGCAATTGACAAAATACCAAGCACAGGTTGGCCGTGTGGTGGTGCGTGGGTTGTAGGGTGTGTCATAGGAAGGAAGATCAGCTAAAACTAATGGCCCATCACTTTTTTGGTAGATTTTAGTGTATATAAACAGAAAATAATTTCAGTTTCAATACCTTGCAACCTTTTGCTAGGTAAATTTTAGCGTGAAATTTATCGAAAATCTAACGTACAGCTGCATTAGTGCATTACAATTAAATAGTGAACATTGCTTTCTGACTTCATTCTTTAACAACCCAACTAACAATATTTTTTTCTGTTTTAGATTCTAATGCATTTATAAGTTGATAATATTTGCGATGGCTGCTTGTGTCAAGACGAGGAACCAAAAATCCAGCCATCTCAGTCACTATCTTGGGTCTGGGAGAGAGCTCCTGGAGTCGGAGTTGCCTACATTGAGAGATGCTTTGAGATACGGTGTTTTAATCAGGCAAATCAGTGAAAAGAACCAAAGAACTTACACAAACAAAGACATTGCCAGTGATATGACCAAAGCAGTCTTGGCACAGTACACTCTGGCTAACGCTCAGTTCAAGCCTCCAGTCATAACAAGTCACAAGAAGATTAGTGAGAGACTGCTAGCCAGTAGGGAAAAGGCAAGAGATATCTCTCTTGGGAGAGGAAAACTTGCAGTTAAGGACAGCTTTGCCAAGCAGCTGGACCAGTTATTTGACATAATTACTTGCAAGTGCCCAATTGTTCTCTGTCCTGAGTTTGGATGCGATAGTGACTGTAAATCCGAGGCCCACATCTCCTGTATTTGCAAGCGTGAACTGAAGATTCCTGTGATCGAACTAGCATTTGTCAAAGCACAGAGAGAGAAGACTGGCAGTATAGGGGCTCTCATGATTTCTAGCCAAGATATTCCGGAGTCCAAGAGACAGGAGGCTGCCACAGAGAGACAGAAGAGGAGAAGAGTTGCCGAGGAAAAGAGACTTGAGAAGGCCCAGGGTGAGGTAAAAAAGGCCGATGATTGGAGTCAAGCTGATTCAGAGTTTAATGACTTCCCCATGGCTGATCCGAGTGCTGACCAGGAGAATGGTGACTTTGTCCCTAACCCAGAAAATAATGATCCCAAAACTTCCAGGCATAACATTCGAAATAGGAAAGATATCCCGAGCATAGCTCTGGCCAGCATGCGACACCACACTGGTCTCAGAGAAACTGCAGAGATAGCAACAGCTGCCTGGATTGACGGTTTGATAAGGGGATAAGAGAAAATGGAATCAATTGTTTGTTCTTTGATGAGAGAAGGGATGACACTAAAATGTTCATGAAAGTTGGAGATTCTGACAAGTTGTTCCCTACCATGGTGAAGGAGGAACACTATTCCTGCTGCAGTGAACCAGGAGGGAAGTATTTGTGGCATTTCACTCCAGAGAAAGATGACATCAGGAAACCAGCTGAGATAGTGGCAGATAACATTGTGAACTGGCTCAGAGAGAGGAACGTAGACCAGACCCTGCAGGCCGTTGGAGGGGACAGCACCAACACGAACACAGGGTGGCAAGGGGGGGTCATACAGTGGATAGAGCGGAAGATTGGGAGGAAGCTGGTCTGGATTGTTTGTGACCTCCACACCAACGAGTTGTCACTCAGACATCTGATCCAGGAGCTGGATGGCAAGACTCTTTCAAACAACAGATGGTCTGGTCCTCTTGGCAAGATGCTGGACTCTGCCACTGAGTTAGAAATAAATCCGAGCTTTGAAAAAATCACAGTTGGCCCTCCACTCGTTGAGCTTGCACATACTGTCATTGACGACCTGAGTACTGACCAGTACCATGGTTACATGATTTGCAGTGCCATCAAAACTGGGGTCATGCCTGATAGACTTGCTTACCTGCAGATAGGTCCAGTCTCACATTCTAGGTGGCTCACAACGGCTCTCAGGTTCTGCAGAATTTGGGTCGCTCATCATAAACTGAAAAGGAACCAGCTTCACAACCTGAGACTTATTGTCCAATTCATCGTGAGTGTCTACTTGCCAAATTGGTTCAACACCAAAGTCAAGTCATCGTTTTCCGAAGGTCCGAGGCATGTTCTCTTCCAGCTTGAGCTCCTGAGGAGTCAGCCAAGGAAGGTTGTTCAGAGTGTGGAGCAGACTGTGAGGAGATCTTCCTGGTATGCTCATCCCGAGGCAGTTCTGCAGACAATGCTCTGCAGTAAGGATGAGGAAGAGAGAAGAGTGGCAGTCAAAAAGATCTTGGACATGAGACTTATGAGAGGATCTGGGCATGACGAATCAGTTGGTGACGATTCCTTCAGGGTCAGGAAGACTCCTGAAGTCAATCTAGGTGCCAAGACCCTCACTGATCTCATAGATCTGGATAACATCCAGGCTGGCAGTGAGCCCCCTCTTACCTGCAGCCTCACCAATGTTCAAGTCAGAGCTTTCCTGGACAACCCCATGCATGTCCCTACCTGGCCCTCGCACACCCAGAGTATAGAGCGTTGTGTACGGCAAGTGAGCGAGGCCAGCAGTCACGTGTACAGCCAGGAGAGGAGGGAAGGCTACATCCGAGCTCAGGTGGTCAGCACGATTTATGATGCAAAGGGTTATATATTGTTTCCTAATGCAAAATCACTGACTTGACATAGACAAATGTAATTTGCATTGCAGGAGTCCTTGTAAGACAGCAATTAATTTGAATATGTACAACCCATAGTTGCATTAAGAGTTAAAAAAGAAAAAATCCAACCAATGGCTATCGGTGGATATTTGATAGATATCGTAAAAGCAAATTTTGTTATCACATACAGTATAGCGAGATGGTCTTAATTCACGACAATCATTAAAGCAGAACATCGCTGAACGAGACATGTTTATCGAGGTTTACCTGTATATACTTCTATGGTTGTGTTTCACTTATTGTCTCTTTATCTCTCTGAGTATCACCATGGATCTGAAACTCCCTACAATATTTACTAGGGAATACTGCCAGTACTGTACAGTATTTTTCCTTTCCTACCTATCTGAAGTCTGAAACAAAAACTGTAAAACAATTACGTCTGTTCTAACAAGAAAAAAAATGATCGCTTCATTTTTAAGCCGTAAAACAAAGATGACTGAATCATGAACTATCTACAGCATATCAATTACAGGTAAATGTATTTCTGACACTCTTCTACCTTAACAGTATAATCAGAACTGTCAGAAGCAGATCTCCCTGACAGCAAGTTGAAGATGCGTTAGAACCCTTTAGTTTGTCTAAATAAATGCCCTGTATCCAAATTTCCAACCTTCCAGAATAAAAAGTTTCCTACATATTCACCAACAAATGACGAAGAATGCACAAATAGATTAAAATGCAATCCTCTTTCCCCATGACTAGCATAATGACCAGACAAACAAACCAATGGATGAACAATGTGACCGTTACTTCCAACACTTCATAAAATGGAGGAACAAAGAACCTTAACCATTTAAAAACTCCAGTTCTACAACATCCACACACTTCAAAGATTTTGCTCTTCCTAATCCTAATTTATTTACAAATATCAAGATCAATTAGGTTAAAAATAACTCAACATATCAAGTTTTGTAAGTAATCATTCATGATCAAGATGTTATTCGCACAAATACGTCTCTTTACCTACCATCCCTGTCCTTCACTTGTGAACTTATTCACTTTATTGACATTGTGACACTTAGCAAAAATAGCCATGCCATTTTAGCGGACACATAACATTAGGTAAACACCTAGTCACCTGTTGCTTTTGTTGTTGGTTCCCCAGTTGCTGTGAGAGCATCCTACGTTGCTGTGTAGTATTGGGATTGTTTACCTTGGCTCTGCCACTAGTCTTCTGCTGAGTTTGTATTCTGTTTTCAATCTGCTTTAAAAACTGATCTTGGTAAGAAGCTTGTTGTTCATCCTGTTGCTGTTGCTGCTGCAGGACAGGAGTGGGATATCTTTGTAAAGGACTGTTTCGCTGTAGTCTGGGACCCTGAGTCCTAGTTGAAGCTACGGCTACGGATGTTGCAGGTTGAGGAGTGGCTGCACGTAACCCTGGTCCACCTAGCACTGCAGATGCGTGGTGCGAAGACGGGTGTGTTGGTAACAGAGGTGTGGATTGAGTCAATGCTGTCTGTCCACCCACCTGTGCTGGGGACTTGGTACGCACATTACTGACACTAATTGGGGTTCGTACTATGTGCATACAACCCTTTTCATCTTCAAGTCTCTGAAAAAAATAACACAAATATCTTGTACTTAAGCAAACTCAACCACACCATTCCACAAGCATCTTCACACATGCAGAGCAAGTTGCACCATTCAATATCTATGTGCACAAGATCTCAAAAAAAAAAAATTATCACAATTAAATTCAGATGCCTCTTTACCTATTCCTACAATCCTGTTCCCACTATGGCACAAAGTGACCATAATCAAGAGCAGCAAAGAATCTCCTTCATTCCAGCTGCCTTACCAATGTGTTATTATGGTAACCCCTTTCCACAACTAGGTCCTAAGGTCAACTGAGTTATCCATGTACTCCATGCATCACACACCAGCAGCAGACTCATCCCCAAAAGCCCAAATGTAATTACAATAGAACCTCATTAAGGGGTACCCTACTAAGGCGGATATCGCTGAAGCCGGACAAATTATTTGCCCAAAAGCAATTACAAATTTTAAATAAATAAAAAATTAAAGAAGGGTAGGACAAAATTTTTCCTCCGATGACGTGTCCGCCCGAGACATAATTTCAAGGGACCAAGGCATCAGCACGCGGGACACAGGTGTCAGAGTTATCAATTGTTGTTATGGGGATTAATATTTCATTCCCTCTAGTAATGATACTATGTTTCTTAATATGTTATCCCATACTTACTTCGAACGCATGCCTGGCAATGGGAGCGAGTGAGTGACCGCTAGTTAGAGCGTCATCTGCAGTTGTCACTCTCCTCCCTTCCTCCCTGCCATATTTCACTGGATTTACTGTTATATCTATACAGTGGTCCCTCAGTTAACAAACACAGTTCGTTCCAGAAGGTCGTTCGTTAACCGAAACCATTGTTTCAATGGGATTTTGGGTAATTAGTTCCAGCTCACCGAAAATTACATACAAACTAAAAATAAATGCAGTAAAGTACACTTACTTTGAGGTGTGCATGTAGAAGGCTCCTGGTCGATGATGATGATTGGAATTAGAAGTGGGGGTGGAGGAGAAGGGTGAAGAGAAGGAAGCGGGGGTGGAAGAGAAATCACCCCATGCTTCATGCCGCCATTTCACCCATAAAATTTTAAGTTCACTTGGTGTAATTCAAGATTATTTTCTTTAAATCAACACTGCACTGCACTATATATTGTCAATAAGTAAAATAAATTTCAGAATGACCAATAATTGTACTGTAAAAATGTAAAAATAGTTTATGATCAAGAGTCTCAAGCAAGATGTTACCTCCACTGAGCAGAAACAAACTGACGCCTGCTGGGTAAGTCAAGTGGCTGTTTGGAGTGCTAAAAACTAGTTTCTTGTACTTCAATTATATTCAATAATTGTTAAAATGACTAAAAATTTTAATATAAAACTTTTAAAATTATTGAATAGTACAACCTTCTTGATATTTACTCAAATGGGAACGAATTTAAGCCCTAGAACCGATTACTGTACTGGCGGACTAATATTCCAGCTGGTGAGCAAGCGAAAATATGTTGAGAAGAATTCGTAAGGAATTCGTTAACCGAATTGAAGATTCTTATGGAAGGTAATTCGTTAACCGAGGAGTTCGTTAACCGAGGGATCACTGTAAGTGTTTATTGAAATAGTGCTAAATAGTGGCATCGTAGCCAGGTTAAATTCGTCACTGTAACCACCAGGCTACTGGTTCTTTTTCAACTCGTATTTTCGGGTAGATATACGTAACGGTCTTTATTTATTTTTACTCGGCTACATGCACACACCATTCAACATACATATTATGAAAAAGTAAAAGAAATAATTGTCCTAAGGGCAAACACAAAGGGAATACTGTATACATTTCTCAGTACACTAATTAGCTGGCTGTGTTAAACTTTCATTGGGTTTTATTTACTTATTTGGCAATATAGTAATTTTTGGTGTGTATTTTATTTTCTCACACTTCCTGGTAATGTATTGTATATATTATTTTTAAGGAAACTATGGCTACAGGAGGAAAATACACTAAAGTTTTTCCAAAGTACTGCCTGTCGTAAAATACAGTAGTACTGTATCTTTGGTGCTTTTTATATTATTTATCGTTTTTATACATTTAGTACATTCGCCGTAGGCTGAAGTAGCATTCACATTTTTGCATTACTATTGAAAAATTAAACACCAACCATGGCTCCTAAGTGTTTGGTGCCTGTAAGGGTGATGAGAAGGTTAAGCCTAAGACCTTATCAGTGAACTAAAAGTACTGAAGTGTACAATACTTTATGTATATTACCTTTTTTTTTATTAATTTTGATTAAAAATTATGTATTTCTTTCATAAAAATTGGATAAATTGGTGTTGTAATCGTTTTTTTTTTATTTAAAATGGCTGTCATTTTGGAAAATTTAATCTAAGGTGAACCTCTTATCCCTGACCTCATTAGTCCGCCTTAGCAAGGTTTTACTGCATACAGTATTTTAAGATTATCCCATAACATGAGAATAACTTAACTCTGGTAAGAATGCACAAAAGAAAAGGGTTACTATACATGTTCTATGAATGTGATCTGTTGAGATGACTGCTGCCCAGCTTGGAGTAACTGCTGTTGTTGAAGCTGAGGCTGTTGTGACACAAGCTGCTGCTGTTGAAGTACAAGATGTTGCTGAAGCTGAGCAGGTCCTTGTTGAATGAGCTGTTGTGGTTGTTGATGCTGTTGCAAGGGCAACTGCTGTACCTGCTGCTGACTTTGTTGTTGTTGTTGCTGCAGCTGAAGCTGGAAGGGCTTTTGTTGTACTTGTTGCTGTTGTAATTGCTGCTGCTGCTGCTGCTGCTGTTGTTGTTGTTGTTGTTGTTCCTGCTGCTGTGGCTGTTGCTGCTGCTGTTGCTGCTGTCTCAACTGTTCTTGTGTAAGTTGAGCTCTGAAAAATATTATACACATGCACATTACTAAATTAACAATATGTCATGCCTAATATCATAAGAAGTATATTGTACAATAGTTTGGAATATTTCACCACACAAATAGTAAATCTGTAAGTACAGTATAACAGATTGAAGCTTCCTTATCCCGCAATCATGGGATCAGCTCCTCCGAGCCAGATACTGTATAAGAAATTACCATTACCATTACAGTAATACCTCGGTCTACGCGGTTCTCGTTTACGCGTTTCCACATTTACGCGGTCCCCGCCAGAACCGGAATGCCCAATTTACGTGGTGCATCTAGGTACTCATATACGGGGGTGAAGTATAATTTTTTTTTATTTAGCTCATAAAATTCATACAAATTACCCGGCCAGAATATAATTTACATTGCTGGAATTCTTACAATATGGTGATCATTTTAAATATAAACATCATGGATTTTGCATTAGACATACACATTTTAGATCTTATGTAAGAATTTGGTTTACACAGAGCAAATATGTTATCTTTTGTGCAAAATATATGATGTGTATATTCAAAATATTCCTGGTCTTGCAAGGAATCCAGCAATGTCAATTATATTATCCTAACTTTAGTCTGAGGTATTATTTCTTACTATACCTTAAAATCTAGTGTTTTCACCCAAACATTTCTCAGAGAGAGAGGAGCCAGCGAGAGTGGGAAGGGGGGGGGGGGGGGGGGGGGGGGGGGGCCCCGGAGTTGAGTCCATTATTTGAATGGACATTAACCTGGCGACTGTATTTCTCTTAAATATTAATTGTGTGCATACCATCATAAAATTACAATGTTATTTTTACTAGAACATAGGTATTGTGCCGGAAAAAGTGGAGTTTGGGAGTCGGCCCAGTCTCTATTTCAATTAATCCCATATGTTCTGTTATTCCATTTACGCGTTTCTCGTTTTACGCGGACCTCCAAGGGTTCAATTGACAGCGTAAATCGGGGTATTACTGTATTTAGAAGGTCATATTTCTTACGTACATTACTTGTAGCATGTTACTGAATCCTGTACAAATTAATAACAAATAAACAATATTTTGTCAAGTTACAGTAAGAATGACAGACGCAGGGGTGGGGGGTGAATGGTCAGTTTCTCGCACAGTATACAGTAGTCTGGATTTACGCGATTTTTGTTTACGCGATGCCTTGCCAGAATGAAATGCTTTAATTACGCGGTAAATTTCATCATTTACGCGGTGAGCGGCTGGAGAGGTCCAGACGCGCCGCGCCATTTTATTACTCACGCGGTCCATTCTTGACCATACCCGGGAAGCGGCGCGGTGAGGGGTACACATTAGGTTGCATTTAAGTTATCGCTGACATCATATGACGTATCGGACTGTCATTGGGCCACGCATCCTTACCACCCACGCATTCCCTCCACCGCGAGCTGTGATTGGTCTAATGTAACATGACGTGCCTGCCACCAGAAGTCGCTGACCTAGCCGGGCCAGTCTCATTGTTCTCAGTCCGTGTATACATTTCTCTCTTGTGCCAGCTATTCCCCTCACAATGGCTTCTGCTGGACCCCCACCACCCCAGAAAAACATTGAATTACCTGGACCAAGCCATGATTATGTGAAGGAAATCATCGAGTTGGGGGAGAAAATTAAGCTCATCCTTGACAAAGACCCAGACAAGCATCGGTATGAAGCGTCTAATAACCATCTGACGAAAATTATGGAGCCGTATATCCAGATCTATCACGACAACATCAATGCTAGTCGTCAACGTAATATTAAAGACTTCTTTGCCCGCAACCCACCACAACCACAGCCAGCCCAAGTCAGTGATAGTGACAGTGAGAATATGGACTTTGAGGGGTTTGTCTGGGAGGCCCTGCAAACCTCTGCGAGTAGTGAAAGTGATTCACTGGAGGGCAACTAACCTGCCCTCTGCCTCGGAACCAGCCGCCATCCACGTGTGCCGACCCATCTCTTCTACTAACGTAAGTGCTAAACACCTTTAGATTTGTAGTTTTTTATTTAGATATTATGTGTGTAGCAATACCATCATAAAATTATGATGTCATTTTTACTACAAGGTACAAATTGTGTCGGAAAAAGTGAAGCTTGGGAGTTGGCCCAGTCTCTATTTCAATTAATTCCATATGTTCTATTATTCCATTTACGCGTTTCTCGTTTTACGCGGACCTCCACGGGTTCAATTGACCGGGTAAATGCAGACTATACTGTATTTGAAAAATCCATAATTTTGAGCAATATTTACTATCGCTTGTGCAAACTATGGTATTTTTCTACTGTACTCAAATTAGTCAACATCTTGCAAGGATTCCAGCAATGCAAGTTATATTCTGATAAGTCAAGTCTGTGTCATTTTACAAGATAAAAACCTCAAGCCTAAAACTACCTTCATCATATAAAATCCTTATCACCCACCACCATCTCGCCTCCCCTGCTCATTGGAAGGAGGGGGAGGTGGGGTGTTGACAACCAGGAGGCTTCGAAGATTACCGGGTGCGTACTTATCAGTGGAGGGGGAAGGGGTCAGGGTCTTTGGATTATAAAAGTTTAAGTATTTCAATTATAAAATATCACTGCCATGACTTAACAGAATATAATTTGCTTTGCTGGAATTTTTGTAAGATGTCGATTAATTTGAGTAAAGTACAGGTTGTGATAATTTATGCATTGTGGTTGCTGTTGCGAAGCTTCGTGGCATCACTAGTGTTTAGTGTGTCTCCATGTGCCCTGGTTTATTCACTGATCAGTTGTCGTAAATGCAAAAGTAGCCAAATCAAGCCTCATTAGCTCAGCTCTGAGTTACATTGACTTGTTACTGTATTATTTTACTTATTTTAGTATTGTATATACATTTAAAGAAATATTTATGTTTGCACAGTAATTATCAATAGACCCAGAGCAGGAAAATCCAGCATTACCCAAGTGGTTCATCTTCCCACCCACGCACCAACCATGTGAGGATGTGGCTAAACATGGTGCAATGTTTCATAATACTGTGAACCTTTGTCCCTAGGCCCGGAGCAGAAAGGTTTGGAGAGATTTTCCCGCCATTTTCTCAGATTGTCCGGTAATATCTTTATATCATTATTTATCATTTTTATACATTTAGTACATTCACCGTAGCCTGAAATAGGTTTTACTGTATCATGTGCCTGAGGGTTCTACATAGGTGTGAGCATATTAACGGAATTAATCACGATTTAGCGAACTAATTCACTAAATACGGTGAAAAATAACGAAAGAAATGCCTTCCGCTGAATCGAGAGTTCGTTACATCAGATTCCGTTAAATCAAGAGTATATTGTAAATCATCAAAAATGCAAATGAGAATCTGACAAGACATAACACAACTATACCTCTTCAAAAATGTTGATATAAATATACCGGTATACACAATAGAACCCCAGTTATCCAGAGTCCAGGTAACCAGCACCAAAATTAAATTATAATAATTCCTCCAAAATAAGCTTAGAATCATTAGTTTGAATACTGAACACAACGGGGATGAGCTGCCATGTCTGCTGCTATATTAAACAATAAAATTAATACATAGCATATCATAAAATACAAAGGCACATTTTTTATATACAAAAAATAGCTCCTTCCATACTCAAACCATCATCTGGGCAACTTGACACAGTTCAGCAAGGTTACATCAATCCTGAGCAGTTGCTTCAAGTTTATAAGGGATTCATTCGTCCTAACTTGGAGTACTGCTCTCATATCTGGGGTGGCTCTTCTTCTGTCCAAACTGTTAGATAGGGTGGAATCAAGGGCATTTCGTCTTATTAACTCTCCTCCTTTAGTCGATAATCTCTCTTCCATTTCTCTTAGCCAAAATGTTGCTTCAATCTCTCTCTTTTACAGGTACTTTAACGGGCAATGTTCGGTGGATTTGGCATCCTGCATACCACCGGCAAGGCCGTGGGTTCGTAACACTCGTCTTGCCCACGGTGCCCACTGTTTCTGTGTGGATGTCGGTCACACTTGTATATCCCGTTATAGTACATCCTTCTTTCCTCACACAGCCAAACTGTGGAATGCTCTGCCTTCCTCTGTGTTTCCATACTCTTACAATCTGTTTCACTTCAAAAAGCTGGTTTTCCGGCATCTTCGTGGTGTAGATTAATAGAGTTTTTTGCTCTTCTATTTTTAATTTCTTTTTACTCTTATTCACCCCCCCCCCCCCCAGCCCTGTTGTGGGTCAATGACCTGTGCCCGGGTGGGCTATTCCCTGTTAAAAAAAAGGTCAACCAGCTGACTCACAGACGTGTTACTGCCATTCTACACCACGTTTATGTCGTGACGTCAACATCAGGGGGTAGGGCGCACAGCCATACAGTTATAGCCCACCACCTACACACACGTTCACTTCCCACACATAGACACTCATGCTTTTTACTTTTCTTATTTTATAGTTTTCATTATTTTGTTTTTACACGGTCAGTCTGTAGCGTTGAATTGTAGGATTTATTGGGGGAACCTAAGACTGACATTCAAGTTCAACTAAACGGAAAATCTCTTTACCCGGCACCTCTCAATTCCCGTAGGTGCCAAATAACCGGTATAAAATCTGTGAAATCAACTACCATATTATAGACTAGTCACAACTATCCACACACACAAGAGTAATACAACGATGTATGCTTTACTATACTAAAGTACCTACCTATTAACTCTTTGGTTTGGTGTTGACACAAACTGCTGCGGCTGTTGTTGTAATAATTGTTGTTGCGTTAATTGTTGATGTAACAGAATTTGCTGTGGATGCTGTGCCTGTGCTGGCTGTTGCTTCACAGCCGTACTTCCTGCAAACACAACCTACAAAACAAAATGTCAAAAAGTTTTTTTTTTTTAATGGGAACATGTTCACCACTACTAATTATATACTGTACAGTAACTGTTACCTACAAACTTCTATGTTTACTTTAATCAAAGCTAGGTTTTTGCTACAATATTAAGATTATTCAATTAAAATAATTTTATTGTAGAGTGACTTCAAGTGCCATAGATAAATAAAACTAATCTAACAACAACTGCCTGTGGTGAGAAGCAGTAATGTTAGCCAAAATTGACTTACCATACTCTTTTATCTAAGCATTACAACAGTTGATTAAAACAAAGATTACCAAAACCTAGGGTACTGAAGAATACCTATGCAAAATTATGATTTCTGTAAAAATATCTTATATGCATGAAGTGAGAAGCAGTAGTGGTGGCAGCTGGCAATAGTCATGCAGTATCAGTTAGGCCAGGGGCTGGTCTAGTGCACTCATTTGCTAGGCCAGAAATGCTAGACCATCCATAAGCAGCATAAATATTAAATTCTGGTGACTACAGACTGCATACAGTTCACACTATCACATCAGTGTATAAATTCAATATTGCTAGGTTTGGGGGTCAAAATATTTTGAGCTAGAGCACATCTAGGTTAAAAAATGGGTTTTACATCAAAATTCTTTGGGCTGACAGCACACCTCGGCTTTTAGAATGGGGTCCTATAAAAAAATGGATCCTACTTGGCAAGAATTTGCTAATTACAGTACTGGTATGTCAACAAGAGTGTTGCCTGTCATACTGGTAGGCATACCATGTAAGCCACTGTCTGCACTGATTCCTCTTGCATAAACCTTTACTAACAGTATTTATCATTGCTTTCATGACACAAATATTGAATAACAAAGTATAATCAAATTTTGTGTTAGCTTGATCCAGCTTATAAAGTTATCTGTTTTACATAACAAAAAGTAAGGAGGATAAGCAAAAACACATTCAACACAAACGTTTTTCTTTTTTTTTGGCAAAGCAGTGATGCGAGTGATGTCTAACACAGATTACTGTTACAACCATTTTACATCAGGCACACAAATATCACACATCCACTGCTCTCCTGCACATTTGAATTTTAATCTGTGTGTCGATGGCTGGCAAGGGTTATCAATATTTTATGTTCCACTACCTATACTGTCACTTCCCTGTCTCTCAAAAAATGTGGCCAGTCACCATCAATGAGCTTAATCAAGGTATCTTAATTGCTCTGCATTAAGAATTCCATAATACAAGCAGTATTCAGCAGTACCCCTGAAGCACCATGAATGTCATCTTACTGTCCTGAGTCACATCCTGATCAAAACTTTCCATCAGAGACAATGTATAAGAACCAACATATGGCAAGACTGCTCAAGTGGTAATCGACTTGATAACACCATACTTGGCATCTTTGTATGATGAGAGCAGGATCTCATATTATACTGGCTAGCCTGTGAAAAATATTTAGTAGCACATTCAAGGGCTACAGTGAAAAAAAAAGTATGGAACTGGGCTGTGTTCGTCAAGTGCTATTTCAAAGCACATAACTAAGGTAGCCTTTCTCACCGGTGAATTTTAACTCTACATTGCAAATAGCTGTACCTGTATTAACAAACAGCATATAGTTGTTGAATGACTTGCTTGTTCTAAATAAACAAATTCATGAATTTACTATACTTTTAATAACAAAGGAGGCTACATCACTATTGACATTTAAAGCTGTTCTCGATTACAAGTATTATGAATATTCTTATTTATAGGGATTAGGGCCATTAACTAAGAGGAAGAAAGACCCAAGTAGCCAACCCACAACAATCATGGGAATAATCAAGGGATATAATAAAGCACTGATGATGATGAATGGAAGAGAGCCATTACCTGCTGAGGGTGAGGGGGACCAACTTGAAACACCTGTTGGTGCTGCTGCTGTGGGGAGTACACTACCCTCTGTTGTACTGGCTGTGGTGCAGTGTACACAGTCTGTCAACAACCACACAAAATACTAATAATCATGCACAGCTACAGGACATCCCATTAATGCTGAAAAGTCCCAGGGTTCTGTGTAGTCAAAACCTTTTTTCCTTCACTTGATCAATTGTTGTCTTTCAGTAAGCAACAAAAACCAGTCAAGAAATAAGCAATACATTAATGTGGAGAAGCAGTATTAAGCGTGTGGAAAGACAAACAAAATTTGCAAAATTTTAGTAAGATACGTGAAGGAAGCCATTGTAAAGCTGTGTGTGGTGCAGTAATATATAACATAAAAGGCATGAATGAGAGCCGGTAAACTTCTGGAAGAAATTCTCACATAAACCAACAACTGACAAAAGGCAATGGAGTAATATTAAGCATTAATAACAGTAAGTAACTCTGATAACAAGGAGCATCAATACTAATCCCTTCAGCATGATGCATCTACCAACTTAGTTTCAATTATGCATCAACAATAGTATTGAAGATATCAGTAAAAACAAATATCAACCCTGAAATAATGGAAGTACAATCAGCTAAAACAAAGCATAATCAAACCTGAAATGCAAACCTTTACCAAGAAGCAACAGATTTATAAATACAATAGTGATAAACCATATTCCATCCAACTTTATTGGGAAAGAAACAATGAATGTTCAAATATCAGTGACCAGATTTTCCAAAAGGAGCAATAAGGTTCATAACACATCTATTACATTAACCTTGACTTTGGGTGCAAACACTTGAATTTGAGTCTAAAATTGGTCTAGTAATAACAAATTCTCCTTTGATAACAGATATGCTCTGGACACATGACAGACAAAGACTTGAAAGACACAAGCACACCTGTACACTCAAGCGCCATAGTTTCAATGCTCCCTCTACCCCCACTCCTGGCTCGAAGGAAGTCGTAGTCAGGACTGCAAACTGAACGGTCCCTCCCCCCTTCCCCCCCCCCCCCTCTCATCGTTCAGTGGTGTAAGGTGGTAGCTCGAGGCTTCGCTGGATAGAACGAATAGTCTTCCATAATGAATTTGTGGTCGGAATTATACAGGCTGATATCGGTGTGAAAAACGCATAACGTCGAGACTGAAAGTAATAAAAATCCATGTGAAAATTTCGGTCTCGCACCTATTTGAGTTTTGCAGTGCATGTCTGCTGTTCACAGGTGCATGATTATTCTGCAAATGTGATTACTCAGCCAGTATGTTGATACTGGTATCTCACCCATAATCACACAGTCAGATGCATGATAAAATCAGCCTCTCTGACAAATAAGATATCTAAAGATTGGCAGATTGTTTGTGTGACTCAGTTGCGTTATGAGCCGCCGCTGGCTGGGCCGTTTTTGTGAGGCAAAAGTTGTCTTCGAAGCAGCATGCCTCAGGACTGCACAAGAAAGCGGTGATACTTAACAAGGTAAGAACATTGTTTGCATTACAGACAATGTATTAGTTTACTTTAATAGTTGTAGTGATATATGATCACCTGTAGAAATGTTGCGTAATTCAAGATGCTATACGTTTTAACTATTGCAGCTGCAGTAGGCTGCAACGTGTCTGCTTGACAGTATTTATAATGTTATAGATAAATTATCCATTCATATCCCTGAAGTAGAAAATCATTTCCCGAATATGTCACTTAATGTGTGGGAATGTATAGGTATAGTAACATACTGGAGCATAAACAGTATATTTCAGTCTCTCTTTATGCATTAATTAATGGGAGCCAGAAAAGAAAGTCTATGATCTGGGCTATAATAAAGGGGACAAGTGAGAATGAATTGGGCATATGACAACGATACGGTGCATTGTAAATTGGGGGATACAGGGAAAAGGAGAATGGGAAAAACAGAAGAATCATAGTTTGGTGAGGGAAGGTCGGGCGAGATTTGTGGGCAGGCAGGCATGAGGGGTTGCAGACAGGAAAAGGAGGAGATATGACAGTTGGGGTGAGAATAAGAGTGAGGGATTGGTTTACAGGTGGAAGGGGAAGGGTGGGAGAAAGTAGAGGACTGGGAGTCGATAGTAATACAGATGAGGTAAATAAGTCATAGGAGTTTTATTGTGGCAACTGTCATCAGTTATGCCGAGTTACGAAAACTGCCTGAAAAAGCCAATAGTTTTGGAAGCAGTGACAACCACGTTAGTCTTTTCTCTTTCGTTTATGTGTGTAACCAATGGGAAATTGTTAATCACTCCTCATAAGTATAATGAAAGAGTAAATTATTTTTCGTATTTCAGAAATGCCAGGAAGAGGGCGGTGTCATGGACGTGCCCAATGCACCAATGCGAATAGGGAAGAGGTGATCAGATAATGGGCTATTATTGTTGGGCTCCATGAGGGTGGGGACATTTGTTTCGTAGATAGCACGTCGCCCGGGCATTAGTCGGACAACTATCCTACGTTGGGTAAGACGACATGCAGAAGAGGGAAATGGTCGGCCTAGGGTGACGTCAGTTGAGGATGACCGGAGACAGAGAGATCACCAGAGCCAACCCTCTAACGACTGCCATTGCAATGACAAGAGATGTGGCTCATTCTTGCCACCCATCAACAACTAGACGCCAATTAAATGAAGCTGGCATAAACTTCGATGTTCCCAGTTCAGGAAGTGCTAACTGAAGAAAATAGAGCAGCACGCCTGGAATTCGCCCAGACAAACATACACCATGGCACAGACTTTTAGAGAAAGGTAATTTTTAGTGATGAAAAACTTTTACCTTTGTTTCAGCACCAGGTCGACACCGTTGGCGCAGTGAAAACACCCGTTATTGGGCAAACCACATCTTTGAGCGACAGAGGAGCGGCAGGGTTACTGTTTCCCTCCACGGATGGATGTTGTATGGTAGTCCATGGAGGGCTCGTTACCATTCAAGGATATTTTAACGGAGAAGAGTATGTCAACAGTTTGGAAACGTCATTCCTCCCTGCCGTCCGAGCATATGGTATTCCTGAGCCAGATCCGATAAGGTTTGTCCAGGACCCATCACCAATACATACAAGCCAGGTAATGAGAGTATGGTTTTCCTGCAACCCCAAAAATCGCCTAATTGACTGGCCTTCAAAAGGCTGTGATTGCAACCCCATAGATAATCTATGGGGAATAACAGTGCAGGAGTGGGAAGTAGAAGAAAAAACCAGACCTGCGGTGGAGAGGAAGGCCAATGAGGTTTGAGAGGGAATACGGTGCCATCCCGAGATCTGCAGCCACCTGGTGGACTCTCTCCCTATCCGCCTACATGTCATAAAAGTCGAGGGCGGCTGGACAAAGTATTAACCCATTGACGATGTAATCTACTCACCAGCTGTATTAGACATTATCCTGGATACAGTGCTACACCACTCCTGAAGTGGCTAAGTTTATGTTGTTACTTTATTATTGGTTTAATTAAGTAAATTATGATTGTTTTCAGTTTATTATATACCTGCATGTATCATATGGAGTACAAAAATAAAAGTAAGATAACATTTTTATTATACTGTATTTATATGATCATTACTAGGTTCTCCACTGCAGGATAATTATAAAAAAAAATATCAATAGATGGTATAAATGAGAAAAATAGACAGTTTGACTCCTTTATCAATATTTCCGGGGCAGGAGAGAGAAGAGAATTCCAATGTTTGCCTGACGGGAAGCTTAAGCACTCTACAGGGCTGTGCCAACCAGGATCTTCCAGGAATCCCACGAGAGATGTGAACCTCCAGTTGACTGCCAACAGTATATTGCTTAATGTGTATAGTTATGGTAAATAAAGTGTTGTGAAGTCACTAAAAAACCTGTATCGTGCATATATTCCCTCAAATATTTCATCATGAACTGCTATTCGTACAATCCAGCAAAGCTTCGAGCTACCACATTGCACCACTGAGCGATGGGTGGGGGAAGTGAGGGGGGGGGGGGGGGGACGTTCGGTATGAAGCCAAGGCTACGACTTCCATCAAGTCATGGGTAGAGGGTGCATCGAAACTATGGCGCACGAGTGTACCTTCATAAATCCATAAAAAATAAATAAATTAAGGTCAGGGAAAAAACAATGTAACATCTGTCAACACAATTAGTGATGTTAGGTCATAAAAATAAAATATAAATATCGGTAGTGTAGCTGTTTCTATTTTATAATATTTATACAGTATAGTATAATGCATCTATCTTTGATACTTTACTCCCTCAACCAGTCCAAGTCAACCACTGCAGTGAAATATCAGGATTTAACATCAACAACATAATAAATGAACCATGCTATCATAGGTACTAGGCAGCTACCAAACAGGGAGGTACTACCGCCTGGGAAGATATTGGAAGCATAATGTGTTGTCTAATGGTAGACCCTGCTGACATATGACATCACAAAAATTGTGACCAAGTCCCAGGTTGCTGATCTGACTTTCTGCCTCATTTACACACAATTGCTGGGTCTCAATTGTTTCACTTACTTGGACAACACAACATACATAATGCATATCGTTTTTCACTCTCTTTTATTTTTTTCATTTTGTATTTATGTGTGGTTATTATTATTAACTTTCGTAATGATAATAATAGATATTATTATTTATATTATTATTATATTTTCGCCCCTCAGACTCCGATGTGGGTCAGTGCCTATCATTTTATATTTCAACCCGAGGAATTTAAACATTTTGAAAATTCACCTCATTGCTTCTTCACTTTTAGAGCTCTCACTTCATCACATGGTGAATAAACTCATCCACAACAATTTTCTCTTAATTATCCTTTACCGCTGCTTTGATGTTATTTAGGAAAGCACATACCAGTATAGTATGTTGAAAATTCACCCATTTTATGAAATCACTTTTATGGTGTCCAGAAAATGCAAAACACCTTTGCATCCAAAATGAAACACTATCCAATTAATTGCCCCCCCTACCTCATGCCAAATGGGTTAAATTACTAAGGGTACAATCTTGACCAACTTGGCTTAGCCAATCAAAGAAACTAACAGGATTTATGACTTCTATGGATGACAAAACCACTTTCAACAATAGCTTTGCCAACTTCTTTAACCATCAGCCTGGGCCTCAGTGAGTAAAAAGATATCGAGTAGGCAAGTTGAGCTCTCTTTCACTCTATCATGATTATTCAAGCTTTTAGCAGAAACCAACTCTTAGAACTGCATTTTATTTACTTTATATATATATATATATATATATATATATATATATATATATATATATATATATATATATATATATATATATATATATATATATATATATATATATATATATCACAGAAGTTCAAATGCAATGCTCAAAGGGATAAGCTTTAAACTTTTGCACAAGAAGTTTTAGTTTTACTAACCTGTTGTGGCTGTGTGTAAATGACCTGTTGTTGACTCTGTGGCTGTGGTTGTTGACCTCCTGAGGGGATAGTAATTGAATATGTTCCTTGTTCTACCAAAATACCACTCCTGAAATGAAAATGACACTACTCAATGAAATTTTACCAAAGAATATTATTATGAGTTTATTCTTTTACAGTATTTAGATCACTTTGATCAAACTGAAATTGCTTCACTTTCTATTCTTAACAAAATATTGGATAACCCAATCTTGAGATTCAATATTTATTTTTCCTAATATATACGGACATTCTTTTTTCTTTATTCGGAAATTTCCAATAAAATTGTAAAACCTTTTTTCTTACCATAGCATTTCAATCTTCCCCATATGCACGAAATCCATGGTTAAAATAATTATGAGTTAGGTTGACCTTGAAAATACTTAATATAAATAAGAGTAAAAGGTGTATGTTGATCAAAGTTGACTAAATTATTTATTAATGTGGGGAGGTGAGGGTCTGATAAAAATCAAAAGGGGCTGTTATGTGAAAAATTTTGGGAACCACTGGTCGAGCTAATGGAGCAATAGCAGTTCCAGTATTATCTTTCAAAACCCTGGACATAATAATCAGAAAGAATAAAATAACCACACATCCCAAGGGCTTCCTTATTCCTGCAAGAAAACAGCTAGGTTCCTGTAGTGACTGATGTGTACATTAAGATAAACACATACAGTATAGCAACATTTTACTGGTAGTAGTTACACCAATAAAAAATACTGTACAGTAAAGTACTTTGCTCAAGAACATATTTTACAGTAGGTATATAAAAATTAGATTCTAATATCCATCTAAGCTAAATTGCAGCATTATCATTATCAATGCTCTGCAGAGGGAAGTACCATAATAAAAGTTACAAACTAACAACTTATATCTGAAAAAAAAAGACTATAATGAGGGACAGCATCATCTATGTTTTACAGCCATTTTCCAAGCCAGTACGAGTTTGCCATAATTACCCGACGGCAGTTTACAAGCTTCATGTTCTCTTGTAACCTCTCCAGCAAGATGCTTATATACTTGGGGTCATTTCTCTTGACCTCTTGTCTCCCCATGTCATTCTTGTCCTACCCCTAGCTCTCCTCCCATCCACATTCAAATTCGTGAATGTCTTGAGTCTTGATACAAGTGTTCTCTCTGGTCTCTCCACTTACTAGAACCACCTCAGCTTACCTCTACATGAAACCTCATCAATACTCTCAATTCCAAGTTGACCTCTTTAACTCTCAACAGAATTTCCTATATTCCAACATCACATCACATATGCATCTAAACATTCTCATTTCAATTCATTGAAGTCTATTTGTGTCATCCTCTTTGGGTGCCCATTTTTCATCGCCTTACAACATCAATAAAGGCAACAGCACCTTAAACTTCTTCTTAGTCACTTCTAACTCTTGCAAACGAGCTAGCTTCTACATCATCTCCAGGACTAATCATGTCACCCACTTAACAGAAGTTGTTGGCAAAACTCTGTGATACATCCCCATTGCTGAATTTTTCCAGCCCATCCTTGCTGAAGCTGAGGCCACATGATTACCAGCACATAATAAATAATGGCTGCCCTTTGTGTACGAGGATGGTCGGCCCTAGGGCCACCTAGGCATGAATTTGTTTATGGTGTAAAAGACAACACCAAAAGTTAACAAGTTGCATGACCCAGTGTCAAGAAATACTCCGAGAAGACCAGACAATTCACCAACTGCACTGGCTAACCATTACCCCAGAATACAATCCACAAATCGATTAACATCCGGGTTCCCAATTACTGCTGGGTAGACAGGGGTAAATGGTGTGAAGAAACTTGCCCATAGTGTCACCCTGCCCAGGAATTGAACCGAGAAGGCAAACATGCTGACCATTACACCAAAGGTTGCCACCTGCGCTACAGCACTTAAAATCAGCAACATCCTGCAGTCTGCCATTTACACTTCACCTTTTTTTTTTTACCCACCTCCAACACTCACTAAACATTATCGAATTACTGCCAACACCCCTCTTACAGAAAATATGGCCATTTTCCACAAGAGACCCTTCATCCATGTCATTCTGTGTTGTAGATTATGAGAGAAGCATTCGAAACTCACCAATTACATGTAGAGCTGAACATACGAACTATAAAAAAGCTGTACCCAAGTGTCATAAGTGGATCTACAGGAGATCCCCGACTTTCAAATGTCCGACCTACGAACACCCGCCGATACAAACGAGCTCACATAAGATCTATTTTAAGAATCCAACATAAGTACAACTGATTCCTAGTACTGTACTGTATTTACGTACGAGAACTAGTTTGCATAGCATATAGGCGGGTGAGGAGTGAAGCATCGCCCGCCCACATGCCTTGAGGGAGCGCCAGTACACTTTACCCTCACCGCATTAAAGTGCATCATCAAGTACAAACAGTTGTTTTTGCTTATTAACTCTTTTTCTGCCCTCATCATGGCTACCAGATACAAACCTGATGCAAGTGACAGTAGTGCATCCAAGAAAAGGAAAACAATTACAATGAAGGTGAAAGTTGATGTAATTAAACGTTCTGAAAAAGGAGAAACGCCCTCAGTCATTGGCAAAGCATTGGGCTTGTCGGTCAACAGTCGGAACAGTTTTGAAAGAAACAGAAAATTCTTGAACATGTAAAAAAATCTACACCAATGCACTCATCTGTGATAACAAAGAAAAAAATGGATTGTTAATTGAAATGGAAAGACTGTTGGTGACATGGGTGGAAGATCAAAATAAACAGGATTTGCCTCCAAGTCTAGCCTTGATTCAGGAAAATACGAGAAGCTTGCACACTAACTTTAAGACTA
Source organism: Homarus gammarus (assembly GCA_958450375.1). Taxonomy (NCBI): domain Eukaryota; kingdom Metazoa; phylum Arthropoda; class Malacostraca; order Decapoda; family Nephropidae; genus Homarus; species Homarus gammarus. Next base: position 229,341 of record CAUDMG010003354.1, read on the forward strand.
AACATGGTGCTGAAAGTGATGGGAAGATTTTGTTGTTAGTAGGGGCTGGTTTAACCAGTTCAAGGTAAGGGCAAATGGTGCTTGGAAAATACACTGCCCACAGTTTGTCCACGATTTCAGGGACTTTGAAAATGATGTTGGAGAAGGGATACAGACAGCTTGATATTCATGAGGATGATGTCACACAGTTGCTTAATTCTCATGCTGAAGAATTAAGCAATGAGAACCTGATTTAAGTGAACAAGCAAATTTTGTCAGAGGATGTAGAGCAAGCTGAAACTCCAGAACCAAAGCAATTCATTACCAAAGATATGGCAGATGGTTTCAGGATTACTTAAATTTGCACAGCAAGATACCAACACAGCAAGATTCACCAAGATTCATAGAGGTATTGTTGAATATCCATGATGTTACAGAGATATTTATGACAAAAAGAAAGTTTCAGTTCAACCATCCCAATAAAGCCTCTGTCACTCCTACAAATGCCCATCTCTACATGCAAGCCAGTTCCAGGTTTCAATGTAAGTGTTAATTTAAATTTTTTAGTTTCCTTTACTGTATTTTGTCATTCAATTTCTTCGTTTCTCTAAAACTGATTCGAGGTATTTAAAAGAACTTAGGCTATGATATAGTGCACATAGGGTATGTGTTGCGACTTACGTACATTTCTGACTTAAGAACGTCCTCAAGAACAGAACTTGTTTGTCCTCAGGAACAGAACTCGTTTGTAACCCAGGGACCCCCTGTATTGGAAAACATTTAGTGAAATACCGTACACTCACTCTGTATCCATAAGAGTGAGTTCTTCACCATCTGGAGAGATTACGAACAGCTGATTTTCCTCCATGACATCCACTTACTGCCTGTATACTCAACACTCTGCAACTAAACAAAAATATATAATAGTACAGTAAAGCCTCCAATAACGACGGTTCAACTAACGAAAATTCATATCTAAGACCCTCGTTAATTTAGGACACAATTCAATTCACGCCATTATTTTATTAGTATTTACAACGAAATTATAAAAATACAGTGATCCCTCGGTTAACGAGCACAAACCGTTCTAGCAGGTCGCTCGTTAACCGAAAAACTCGTTAACCGAAACTATTGTTTCAATGGGTTTTGGGGTAATTGGTTCCAGCTCACCGAAAATTGCCTAAATTCAACAAAAAAAGTAGAAAAGTGCACTTACTTTGAGGTGTGTATGTAAAAGGCTCCTGGATGATGATGATGATGATGATGGGAATTAGAATGGGGGTGGAGGAGAAGGGAGAAGAGAAGGCATTGGGGTGGAAGAGAAGTCACTCCATGGTGCCATTTCACCCATAAAATTTTAGTTCTCTTGGTGTAATTCAAGATTATTTTCTTTAAATCAACACTGCACTGCATTATATATTGTCAATACGTAAAATAAATTTCAAAATGACCAATAATTTGCTTGGAAACACAGAAAAAAAGCGTTTAGTTGAAGAGAGTCTCAAGCAGGATGTTACCTCCACTGAAAAGACAGAGAGACTGGCGCCTGTTTGGTATGTTGCCAGGCTGGATGGCGTGCATGAAACTAGTTTCCTTACCTTCAATTATGTTCAATAATTGTTAAAATGACTAAAAAATTTAATATTAAACTTTAAAATTATTGAATAGTATAAACTTCTTGATATTTACTAAAATAGTAAGGAATTTAAGCCCTAAAACCGATTACTGTATTGGCGGACTAATACTACAGAAGGTGGACCGCCAAATGCAAGCAAAAACATGTTGAGGTCGGCTCGTAAAAAACTCGTTAATCGAGGGATTGCTCGTTAACCGAAGTTAAGAATCTTATGGAAGGTAACTCGTTAACCGGGGGATCACTGTATATTACATTTTTGCATAAATAATAACTAAATCCCGATATTATAAAAAAAAAACCTTGCGCCTGGAGGCTGCCGGGCTTCTTAGTGGTGATGCCAGCATCACTAGTATAAACAATCACAGCTAGCAGGCCCTTTGTTTTCACACATCTGAACAGGAAAAGGAGAAAAACTTTCTCAGGTTGCTTACAGCATTTTTGCATTCCTATTCAACATGGACAAGAGAGCAAGTGCTGGTAGTGTTGTTTCAAAAGCTACGGTAATAGAGAGTGTACGTATAAGCTTAGCCGAGAAACTAGATGTGTTAAAACAATATGAAAAAGGTGAGAGGTCTGTGGATACTATATGGAGCAAGCAATGAACATATTTTCTGAGGTGGATCCATTAACAGACTAAAGCATTCAAATTTAAATAAATGCAAATGACCTCTACATAAGGATGTATAATGAGAAAAGAAAGCAGCTGTGCAAGGTTCTTTCGACAGCTTTATTATTCGAAGGCCTAAACCATCAACTTCAGCTACACCATCAAATTCAGCATCATAAGCAGCTTCAACAACAACTTCAGGTTCAGTAACAGTTTCAGCAACAGCTTTATGAAAAGCTACAGCTTCAGCCAAAGTTAAACCTGATGACTTCGTCATGAGTAAAAACTTGCAGACTTCACCAATATTGGCGAGTAAAATTTTTTTTTTACATTCGTAAATATTATTGAAAACATATATGAACAGTAAATAAGTGTTGCTTTCATATTCATAGGTAGAGAAATGACGATCTGTTTTCACATGTACGCACTTATTGTAAATACGTTGGCGTTCCCAATCGTCTCCCTTTATTTCTTTACCATTGTTGGTTAGCTATTTCTAGTGTTCCATTTATTAACATTAAATAACATAAAAACTCCTCCCCGACTTACGACGGGGTTAGGGACCCAAATCCAGGTCGCAAATCGAAATGGTGGCAAGTCGAAAATGCTTAAATAATACATAGAAAATCTAAAATGGGTGTCTCTTTTTCTTCTCAGCACCACAAAACTCTCACTTTTAAGCTTGCCAGCCATTTTAAAGTGAATTACAAACGAAAATTTTGTCAGTACACAGCGCAATCACTGATGTTGGGTCTCGAAAATACGTAATTTGACAAAATTTTGGTACGACTGAGGTGGTCGTAAGTCGGGGAGGAGCTGTACTTAAAACATACATACAGGTATTCAATTTTTTTTACATTAAGTTCACAACAGCTACTACCTGGGTCTTATTTTCTTCAGTTTCTTATGTAGAACCATCGTCACTCACAAAAACAATGCCATCTTGTCTCCTCGTGTGTTTTAATATTCTACGTATTATTAATGAATTGCATTGTTCATTTCACATATATAAACATTAATTCAATCAAATACATATTCAGTAATAAACAATAATGAATCTTTTGTACATATTCTTAAGATAAATGACCATATTTCCTCGAGTGCTCACATATACATTGGCGTTCCACTATCAGTCTCACTTTTTTTTTTTAAATCAGTGGTTACTTCTACTGTACATTAAATAACATTAACTAAAACACATTTTTTACATTAATTTTACAACAGCTACAACCAGGGTCTTATTTTCTTCATTTTCTCGTGTAGAACTATTGTCCCGGACTCCCAGCTGTAAACACAAACGAAAACAATGGCGTCCAATCTCCTCTTGTGTGACCATATTATTATTCATTTATATTGTATAAGGTGCATTCAGAAACATTATTTAAAGAATATAGTTTGCAATTTTCATTAATTGTATTGTTTTGGGGGGAAAAGAGGGTAAAAAGCCACACAAAAGATATGAAAAGGTCACACTTGGGAACGCATCTCATCATTATTGCTTTATTTTAATGGGAATTAATGATTCGCGATAAAATGATTCACCTTACACTGCAATATTGGAGGACGCATTACCGTCGTTAGTCGAGGCTTTACTGTACACATTTTCACTCAAGTTATGGAAAGTTGATTAAAATACACAATAATTATACTTACATTAAATAGTTTACCATTTTGTAAAATAATACATATACAAATTTGTTAGTAAATGTACACTACAGTACTTATATCAATCATTAAGTATATGTAATAGAGGAGGATTTGATAATATTTGAAGTTGGAGGGCATGTGATATTCCTGAAAATAGTGCATGTCACAGGGGTTGGTAACTCTGAGCCCCATGTCATCTACAGAGGGGAAGCACATTGTAAACACGTGGTAGCTCATCCCCCCGAATTGCAGGGAATTAGTGCTGTAATATAAGCAGGTATGTGGTTGAGTTGCAGGGGGAAGGGTGAATATTATGTGTCAAGTGTAGATCACTGGGATAACGGCTGGGGTATAAATAGAAAGGATATTGACTCATTTTGCAGGAATCTTGTAAGGCCAGTAGGCTGAGGTGGAGAGTTTGGAGGAAAGTGACAAGAGGGAATTTAGAGGACTTGGAGTACTGCTCTCATACTTGGGGTGGCTCTTCTTCTGTCAACTATTAGATAGGGTGGAATCAAAGGCAATTTGTCTTATTGACGCTCCTCCTTCAGTTGATATCTTTCTTTCCTTTCTCTTCGCCGCAATGTTGTTTCACTCTTTCTCTTTTACAGGTACTTTAATGGGCAATGTTCTGTGGATTTGGCATCCTGTGTACCGCCGGCAAGGCCGTGGGCTCCTAACACTCGGCTTGCCCATGGTGCCCACAGTTTCTCTGTGGGTATCGATCACATTAGAATAACCCGTTACAGTACATCCTTCTTTCCTCACACAGCCAAACTGTGGAATGCTCTTCTTCTGTGTTTCCATACTCATACAATGTCTCAATTCAAAAAGCTGGTTTTCTGGCATCTTTGTGGTGTAGATTAATACAGGTATAATCTTTTTCTTTTCTATTTTTAATTTCTTTTTACTCTTATTTTTTTGCCCCCTAGGCCCCGTTGTAGGTCGATAACCTGTGCCCGGGTGGGCTATTCCCTGTGACCTTGCTACCTCAAGAACGGCGACAGAGAGGCCCAGCTGGTTTTGGTAGTGTGACAACCCTGTGCATGGTGAGATCTCCAATGTCTACCTAAAGTTGCTATTAAGAATCTGTGAGTGTGGTGGATTAGTCACAGCGTCAAGTAGCAGCTCGGTGGAAGCGTGCCGGTGGCATACACCAAAACCAAGCAAAACTTATGGGAGGTAATACTCATCATCAACAGTGTTGTTACGGAGTGACACCTGGCAAGGTAGCCAGAGTAGTGTTAATAAGGGAGATAGTCGAGTATAAGAGTAGTTCCTGTACAGGGGCAGTGAAAGGATAATGTGGTAGTAACCGCAGTAAGTGTAGCGAGGTCAAAAGTGATGGTTAACCTGAAAGCTGCGTATGGCCGACAAAAACAAAAGGTACAGCAAGGAGTTCCCAAGCAGTAAGCTGTAAAGTTGAATCGAAGTGTGCATTATTGTCAGAAGCTGTGGGGCCAATGTATGATGGCGATGCATGAATGAGTGGCCATGAGTGTATGAGATGTGGTGAATGGATATATTAAACTTGTGATTTATTTTTGGGTGCAAGGTATCAATTGTATTAATTTTTTGAAATTTCATTGTGTGTGTGTATGATGCCAGTGATGTAATAAATCAGTGTACTGCTACCAGATGTTATTCAATCTTTGCAGGAATTCAGTTGACTAGCATAAATTGTCTCTGCTAGTGAGGCAAGGCGAGTCCTGGAATACTCTGCTTTTAATAGCGAGGCCATTTCACCCCATTACATATACAGTATACAATATTGTACCAATGAATGCAGCATACCACAGATTCAAGTGATACTAAAGTACGGTATAAAGTAGTTGTTTTTATAAAATACAAGAATACAGTATAAAACATCACTTACAGTATAAAGTGGCAGACACAAAACCCCATAAGATGATATAAGGGTAGAAATGGTTTTATTTATCATTACCATCATTATTTTTCTTTCCACAACATACACTCAACTGATAACCTCTATCCCTAACAGACTACTTAAACATGGCCTAAAAATGACACATACAGTGGTCCCTTGGTTAACGAACACAATTCATTCCACAGAGTCGTTTGTTAGCTGAATCCATTATTTCAATTGGTTCCAGCTCACAGAAAAGTACATACAAGTATAAACAAAATGCAGTAAAGTACACTTACTTTGAGGTGTGTATGTAGAATGTTGCTGGTTAGTGATGATGATGGGAATTAGAAGTGGGGGTGGAGAAGGGAGAAGAGGAGGAAGTGGGGATGGAGGAGAAATTGTCTTTCTTTGAACCCATGCTTGATGCAGTAATATCACCAATACAATTTTAAGTTCACTAGCTGTAATTAAAGATTATTTTATTTAAATCAACACTGCACTGTGCTATATATTATCAACATGTTAACTAAATTTCAGAATGACCAATAATTTTAAAGCAAAAACGTAAAAATACTCTGTATTCAAGAGAGCAACAAACACGATGTTTCCTCCACTGTAAAAAAAGTTAAACTGACGCTTTGGTGGCCGAGTCAAGCGGCTGATGGGCGTACAAAAAACTAGTTCCCTGTACTGCATATATAATCAATATGTTAACTAAATTTTAAGATGACTAATAATTTTAATATAAAAAATGCAAAAATATTAAAAAACACAACCTTCTTGATATTTACTCCAATGGAAACAAATGTAAACATAGAACCGATTACTGTATTGGCGGACTAGCCGATCAGCTCATGCTCACAACAAAACGTGTTTGTCTTAAGGATTTCGTTAATCGAAGTTTTGTTCGTTAACTGAATTGAAGATCCTTATGGGAACTGATTCGTTAACCGAAATTTCGGTAATCGAACCGTTCGTTAACCGAGGGACCACTGTATACTGTACCGAGCAACAAATTTATGCTGCTTTATCTCACTACTGTATATGGGCAGTTTTCAAATGATATACATGCACTGGTACCACCAAGGATACAATGGCTGGAGGTCTTAGGATTACCAAGGCCCCTAAACAACTGAAACCATGAAATATGTTCAATAATTATCTAGAAAACTGACTTGTGAGAAGGACCAACTTTAGGAAAATCTTGTATGGAAGAACACATATTTCTTAGCTCTCAGGGGAGAAAAGGGAAGGAATTGTAACCATAATACTAGGGTTGCCATACGTCCGTATTTTCCCGGACATGTCCTCCATTTAGGTCTCGAAATCTTCATACGGAAGGAATTTTTAAAATTCTTCAAAAGTCTGGAATTTCATCTTCCATCATTTTCTCCACGGAAAAAAACATGACACTGTAATAACGAGAGAGAGGGGGAAGGTGGAAACCGTAAAGATCCCGTTCAGTTTTCGTCAGCTGATAAGTCACGTGTACGCCTGTACGGTGTTGTCAACTTAGCTGTCAAATATTTGATTGATAAGGGGGTAGAAGTTGATGAAGTGTTTTGACCAAGTTAGTAACCTGAAGCAGTTTGTGGAACATTACAAGAGTGATGAAGAATTTAGTAATCTGCCAACACATAAAAAGTCGACCAGATACTTTGAAAAATCAAAGAACATTGAATGCCACTCAGAATTGCTAAGAATTGCACAATTCTTCTTTGCTATATCATCTCACAATGCAAATGTAGAAAGAGTTTTTCACTGATGCAAAGTCAATGGACAAAGGAAAGGAACAAATTGAGTGTTGAAACAATGAAAGGCATTCTGACTGTACAGTACAACTTCCGAGAAACGCCTTGCAGTGACTTCTATACTTTTCTTAAGAGCAATCAGCCAATACGTTGTACACTCCTCCATACAAATGTTTGCCGATGATGGCAAGTTATTTCGGGAAATTAAGAACCAAGCGGACTGTGAAGAGCTGCAGAAGGACCTCTGTGGGCTCCAGGAATGGTCGAGGAAATGGCTGCTGAGATTCAATGTCACGAAGTGTAAGAGGATGCACCTGGGGCGTACCAACGGTAAGGAGGCGTATCATATGTCCCAACAGGATGAAGAAAATGCACTATTTGAGACTGTGTGTGAGAAGGACCTAGGTGTGTATGTTGACAATGAGCTGAAGTTCTCGGGCCATTGTGAGAAGAAGGTAAATCAGGCAAATAAATTATTGGGTCTTATAAGAAAGTCGTTCAGATATCTAGACGTTCCGTCCCTCGTGTCGATCTTCAGGAGTACTGCCACCCCCATCTGGTCCCCGAGATATGCTAGGGACTGTCAGTTGGTTGAAAATGTTCAAAGGAGGGCCACCAGACTGGTGCCTGCACTTCGGCACCTCAGCTACCCTGAGAGATTGGAGCGCCTGAACTTGCCTAGCTTATACTACAGATGGGCAAGGGGGACCTAGTTGAGGTGTATAAGCATCTCAGGGGGCACTACTCAGCTGAGTGTCCTTTCTTGGAGCTGGCGGACGCTCGCCCCACAAGGGGTCACAGCTCAAGATTGAAGAAGCCACAAGTCCAGAAAACCGTGAGGGCAAACTTTTTCGGAGTGAGGTTGTAAACTCTTGGAACAATCTACCAGAGAGTGTTGTGACGGCACCGAGTGTGAGCACTTTCAAGAGAAGACTTGACCAACACTGGAGCGGGTTCAGGTACATTCAGGAGCCGGTGCATGCCCAGTATTTGCCAACAGTGCGTGACAGAGACGTAACCGATCACCCGGGCGGCTAGCGAGCCGATCTTTTGGTGAAGAATATAAATGAAAAGAGACATGACCGATCGTCCAAGCGGCTAACAAGCCGATCAGTGGCGAAGAGGATAAAAGTAAAAGTACAGAAAAATATGCTTGGGCACATCAAGTCACACACACAGTGGGGGAAGAAGACTGCAGCTAAGGGAATGAAGATGTTCAGCCTTAAGCAAAGGTAATTTTTTTTTTAAGATTTCTATACCATGTATGTTGTATATTAGCCTGTGTGTGCCAGGCGGGGGGGGGGGGGGGGGTATGTCTTCGGGAGCGTCCTCTTTTTTGAATGTTCAGATATGGCAACCCTACATAATACTAGACAACCAAATGCTTCCTAGCAAACAAAATACTATAGTCACATCTTAATCAACCTACCTAACCTAATTTAACCTAGCCTAAAAATGCACTTCCATCCCAAGTTGGTTGGTTTATCTGGGGTTAGGGTTATCCCGTACCCAAGACAACTCATACACAAAAAAGTCAATTCATTCCCAAGTCAACTCGCACCCAACTCACGAGATAAGTCGTACCCAAAATAATCCATACCTATTAGTATATATACCATGCATTTTAGCTTTATCTATGATTACAAAAAAAAAATTATATAAATCTTACAGGAAAGTGCAGGCTTTAAAAATGTTGCATCTCATTACATAAGTATGTTATTCCGCCACACAAACGTTGCACTACAAGTACATATTTCACACTGTGGTTTAGAATAACTTTATTGCAATTTACTGATTTCAGGCTAATAGATTTGGCAGTTTCAATTTATAAACTGGGTTATGTAAACATTTAAAATGGTCATAAGTAAACAAAATATAGACATGCATAAAAACATTGATTTTCCAGCTCCAGCTTTTCGGAAACAAATCAGTTAGTATACAGTATATAATTCGGGGCTCCTCTCTGGTACTTCACCTGGTATAATGAACTTGTTCTACGGAGTGGGTGACATCGTCAGGAATTTCTTCTTCTGACAAGTCAACATCAAGAATGAAATACAGTCGTAATAAGGACATAAAAGAACGAAGAGTGAGAATACAGTATTGGCCAACACATATACAATTAGTTATGTTATTGTATGTTAATGATACTCTTGATAGATTTGTTTAAAAAGTCACGACCACACGGAAACAAGACCAGTATGAATAATGTAACGACTTGATTATGTCACCCAATATTCATGCTATTCATATACAGTGGCCCCTCGGTTAACGAAATTTCAGTTAACGAATTACCTTCCATAAGAATATTCAATTCGGTGAACGAAAAAATTTGGTTAACGAATTACTTACGAATTTTTCCCAACATGTTTTCGCCTGCTCACCAGCTGTAGTATCAGTCCGCCAATATAGTAATCGGTTCTAGGGTTTAAATTAGTTACCATTTTAGTAAATATCAAGAAGGTTGTACTATTCAATAATTTTAAGTTTTATATTAAAATTTTCTGGCATTTTAACAATTATTGAACATAATTGAAGCACAGGAAACTAGTTTTAGTGCGACAAACAGCCACACAACACACCAAGCTTGGCGTCAGTTTGTGTCTCTGTTCAGTGGAGGTAACATCTTGTTTGAGACTCTCTTGAACATTAACTATTTTTCTGTTTTACAGTCAAATTATTGGTCATTTTGAAATATATTTTACATATTGATAATATATATATTTTTTTTTATGGGGATTAGCCCACCCGGGCACAGGTCACTGACCCACATCGGGGCCTGGGGGGCGAAAATTTAATAATAATAGTAATTCATAGTAAATAAAATTTATAATACAAAGTAAAATAATAATAATAATAATAATAACACTAACAATGATAATAAAGAAAGGAAAAACAATAATCAATAGTGAGAAATGCTATATGTATAGCATGTTGTGTTGTCAATAGTAAGAGAAACAATTGAGACCCAGCAATTGTGTGTAAATGAGGCAGAAAGACAGATCAGCAACCTGGGACTTGGTCACAATATTCGTGATGCCATATGGCAGCAGGGTCCACCATTAGACAACACATTATGCTTCCAATATCTTCCCAGGCGGTAGTACCTCCCTGTTTGGTAGCTGCCTACTACCCATAGCGCAGTGCAGTGTTGATTTAAAGAAAATATTCTTTATTTACAGCAATAAAACTTAAAATTTCAGTGTTGAAATTGAATCCAGCAAGGCTCCAAAGAAATCAAGAAAAGTTATTTAAATCCAGGTAAAACAGGAAATAATAAAGAAACATGAACAGGGCATTAGAGCAAATGTGCTTAGTAAAGACTATGGCATGTCGGCATCAACTGTGTCGACAATTCTTGCAAAGAAAGATAAGTTCAAAGAAGTGAAACTGAGAGACAAATCTACCAGACTGTTTAAAGGTGGATCATTGACAGCAGAAACAGAGAGGTTACTTCTCATTTGGGTCAGGGAAAAGCAAATGAAAGGTGATTCAGTTTCTACAGAATTTATTTGTGAAAGAGCCAGGAAAATATACGAACATTTAAAGGAAGATCAACCTGGTTCTTCTGGCACAGAGTTAAAAGATTTTCGGGCCAGCAAGGGCTGGTTGAAAAATTTAAGAAAAGAAGTGACATTTTCAGTGTTATTAGGAATGGTGAGGCTGCCAGTGCAGATAAAGAAGGAGCAGCAAAGTTTGTAGTGGAGTTTAAGAAACTGATGGATGAAGAAAATTATCTTCCACAGCAAGTATTCAATGTGGACGAAACTGGGCTGTTCTGGAAGAAAATGCCCAAAAGGACATTCATCACCAGAGATGAAGCCTCTTTACCTGGGCTAAACCCATGAAAGACCATCTCACTCTATTGCTTAGTGCCAATGCTTCAGGGGATTTCCGACTGAAGCCTATGCTTGTCTACCACTCTGAGAACCCCAGGGTGTTCAAGCAACAAAAAGTGGTAAGAGGACAGCTTGAGTTTATTGGGAGTCAAACCGTAAGGCATAGGTGACAAGACAGCTCTTTAATGAATGGGCTGTTGAGATGTTTTGCCCTTCTGTAAAGAGCTACCTAACCACCAATAAACTCCCTTTAAATGCTCTTCTCCTTATGGATAATGCCCCTGGTCATGACCCCGAACTTGCCAGCACTTTGGAAGCTCAATTTGACTTTGTGAAAGTGTTGTTTTTGCCTCCCAACACTACATCAATCATACAGCCAATGGACCAGAATGTGATCAGCAACTTCAAGAAGTTGTACATGAAGAAAATGTTCAGGAGGTGTTATCAGGCAACTTCCACTGATCCTGAACTAACACTGGCACAGTTCTGGAAGACACAATTTAACATCCTGGAGGCTGTAAAATTGATTGTGTCCTCATGGCGAGAAGTCTCCATTAGATCCCTCAATTCTGCATGGAAAGCACTGTGGCCATCAGCAGTCCATGATTTTGAGGGATTTGAGGAAAAAGCAGTGTGTGTCCATTGGTCAGTCATTGGGCCTCGAAGTGGAAGAGGATGATGTGGAAGAGCTTGTGATGTCTCATGAGCAGGAACTTACTCCTGATGACTTGCAGCAACTGGATGAGATGTTAGAGGCTGACAATGGTGAGGAGGAAAAGGAAAGTGATGACCATATGTCTACTTCAGATTTGAAAGATGTTGTTCACTACTGGGATAAGTTCAGGAAACTGGCTTCAAGGCACCCAGATGTGGAAACAACAGAACCTATTTTGTGTAATGTTGAGGACACAGTGGTCTCCTCCTTCAAAAATCAGTTAATGATGAGGAGGAGAAATGCCCCACAAACAAAAATTGACAGTTTCTTCACTAAAAGGCAGCGGGAAAAAGATGCTACCCCTCAGCCTTCCACTTCAAGAAGGAGAGAGGATGTTCCTACTGGAGAATCTGTCAGTCCAGAGGTTCCTGACATTTTCATGGAAGGTGACTCACCTTCCAAGAAGCAGTAAAATGCTTCTCCTCCACCCCCACTTCCTTCCCTTCTCCTCATCCACCTCCCACTTCAAATTCACATCAGCATCATCATCCAGGAGTCTTCTACATACACACCTCAAAGTAGGTGTACTTTACTGCTTCTTTTTTACTTTATGTAATTTTTGGTGAGCTGGAACCAATTACCCAAAAACCCATTGAAACAATGGTTTCAGTTAACGAAATTTTTGGTCAACGAACAACCACCTGGAACGAATTGTGTTCGTTAACCGAGGGACCACTGTATTAGAATTAACCTTGTCCAAGTTTCCATTGTGGATCTACATAATATATATATATATATATATATATATATATATATATATATATATATATATATATATATATATATTTCATTTTTAGTCCATATAACACGTGGACTTTGAACATATAATCAACGACCTCACCAGCCAGGACTCGAACCCTCGACCTAATGCATGGGACCAGGGAACGTTACCGACCATACCACAAAAGCTGTATCGGTAACGTTCCCTGGTCCCGTGCATTAGGTCGAGGGTTCGAGTCCTGGCTTGTGTGCCGGGTTCAAATCCTGGCGGGTTGAGGTGTTGATTGTATGTAGAAGTCCGCGTGCTTTATTGGGCTAATGAAATAAATATATATATATATATATATATATATATATATATATATATATATATATATATATATATATATATATATATATATGCTGATAACCACAAGGAAACAAGAAAACACAAAGTTCCCCAGTGCTTTTGTGTAATTCATATCTTCAGGGGAGAGTACAGACTAAGGAGAAATACTTGAGAAGGCAAATATATACAGTAGAGGAGAGTGAGATCAAGTCCCTAGGGGACAGCAGGGGTCCACAATGTTCTGGTCATAAGGCAGTGACCCTTACTAATCTTCTTAATTAAAAAAAATTGACCATGCTATCTCTAAGCACAGCAGCTGTCCATCGTCAGGTCATAGGGTAATGTGACCCAACCTTCAAACCTGGTTACAAATCTTCTTAATCACAAAATTATCCAGTTTGTTCATACCATTACTTAAATTCATGTTGACAGATTTGGTATGTTTAATGAGACTGGATTGTATAATGTTCCTACTGACAATTGAATTACAAGGTAATATTGAGGTAATATATATATATATATATATATATATATATATATATATATATATATATATATATATATATATATATATATATATACACACACACACACACACAAACTGTCTCGTAAATTGGATACGAGTTATCTCGTAATTGGGTAGGAGTTGACATGTTCTGATGGGAACAATTTGCTTGGGTACGAGTTGTCCAGCACCCATTTATCTGCAGCAGTTATGATAAATCACCTATTGCTGTTAAGTGTTCATGTGATATGATGAGATAATGTTCAGGCATACTGTAAAATGCCACCTCTTGAACAATGTTTAAAACTACAAAAAGAATCAACCAAACCAAGCCTAAGTTACCTAACAAAATCAACATTGTTACATTACGAGAGGTGTGGTTAATTTGTTATCCTTGTAACAAGGTTTCAAGGGTCAAAAATCAAATTGGTAAATGCATTTCCAACAACTGATGTACAATCTATAAGAACACAATGTAACTAATTTTTTAATGAAAAGACTAAATATAGTACAGTACATAATCTATTAGTTTTATGGTACAAAGAAAGTAAAAAATTATCCTGAAAAGGCACAAATGTAAATTAATTGTTATCAACTCATACTTGGGACAAAATATATGAAAATTAGCTTCACAATTATTGGAGTACATATTGAAGTTTCACCAGAACACAGAGGGTCAGCGTAGATGGTGTTAAATCTGAGTGGGGCTCCCCAGGGGTCAGTACTGGGCCCACTCTTGTTCATAATCTACATAAACGATCTAGATACTTGGATCAGCAGTGACATAAGCAAGTTTGCGGATGACACCAAAATAGGGCGGCAGATTAATTCAGGGCAGGATGCAAATGCACTACAGGAGGATTTAAAAATGGCAAATGAGATTCAACACCAGCAAGTGCAGCGTACTTAATATTGGAAGAACATATACTGTCAATGTATACAGCCTTTAACTTAGGGGTACTTGTAAGCCCGGACCTACTGCCTAGAAAGCAGTGTGTTAATGTTCGAAATAAGGCAAACAGAGTATTAGGTTTTATATCTAGATGTGTAAGTAATAAGAGTGCAGAGGTCTTATTGCAACTATATCTTGCGCTAGTCAGGCCACACCTCGATTATGAGGTTCAGTTCTGGTGCCCCTATTAAAGAATGGATATCAATTCACTGGAGTCAGTGCAGCGAAGAATGACGAAAATGATTCCGGGACTTGGAAACCTTCCATATCAAGATAGGTTAAAGAAACTAAACTTGCATTCCCTAGAAAGACGAAGAGTGCGGGGAGATATGATAGAAGTATTTAAGTGGGTGAAAGGAATCAATAAAGGAGATATAAAAGTTCTTATATCTGAGCAGGATAGGACTAGTAGCAACGGATTTAAGTTGGATAAGTTTAGGTTTAGGAGGGAGATAGGAAGAAACTGGTTCACAAGTAGGGTGGTGGACCAGTGGAACAAGCTTAACAACTTTGTAGCAAATGCTGGAACTCTGGAAAGTTTTAAAAGGGGGCTAGATAGATTCATGGAGGATAGAGTGGTAGTAACTCTCGACAGGAGCTGCCATGCACAGGCCAACCGGCCTATTGCAGACTCCTTACTTTCTTATGTTCTTAGAAGTCATGTCATGAGGGTGAAAATGACCCATTACCGTAGATCAGGTTGAAGCTTGAAAATATCACGTTACAGAACCAAACTACAGTCATACCACACATAAACCTTCAACATCTTAACGTATACTCTAAATTATTGATGCAATTATTCACACATGCCTGGTGCAAGCAAGTGTGTACCTTCAACCCCATACCTATATACGTGCCCACACCCTTTATCTGGTTACTGCCTGCTATTTTTATCATTAATATTAACCAATCTCTTTAAAGAATACTATGCTAAGATTTGAGTTACAAGAATTAGTCATACATAATTTATAGTACCATATGTTTACGCGTAAGGTTTAATTCAAAATACCGGGGACAATAATCACCTGACAGAGAAGAGCGGGAGCCATTTTTCTATCTAACATCTCAATTAAATAACCGAGAACTAAGTCAGATAAGGACGGCTGGGAGGTAGTGTAATATTGTGAGCAACACTATTTGTTTTGGGACAAATAGTCGAGTAAAATAGATCATGAACGACTGTGACCCATGTGAGGTTGGCTGAGCCGCTCTTGCAACACACTTCAAATTATACACTACAATATTCCCGTCATTTAACCTCAGTTTCAAGGTTAAATAGCCATTAGATTGTTACTTAAAAGGTATATAATCCCAAATCACACAGAAGAGGAGTTATAGATCTCCATTAAGCATGTTTTATAAAGAGAGAAAGATGATTATTAAGGGAAAATTGAGCATGTAGGATAACAAGGGTGGATGTACAATACAGCCACTAATTCAATGTCAGATATAGTCTCCCATAAGTCATTTGTAGCCATTATATCTTTTTAAATAAACTCCATAACCTTCATAACGTAAGATTATTCTACTTACTTATCGAAATTAAACGTATAAAGTGTGCCAATCAGATTCTTGGTCGACGGAGTGAGACGCAGGAATCACCGGTCGCCATGTTGGGATCTGGGAGACTGAAGAGCCGCAAAACCACTGTCGTAAACCCTGGACCAAACAAACCCCGCCAATAATATTAACTTTCTTCTCTTATTTCCTATTTAATTTTTACTTATAACCCTGTAAATAGGAGAATTAACTTTATTATATATTTTAAATTCGATAATAGAAACTCAAATATAAGGGTAAAGTTATTGAGTGAAATTTATATAAAGCACATCTTGCGGCCTTTACGACATAGAGGAACAGGTGAAGGTAGGGAGGCGGCGGGTCATTAATGGCGGCTCCTGCAACACATTCTAAAACCCCCAACCACTGCCCTATTGATTGTGACGTCACTATAACAACCATGTTTCTTGTATTATATTTTCGTTCAATTATTTTAACTTCTCTATATGTTTGTAAATTAATGGAAAAGTTTATCGATGAATTGAGCCAAAATTATGGTGAATTATCTCTCGTTATTTCAATAAAACTCTTTCTTTTCCACAGATTTTCATTTCCGCCGTAACAGCCGTGTTTCTCATAGTTTCGTCCAATTATAGTAAAAAACAATCTTCTTCATTGAGATTTCTTTGGTTTTGAAAAGTTTGTCATCAACTAGAACACATTGCATGACAGATTGTTATCTTCTATTCCAGGTATAATTCCTCTTTTCCACATTGTTTAATGCCACATCTGGTATTCTTTATGATCAGTGAACAAAACAATATGGAATTATATGAGGTAAACTGACTTATGATCAAAACAGGAAAACACGTGGTGACCTGTTTAAGAAAAAATGGGTTAAACAAACTCCATTTAAACGGAATAACATTCAAATGTGAATAACACACTAAACCTCAATAAGACTTCAACACCAGAATAGAGACAGAATCATTTTCTTAGACACATTTTCCACATCAACCTTCAGTAACACGAAAATAACTGAAATATCAGATATCGAATATTCATGTTGTGATGTTGCTAAGCATCAAGGTAAGTCGTGCACCGGAGATTCTAAAGGTGTCATTGACATCTCGTGATTATTTGAGAACAAAGTGATTACATTAAAACAGAAATTGCGTCAGTAATGTACAGTAAGTCCTTTACATGATTACTTTCATCATGATCCAGCGTCCAGGTTCACCAAGGTTCGTACATGGAAAATGCACACATAATGGGATTTCATCTAGTTTGTCGATTGTGTTTATGCACAAAAGTAACGTAAAAATAACACCAAAATTATGCTGAATCTCTTTTTAAGCTAGTTTCACTGAGCATCGGTTAGGAGGCAATAAATTGAAGGTTGATAATCTCTTCATAAAAGTTTCTCTGCTTCCAATTTGTCAGGTGTTACGTGAACTTAATTAGCAACGACAGAGTATCGCTGTAAATTTAAGGATATTTTTTGTTTCAGCATAAGTCAACCAGATAGTTGGTTTATTCATACATCATTAATTATGAAACTACGTTGTACAGTACTTACCTTCAAGAATCTGTAACCTGAGTTGGTACTTTACTCTCAAGTCTCAACGATTCGTAAGATAATTTTATCTTTACCATTGAGTATTAGTAAAGATTTGACGCCACTTGCAGGTATACATGCATTCGCTCATCACTTGTTGGGAATGAAAGTTTAACCTACGATTTTAATTCATTCATTTAGTTATTTTTTATGTTTTTTATTTGTGGGGGGGAAGGGGGAGGGGATCCGAGCGTTCATATCCCACCCTATCTTTTTCGTTCTCGCCCCTACAGCCCCTTCTTCCCCCCCCCCCCCCCTTACCTCTCTCCTCCCTTTCTATCTCTCTTAATTTTTTATTTTTTTTATCCTCTTCACCACTGATCGGCTCGTTAGCCGCTTGGGCGATCGGTCACGTCTCTGTTACGCACTGGTGGCAAGTACTGGGCATGCACCGGCTCCTGAATGTACCTGAACCCGCTCCAGTGTTGGTCAAGTCTTGTCTTGAAAGAGCTCACACTCGGTGCCGTCACAAGACTTTCTGGTAGATTGTTCCAAGAGTTCACAACTCTCACCCAGAAAAAGTTTGCCCTCACAGTTTTCTGGACTTGCAGCTTCTTCAATCTTGAGCTGTGACCCCTTGTGGGGCAAGCGTCCGCCAGCTCCAAGTAAGGAGACTCGACTGAGTAGTGCCCCTCGAGATGCTTATACACCTCAATTAGGTCCCCCTTGCCCGTCTGTAGTATAAGCTAGGGAAGTTCAGGCGCTCCAATCTCTCAGGGTAGCTGAGGTGCCAAAGGGCAGGCACCAGTCTGGTGGCCTTCCTTTGAACATTTTAAATCAACTGACAGTCCCTAGTATATCTCGGGGACCAGACGGGGTGACAGTACTCCAGATGGGGAAGCACTTCACTCTTGAGGATCCTTAAGAGGGACGGACCGTCTAGATATCTGAACGACCTTCTTATAAGACCCAAAAATTTATTTGCCTGATTTACCTTCTTCTCGCAATGGCCCGAGAACTTCAGCTCATTGCCAACATACACACCTAGATCCTTCTCACATTCAATCTCAAATAGTGGAGTTTCTTCATCCCGTTGGGACATATGATACGCCTCTTTACCGTGGTACGCCCCAGGTGCATCCTCTTACACTTCGTGACACTGAATCTCAGCAGCCATTCCTTCGACCATTCTTGGAGCCCATAGAGGTGCTTCTGCAGCTCTAAACAGTCAGCTTGATTCTTGATTTCCCGAAATAACTTAGCGTCATCGGCAAACATTTGTATGGAGGAGTGTACAGCGTCAGGCATGTCATTTATGAAACAAACAAACAACAGCGGGCCCAATACACTGCACTGTGGTACCCCGCTTGTGACAGGTACTGATGATGATTTCGTGCCATTAATCACCACACATTGCTTGCGGTCATGTAGAAAGTCTTCTATCCACGCTAGGACATTTCCCCGAATTCCGTACCCTTCCAGTTTGATTTTCAGCCTTTCGTGGGGTACACTGTCGAAAGTCTTGGCAAAATCTAGGTAAATAGTGTCATATTACCAGCCCGTTCCAGAATATGGGTCCAAATATCCAATACCTTGAGCAATTGTGTTAAGCAGGAGCGCCCCGGCATAAAACCGTGT
This sequence comes from Homarus gammarus, assembly GCA_958450375.1. Taxonomy (NCBI): domain Eukaryota; kingdom Metazoa; phylum Arthropoda; class Malacostraca; order Decapoda; family Nephropidae; genus Homarus; species Homarus gammarus. The sequence continues at coordinate 248,586 of CAUDMG010003354.1, forward strand.
TGGAGATCCTTTACAAGGTTGTTTCGTAGTAGATGTTCCATTGCGGCATCTCTGATAATACTCTCAAGTACTTTACATATTATGCTGGTCAGGCTCACCGGTCTATAGTTGTTCGTGGAGTGACAATCGCCCTTCTTGAAGATAGGACTCACATAAGCCACTTTCCATTCACTGGGGACCATTTGTTCATCCAGGCATTTACAAAACACGATCTTCAGGGGCTCGGCAAGCTCGTTGCACAGCTCCCTAAGCACTCTGGGATGCACCATGTCAGGGCCGGGACTCTTATGGACCTTTAGCCTAGACAGTTTATTTCAAATACCCTCTTCTGTGAACACAATGTGGGTCAGTGCTGTGTCGAACCGTCTGTCCTCAAACGCAGGAAGGTTTATTGCATCCTCTCTTGTGAACACCAAGGAAAAGAAGCTGTTCAATGCCTCAGCTTTATCCTGGTCACAATTTGTGTAACTACCAGCTTCAAGCCTCAGATCTGATACTCCTACTCGCGTTTTTATTTTCGACTTTGCATAGCGGTAAAACGCTTTTGGGTTTGACTTGACCTCGCTTGTAACCAGCCTCTGGAACTCCTTTTCAGCCCTTCTACACTTTATCTTTGCTTGGTTTCTGGCTCTTGCATACATCCTTCTATCCTGCTCATCGTTTGACCCAACCCACGTCTTGAGTGTCTGGGTTTTCTTCTTAACTCTGTCGACCGCCGCTTGGTTCATGTGTAGGGATCCCCTCGTATTCCTAGAGGCATTGGGTTTGGTCTTGGGTATATATTTATCGATCAAATGGGTCACTTTACTAGTTATGATATTCAGCCTAGTGTCTGCGTTCTTGTGCGTTAATGAGTCAGGCCAGTTGATACCTCTCATTTCTTCGCTAATCCCGTTGTAATTTCCCTTGTAATATTTGCACCTTGGCCTGGCCTTATCTTGAACTAAGTAACAGTTAAATCTGAATGACAACGCTACATGATGACTGGTGCCAACTGGGGCAAGGTGTTCCAGTTTGGCCACCATACCCTCCTCGTTTGTTATGATGAGATCAAGTGGCTTGGGTGTTTGCTCCCCTCTGTAATGTGTCGGGTTTCTAACATGTTGGAACAGAAAATTATCTCTCAGAGTTTCTACAAAAAGAGTAGCAGGGTTATTCAAGTCATTTGGGGTGAACTCGTTTCTCCAGTCGACGTCGGCATAGTTAAAGTCCCCCATGATAAGGAGGTGGCTAGGGTTGAGCATCGCTGCGTTGTTTATTAAGGTTTTCAAGTTCCTTTGATTTAGTGGGCCACAGTTTGGGGATCTGTAGATACACCCGACGATAAGTAAGTCCCCTCCCTTTAATTTAATTTTACACCACTTTGACTCTTCAAAAACATCCTCTCCCTGTACCCTCGCCTGGCTGGTTCTTCGGTCTTGCCTAGCATAGATAACCACACCCCTCCTGCAAGTTTCTTGAGAAAGGTTCGTAAATGAGTCATATCCAGCAATACTGAACTCACATTCCTCTGGGTCGATTCTCCTGTTCTTGTACAACAGTTCTACAACTCCTACAATATCTGGTTAGTTTACTTTCAGTGTTTTAAACTCCTCTCTCTTATCAAGAAATCAAGAAACGTGTCAGTATTTGTGTACATGACATTCAAGCCAGAATTTGTTCTCGGTAACGTCTCTTCTGTTAGTAGTTACCCCCCCCCCCCCTCTTTCCCCCCATTCTCAGAAGCTGCAGCATTTGCTAACTACACTGTATTTTGCAGGGTGTGGTTAGAAATGTCATTGTTTACACGGCGCTCGGCTCCTCCTGTCTGGTAGGTGGAGCTGGTGCCACATTCCGGTTGGGGGGGTAGAGCGGCTGGAGGGTGCGCTGCTGCCCCCTGGCCCTGTGTCGGTACACTTGCTTCCACTACCCTCCCCCTGAATATAACCCATGTACACCCGTCCCCGTACCTCCTTGACTCCTTCCTCTTCTGCTTCAAGTCCTGCAGGAGCTTCTTGTGCTGTTTCCTCTGCATTACCGTGCGATCTGGGTGAATGAATACACCCCGAGATGCCTCGCTCATTTCTAAGTTTTTTGCCTGCCGAATAATCCCCCATTTCTCTTCCTCGCTCACTAGTGTGTTACCCAGGTCCTGATTTTAGTCAATTCAGTGTTCATAGTTCTCACCAAGGAATGGAGATCTGAGTTGCTGGCATAGAGATTACTATCGTCTGCAAATAAGTTGTATTCCATGAGTGTGCTGGCGTGGACTATGTCGTTTATGTACTACATTAACAATACTGGACCGAGAATGGAACCTTGCGGGACGCCATACAAGATTGGCGAGGAGTCAGATTGATGATTATTATAACAGACATACTGCATCCTGTTGGACAGATATGAGGTAAACCAATTATGGGACAGGCCCCTAACGCCGTAATGTTCAAGCTTTGAAAGGAGGATGGTATGGTCGACAGTATCGAAGGCTTTAATGTAGAGAGGTCCAAGAATATACCGACTGTGAACTGGCTGTCATCAAAGGAATTTAAGATGTCATTAGTAAAGGATAGCAGAGGACTCTCAGTCTACCTTCTAGCTCTAAATCCAAAATGGGAGTCTGTAAAGATGTCATTGGCAATGCAGAAGGAATTTAGTCTACTACATGCTAGCTTCTCCAGTATCTTACTCCAGGCTGGGAGGACTGATATGGGGCGGTAGTTCTTGAAGAGACCTTTTTCCCCAGATTTTATATATGCTGGATGAGCTTTAGCAATTTTCAGTTTATCCGGAAAGACACTACTAGTGAAGGAGGAGCTTCAAATGATGTAGGAGAACAGGTAGTAATAAGTCGGATACTTTCTTAATAATGCTCATTGGAATATTGTCTTCGCCTGCTGCTGCATCTTTGAACATTTTTATGGTGGCCAGTAATTCATCTGCTGTAACAGGGGGTAAAAACAGCTCATTTTGCTGTCTGTTTTGCAGGTAGGCTCTAAATTCCTCATGGTGATCAGGGATGCTCTATGCAAGATTTTTGCCAACATCAGTAAAATATTCATTGAAATGGTTGGCAATGAGGGAGGGGTCCGTGACAACTGAATCATTTATCATAAAAGCTGAGTGGATTGCTGAAGGTTGAGTGTTCCTGTTCTGAATAGAATTTATGACATTCCAGGTTTTCAGACTTTAATCCTCTTCACCACCGATCGGCTCGTTAGCAGCCTGGGCGATCGGTCACGTCTCTGTTACTTTTCCTTTTCTTTTATCCTCTTCACCAAAAGATCGGCTAGTTTGCCGCTTGGGCGATCGGTCACGTCTCTGTTACACACTGTTGACAAGTACTGGGCATGCACCGGCTCCTGAATGTACCTAAACCTGCTCCAGTGTTGGTCAAGTCTGGTCTTGAAAGAGCTCACACTCGGTGCTGTCACAACACTTTCTGGTAGATTGTTCCAAGAGTTCACAACTCTCACTCCGAAAAAGTTTGCCCTCACAGTTTTATGGACTTGCGGCTTCTTCAATCTTAAGCTGTGACCCCTTGTGGGGCAAGCGTCCGCCAGCTCCAAGTAAGGACAGTCAACTGAGTAGTTCCCCTTGAGATGCTTATACACCTCTATTAGGTCACCCCTTGCCCGTCTGTAGCATAAGCTAGGCAAGTTCAGGCGCCCCAATCTCTCAGGGTAGCTGAGGTGCCGAAGTGCAGGCACCAGTCTGGTGGCCCTCCGTTGAACATTTTCAACCAACTGACAGTCCCTGGCATATCTCGGGGACCAGACGGGGTGACAGTACTCCAGATGGGGAAGCACTTCACTCTTGAAGATCGTTATGAGGAATGGACCGTCTAGATATCTGAACGACCTTCTTATAAGACCCAATAATTTATTTGCCTGATTTACCTTCTTCTCGCAATGGCCCGAGAACTTCAGCTCATTGCCAACATACACACCTAGATCCTTCTCACATTCAATCTCAAATAGTGGAGTTTCTTCATCCCGTTGGGACATATGATACGCCTCTTTACCGTGGTACGCCCCAGGTGCATCCTCTTACACTTCGTGACACTGAATCTCAGCAGCCATTTCTTCGACCATTCTTGGAGCCCATAGAGGTGCTTCTGCAGCTCTTCACAGTCCACTTGGTTCATGATTTCCCTAAATAACTTGGCGTCATCGGCAAACATTTGTATGGAGGAGTGTACAACGTCAGGCATGTCATTTATGAAACAAAGAAACGACAGCGGGCCAAATGCACTGCCCTGTGGTAGCCCGCATGTTTACAGGTGCGGATGATGATTTCGTGCCATTAATCACCACACACTGCTTGAGGTCATGTAGAAAGTCTTCTGTCCACGCTAGGACATTTCCCCAAATTCCGTACCCTTCAAGTTTGATTTTCAGCCTTTCGTGGGGTACACTGTCGAAAGTCTTGGCAAAATCTAGGTAAATAGTGTCATATTACCAGCCCGTTCCAGAATATGGGTCTAAGTATCCAATACCTTGAGCAATTGTGTTAAGCAGGAGCGCCCCGGCATAAAACCGTGTTGGAGATCCTTTACAGGGTTGTTTCGTAGTAGATGTTCCATTGCGGCATCTCTGATAATACTCTCAAGTACTTTACATATTATGCTGGTCAGGCTCACCGGTCTATAGTTGTTCGTGGAGTGCCGATCGCCCTTCTTGAAGATAGGACTCACATAAGCCACTTTCCATTCACTGGGGACCATTTGTTCATCCAGCCATTTACAAAACAGGATCTTCAGGGGCCCGGAGTGACCATTTGTGGGGTATGGTGTTGGGGTTCGTGTTCACACTCAGGATGGGATGGAGAAAGGAAACTCACAATATGCTCTCTGTATACATGTTGTATTGGATGTACAATGCAGCTTGGTGCTGGGAAGGCAGCATGGTTACAAGCGTGATGTAGAGAGAGCTGGTTGGTGAGGGTGCTCAGAGGACAGCTTGTGGGTCGCCATGCTCGCCGGCGGGAGTGAGGACCGCCAGGCAGGCGGAGGAGGAGGAGGTGTTGCTCGCCGGCGGCTGGAGCTAGAAGAAGAGGGAGAGCTGGTTGGTGAGGATGCTCAGAGGAGGACAGCTTGTGGTTGCCATGCTCGCCGGCGGGAGCGAGGACCGCCAGGCAGGCGGAGGAGGAGGAGGTGTTGCTGGCTGGTTGGTGTAGGTAGAAAGAGAGAGATCACCACGAGGTCAGGTCTTAAATAGCGGGGGTTGGCGTGGCTTAGTAGTTGACCCCAGCTCCGTGGGCGGCGCTGGTTGACCTAGACCACGAGGCACACACTGTGGAATTCGCAGGGTCGGCTATGCAGAGACAAACAGCGTTTGTAGGGGAGAAATCCACTACAGTGTACCTTCAGTAGTGTTTCAAACTCCTCTCTCTTATCAAGGAACATGTCAGTACTTATCAAGGAACATGTCAGTATGAGTGTAAATGAGCTTCAATCCCGAATTTGTTCTCGGTAACGTCTCTGCTCTTAGTAGTAACCCCCCCTCCCCCACCCTTTCTCAGAAGTTGCAGCATTTGCTAAGTACACTGTATTTTGCAGGGTGTGGTTAGAATTGTCATTGTTTACAAGGCGCTCGCCTCCTCCCTGCTGATAGGCGAAGTTGGTGCCACCTCCTGGGCGGGGGGTAGAGCGGGTGGAGGGTGCGCTGCTGTCCCCCGGCCCTGTGTCGGCACACTTGCTTCCACTACTCTCTTCCTGAATACAACCCTGCACACCCGTCCCTGCTTCTCCTCGACTCCTCCCTCTTCTGCTTCAAGCCCTGCAGGAGCTTCCTGTGCTGTTCCCTCTGCATTACCGTTCAATCTAGGTGAATGAATACACTCCGAAATGCCTCGTTCCTTGCTAAATTTTTTGCCTGCCGAATAACATAAGAACATAAGAAAATAAGGAGTCTGCAATAGGCCGGTTGGCCTGTGCATGGCAGCTCCTGTCGAGAGTTACTACCACTCTCTATCATCCATGAATCTACCCAGCCTCCTTTTGAAACTTTCCAGAGTTCCCGCACTTACTACAAAGTTGCTAAGCTTGCTCCACTGGTCCACCACCCTATTTGTGAACCGGTTTCTTCCTATCTCCCTCCTAAACCTAAACTTATCCAACTTGAATCCGTTGCTCCGAGTCCTATCCTGCTCGGATATTATAAGAACTTTATCTATATCCCCTTTATTGATTCCTTTTACCCACTTAAATACTTCTATCATATCTCCCCGCACTAGGGTGTGTCATACGGAGGCGAATTTTTTTTTTGGAGTTTGAAAAATCGGCCCATGGTATTAATGATGTAGTTCTATGTGCAGAATCATGTGATATCTTCAGATTTGAAAAGTTTTCATTTTTTGCTAGGTAAATTTTAACTTGAAATCTTATGAAAATTCAGTATTCCCACCCTTTTACCAACACCACTAAATAGCTTATTTAAAGTAAAGTAAATGTATCAGGTTAATTTATTAGGATGAAAATGATCCAGAATAGTGAAACGAATGATCTTGACACATTTATTAAATTTAATATTCCTTTAGAAAACAAAATCATCAAATACAAAAACCGGTTTTACTACTACAACCCGGTGTTGCTGCACACCATAGAGAACATGTCTTTCTTGCTTCTGTTTCTACTCATCACCTCTCTGCTGACCACCTTAGCTCGGATGTAGCCTTCCCTCCTCTCCTGGCTGTACACGTGACTGCTGGCCTCGCTCACTTGCTATACACAATGCTCTATACTCTGGGTGTGCGAGGGCCAGGCAGGGACATGCATGGGTTGTCCAGGAAAGCTCTGACTTGAACATTGGTGAGGCTGCAGGTAAGAGGGGGCTCACTGCCAGCCTGGATGTTATCCAGATCTATGAGATCAGTGAGGGTCTTGGTACCTAGATTGACTTCAGGAGTCTTCCTGACCCTGAAGGAATCGTCACCAACTGATTCGTCATGCCCAGATCCTCTCATAAGTCTCATATCCAAGATCTTTTTGACTGCCACTCTTCTCTCCTCATCCTTACTGCAGAGCATTGTCTGCAGAACTGCCTCGGGATGAGCATACCAGGAAGATCTCCTCACAGTCTGCTCCACAAACTGAACAACCTTCCTTGGCTGACTCCTCAAGAGCTCAAGCTGGAAGAGAACATGCCTCGGACCTTCGGAGAACGATGACTTGACCTTGGAGTTGAACCAATTTGGCAAGTAGACACTCACGATGAATTGGACAATAAGTCTCAGGTTGTGAAGCTGGTTCCCTTTCAGTTTATGATGAGCGACCCAAATTCTGCAGAACATGAGAGCCGTTGTGAGCCACCTAGAATGTGAGACTGGACCTATCTGCAGGTAAGCAAGTCTATCAGGCATGACCCCAGTTTTGATGGCGCTGCAAATCATGTAACCATAGTACTGGTCAGTACTCAGGTCGTCAATGACAGTATGTGCAAGCTCAACGAGTGGAGGGCCAACTGTGATTTTTTCAAAGCTCGGATTTATTTCTAACTCAGTGGCAGAGTCCAGCATCTTGCCAAGAGGACCAGACCATCTGTTGTTTGAAAGAGTCTTGCCATCCAGCTCCTGGATCAGATGTCTGAGTGGCAACTCGTTGGTGTGGAGGTCACAAACAATCCAGACCAGCTTCCTCCCAATCTTCCGCTCTATCCACTGTATGACCCCCCCTTGCCACCCTGTGTTCGTGTTGGTGCTGTCCCCTCCAGTGGCCTGCAGGGTCTGGTCTACGTTCCTCTCTCTGAGCCAGTTCACAATATTATCTGCCACTATCTCAGCTGGCTTCCTGATGTCATCTTTCTCTGGAGTGAAATGCCACAAATACTTCCCTCCTGGTTCACTGCAGCAGGAATAGTGTTCCTCCTTCACCATGGCAGGGAACAACTTGTCAGAATCTCCAACTTTCATGAACACTTTAGTGTCATCCCTTCTCCCATCAAAGAACAAACAATTGATTCCATTTTCTCTTATCCCCTTATCAAACCGTCAATCCAGGCAACTGTTGCTATCTCTGCAGTTTCTCTGAGACCAGTGTGGTGTCGCATGCTGGCCAGAGCTATGCTCGGGATATCTTTCCTATTTCGAATGTTATGCCTGGAAGGTTTGGGATCATTATTTTCTGGGTTAGGGACAAAGTCACCATTCTCCTGGTCAGCACTCGGATCAGCCATGGGGAAGTCATTAAACTCTGAATCAGCTTGACTCCAATCATCGGCCTTTTTTACCTCACCCTGGGCCTTCTCAAGTCTCTTTTCCTCGGCAACTCTTCTCCTCTTCTGTCTCTCTGTGGCAGCCTCCTGTCTCTTGGACTCCGGAATATCTTGGCTAGAAATCATGAGAGCCCCGATGCTGCCAGTCTTCTCTCTCTGTGCTTTGACAAATGCCAGTTCGATCACAGGAATCTTCAGTTCACGCTTGCAAATACAGGAGATGTGGGCCTCGGATTTACAGTCACTATCGCATCCAAACTCAGGACAGAGAACAATTGGGCACTTGCAAGTAATTATGTCAAATAACTGGTCCAGCTGCTTGGCAAAGCTGTCCTTAACTGCAAGTTTTCCTCTCCCAAGGGAGATATCTCTTGCCTTTTCCCAACTGGCTAGCAGTCTCTCACTAATCTTCTTCTGACTTGTTATAACTGGAGGCTTGAACTGAGCGTTAGCCAGAGTGTACTGTGCCAAGACAGCTTTGGTCATATCACTGGCAATGTCTTTGTTTGTGTAAGTGCTTTGGTTCTTTTCACTGATTTGCCTGATTAAAACACCGTATCTCAAAGCATCTCTCAATGTAGGCAACTCCGACTTCAGGAGCTCTCTCCCAGACCCAAGATAGTGACTGAGATGGCTGGATTTTTGGTTCCTCGTCCTGACACAAGCAGCCACCGCAAATATTATCAACTTATAAATGCATTAGAATCTGAAACAGAAAAAAATATTGTTAGTTGGGTTGTTAAAGAATGACGTCAGAAAGCAATGTTCACTATTTAATTGTAATGCACTAATGCAGCTGTACGTTAGATTTTCGATAAATTTCACGCTAAAATTTACCTAGCAAAAGGTTGCAAAATATTGAAACTGAAATTATTTTCTGTTTATATACACTAAAATCTACCAAAAAAGTGATGGGCCATTAGTTTTAGCTGATCTTCCCTCCTATGACACACCCTACCCCGCACTCTTCGTCTTTCTAGGGAATGCAAGTTAAGTTTCTTTAACCTATCCTGATATGGAAGGTTTCTAAGTCCCGGAATCATTTTTGTCATTCTTCGCTGCACCGACTCAAATGAATTTATATCCATTCTATAATAGGGGCACCAGAACTGAACCGCATAATCGAGGTGCGGCCTCCCATTTCTCCTCCTCACTCACTTGTGTGATCCTGAGGGGGCGAGGCTTGTCCCCTTGCTTTTGTCCCAGCCTCCTCACATCCTGAGGGGTTGATGGCATCTTCAGATCCTCCGTACAAATATTTTTAAACTGCATCCTATTGTGTTATGTTACTCTCGGTTCCCTCTGCCTGGCTCTCAGGGACTCCAAAAACTATTAAATTGTTCCTGCCCTGGAGACGTTCCCGTTGTTCCTCCTCTCTCATAACAGTAGGTCCGCTAATTGCCATTTCTTCGATACACTTCTTCAGAGTCCCTAGCTGCTGTAGAACCTGTTCTGATCCTGCATTACTCTCCGCCCCCCCCCCCCCCGTGGCCCTGCTAATATCTCAGCATAACTCCTCTTAGCAACCACCTCCATTCTGTCGGCTACGTCCTCAGTCTTAGAAAGGATCTCTTTCCCAACTTCTTCTAGTATGGCAACCAGCAGGGCTCCAGCTTCATCTATTTTCGTCCCTAGGAAACTCTTTCTCCTATGGCTTGCAATCGCCTCATTCACCTTGACTACACAGGGCAATACCAACAACAGCCTTCATGCTTTACGGCAGTTTGCAACATCCTAAACGCTGTAAGAGTGAGGCCTGTATCCTCCATATCCGATGTCCCCCTGCAGAAATCACATATCATACTCATGTTTGTTGTTGTGGGGGGGGGGGGGGGGGGTGCAGACTGTGTATAGATCTACCTATTTAAAAATAAAGAGGAAAAAAAAAGAACAGTGCTTAGCTGCCCTATGGTCTGGCTTAAAACCTGCCCTGTTGCCTTTAGAGTTGTCTTCTGTTTCCTTTTCAGTTCACTTCGGCATTTGTCGGTATTTACTGTATGTGCTATCTCTGTGTACACTGCATTTTGCCATAATTAACGGATTTTATACACCCACTCAGTCCTTTAGAAACACAGAAAAATAAAGTAAAACTTTCTTTGGGGCAGAAATAGAATACCTTTAAGGATATCCAAGCTCGTTGATTTTATTTCTTATTTTTTTTTATTTCAACTAGTCTTTCCTTATACTTTCTTTTCCTGTTCTCATCAACGACTTTGTGCTATCACTGTGTACACTGTATCTCCCTGTGAATGGTATATTGTAGGCACAGCTTCTGTCCATGAGAAAGCACACAAACAAAATAAAATTGAAAGTCTCTGGCACCTGTAACACAAGACTTGGTTTCAACTGGCAGTGGTGCCTTTCCAGCTTGCTTGCCAGTTTGTATTCACTTTAGGTTATTTACAACCTATTCCGCGGGCACTGATACTATAAATTTCAGTGCTTACACTATTTCCCTGTGAATGGTGTATTATAGACACAGTTTCAGTCCTTGAGAAAGCACACAAACAAAATAAAATTTGAAGTGTCTGTGGCACCTATGACACGACTTGGTCTCTGCTGGCAGTGGTGCCTTACCAGCTTGCTTGCCAGTTTGTATTCACTTTAAGTTATTTACAACCTCTTCCGCGGTCACTGATGACACTATGAACTAATTTACCTAAAATCACGGTACTACATTCTCTGGTTGGCCTTTATCACAGCTGTGACCACAACTCCGTACAAAATAAAATAAAAGCTTTGTCATATGGGAGTGATTTTGTGGCTGTAGGCTGTTGGCCTCCTGACCTGGGCGCTACCTCCAACTTAGTGGAAATTGAGTTTTCAAAAATACAATCGCATCTAGCATTAAAAATCCTACATCGATTTACACTTTCACATCACTAAGACGATCTTGATGATCTTATGTAATCACTGTCCAATTTCTGCCGCTCAACATTGAAGGCCCGAATGCCGAATGCCGAACACGGTTTGTTACAGAGCCCTAACACGACCCAACCCGGTTGCCTAACATAACACCGTCGCCTGATGCTGCCTGGAGCTTATTTGTATAATAGTTACGTCTGGCATTTCTAACTGCTTGAGTTACTCTATTTCTGATACTTCGGTAAGCATCACCGAAAGTTATGGGTCCTTTTGCATATTTCCTTTGGAGTTTGTGTTTTTCTTTTATCATTATCTTAATTTCGCTTGTGATATAGGGTTTGGAAATGGATACAGTTTTCACTGACTTGGTCTTGAGCGGGAAGCATTTATCAAAGCAAGCATTGAAGATGCAAGAGAAGTTGCAACTGTTCACGTTAGGGTTGTCGGAGGCACAGACAAGATCCCAGTTAGCATTCATTAGGTTGTCTTAAAAAAGGAGCATGTTGTCGGTGCAGTAGTCTCTGTATTGTATTGAGACTCTACTAGACCTTTCAGGTCCAGTAATAATGGTCGAAGGTAGGTTAAGCGAGTCTCTCACCTCGATTCAGAGCCCTAAATATACTTATATTTTTAATTTTCATTACTTTCTACTACTTTATCCAGAATAGATATTTTCGAAATGAAAATGAAAAACTACTCCAACTATTTGTGTTTTTATAAAAAAATCTGAAGCTCATGAAACTGAAATTATTCCATAATTGTGTTGCTTATTATAGTTTAAGTTTCACTGGTAAGTAAATTACCTGGGCATGTGGTCAGATACTTATAGTTATCCTTCGAAAGATACTGAATAAGCAACGGGCAGGTTAAGATGCAATTTTCACCTACAATCATGTAGATATGTTATAGAGCCGCGAGGCCGTCCGTTATACTACTTATTGACAAATTAAGAGCAATTCTATAAGTATACTTTCCTTCCTGAATAAAATTGAGTAAAATGACAATAAAGAACCATTGATCGACACCTCAGTCACACGTGAAGATGTTGTAAACAAATACCTGTAGTTGGTTGTGTTACGTTAAACTCTAACAAATTGGACTTGATTTAAAGTAACTGCCTTGACAAGCAGTAAGAACTCTTGTTAAGTGATTTGAGAGAGATCTTAGTGTGAAAACATCAAAAATCAAAGAAGAAATAGAGAAAAATGAGCGAGGAGAAGACACTACAGTTCCACGAGATGGGCCTCGATGACCGGGTTATTGAGGTAGGTGGCCTTATATAAAGGCAGTGGATATTTCTTCATGACGGGCAAAGTTTTTACTAACGCTATTTTGTCACGAGTGTACTCATAAGAATGGAGGAAACTGCAGCTCTCCTATTGGCCCATACTGGGCAGTCCCACTGACACCCAACCTCTGTTGCTCATATATCCATCCAACCTGTGTTTGAAGCTATCCAGCGTATTAGAGTTAATGATAATATTTGGTAACTTGTTCCACTCATCCACTACTCTATTTCCAAACCAATGTTTACCTATTTCGCGCCTAAATCTAAATTTGTCTAATTTAAAACCATTGTTACTAGTTATCTCCTGGTTGGCTAGTTTGAGTACCTTTGTAATATCACTTTTGTTCAGCCCTGACTTCCATTTATACACCTCTATCATATCGCCCCTCGCTCTATGTCTCTTGAGGGAGTGCAGATTAAGATGCTTTAACCTGTCTCTGTACTCAAGGTTCCTAATGCCCGGGATTAGTTCTTGTCATTCTCCTCTGTATTCTTTTTAGGGATTCTATATCCATTCTGTAATACGGTGACCAGAATTGAACTGTGTAATCCGAGTGAGGTCTCGCAAGCGAAAGATATAGTTTTAGGATAACCTCTCTTGTCTTGTAACTATCACTCCTTTGTATGAACCCAAGTAATATATTAGCCTTGTTTCGAGCAAATACACATTGTTTACTCTGATTGGCTATTTGTCTATTACCGGCATACAACGCGAGAACGATATTTGGGTAATATTGCAGTTTACAGCAACCACAGAATTTCGGAAATTCACTTCACTCAATTGATCGAACTATTTTTTCTATGATAATTTTCTTATATTGCACTTCCTTCGCAAATTGAGGTAAAGGTGTAGGCAATGGCTACCACCAGAAGGAGTTTGTTTAGTTTCTTCATTTTTCCCATACTTATTGTTTTGATGATTTTAAGTATATTAAAAGAAATGACAACTTTTTAATATTTTAAGTATCTTCAAGATTTTTTTCATTTACTCTATCCTATGATCACAAATTCCTTGTTAGTGGGCAGGGCATAAAGGATGAGGGAAATTACTGGTTAAAAACACTGCGAACACTGATGTTATGGCATTAAAGTTAGGTCTCTAGGTGCATTTGTGACGCCACAAACGGTCCAACGAATTACCCAAAAGTACCCAAAAGTATATTAAATCAGGGTAAGATCTTAACGAATATATGTTTTACACCAATAAAACCTGATTGATAATGTTTTCATTGAAATGTAGTCAAAATAATGAAATAATAAACAGCGAAAAACACTAAATTCCAAAGAGTCACCTATCCAAAATGGAGATGTAATTACCGATGTTTCTATTACTTTGGGGTGTTTAACATAGCCGTAGGATTTACTTTTCGTTAGGTTAGGTTAGCGAAGTGCATCACGATGGATCTGAGTTATCTCCCTTGTTCACGAACTCTTTGGAATTTAGCGTTCGCCAATACTGAAAGTATTTCGCTGTTTATTATTTCGTCTTACAAATTATTTTTACAAAATTACACTAAAAATATTATTAAACATGTTTTGTGTATGTATAACAGATATTCGTTAAGATTTTACCTTTATTTGCTATACTTTTGGGTACATTTGGGTAATTCGTGGCTCCCGCCACAAATGGGTTTATTAAGTTTGTATTTAATAATTTGATATTAGTGTGAATTCTGTGTTTAATAATGCATAGAACCTAGTAAGGCCTGACCTAACATACCCAATCTATGGCTATGTTAGGTCAGGTTCTATGTATTGTTTCCATTTTTATGTTTAATATATTAGTGTGCAGAAAAAATTTCAACCAATTCAACAAACTCCATCTGGTGGTAGCCATTGCCTACACCTTTACCCAAATTGATAAAAAGGAAATTATTGAATTTTAATAAGAATAAAATCAGAGCACCTGATGCCCCTATGCTGTTGCTCAAATTGTGTGTGTTTGTACGTTTGCTTACCTCCCGCGCATGTGCCTGGGGGCGGCTGCCAATCAAATCGAGGGGAGCGGCAGCCGATCAAATCCAATAAAAATCTCGACCTTTGATTCGACCAATTTGCATTCAATATTTGGCGTAGGTGGTAGGATGCGGGAAATTAAAAATCAGTTACAACATGGAGCCATTATGTGCTGGGTGTGATTTAGATTATTGGAAGTTTATTGCATTATTTCTTAATAAAAATAATCAGAGCGAGAACAGAGGGACCCACGACACATTCTGGTCCCTGACTCAGACTCTCACCCTGACTCTGAGTAAAGTAAGAAATACTGTAACGGCTCCTTATATTCTCGTGAAGGCTGACCATGTGACTCTGGGTTATTACATAGCGTCTGGGCTAGGGGGGTTAGGTAAGGCTTAGTTTGGTTACATTGTATAAGTCAGCAAGCACAGAGTACTGGGAATTCAGAACACGCAATCGATAGAACTATAATTTTACTATTTTTTTTCGTAAATAACAGATTTTCTGTTGCAAAATGTGTTCTGATGTTTTCTTGTTGCGATTTGGACAATTTTGGAATTCGCTTCTACCCAAATCACTCGCTTTGGCTCTCCCCCACCCAGAACCCTGAATTCCCACACTTTTCCCCATTGTTGTTAGATGGAGGAAAGGGGTGGGGGGACTAAATCCAAAACGAGTGATTTTCGATAAAAACGAATGACAGATTTGAACCAATCATATAAAAAAATATTAGAATTTATTTATATATTTTTTTATCGGATTCTTTGGTTGCTGTAATCTACTATTTTACTAGTAAGGTTAGGTTAACTTTTAAATCCACACTTTTTAACACATTTACCATAACTACGAGTGTCCACTATACTTGTAATAACAGTGTGAAATTGTGGCATTTCAATTTTTTTTTTAAACTAACGGCTAAGTCATAAATAATTGCCGCCGGTACACATCCAGAACATCAAATGACTGTGGAGCCCCCCCGATTAGGTTAGGTTAGGCATAGGTTTGGTGGTTACGTTAGGTTAGTTTCAAAACTGTTTTTCCGGATGGGTTTTAATGTATTTTGAACGCTTTTTACCTTAATTTTTATAGCAAATCTCTAGATCCTCAGAAACTATTGATTTGCAACAGAAATGGTCAAATTCGTTCATAACACATCAAAAAAACATCAGAAAAACATAGTTTCAGCTTCGATTTCAGTTAGTGGCAACAGGTGAAAATTTACTCACCAGTTAGGTGCGAGTTATTTCTTCAGTGGCTATGTTCAATACATAATTGACAGCTTGAGGTGTGGGGCAATTTATAGTAGAGGACATAATTCGTTTTTTTCTGATGGTAAGCGCAGACAAAAACAAGACAATTTTCAGCTTTGACACTTAGCACATTTTACCCATAGCTAACTGAGTTATCTGGAGTTGAAAATCAGAAAACTCCTAGCAAAATTCGGTATTGCAGTTTCACCAATATGGCTGTAGAGTTGAGCAATGTATTTTCTGATGGTTTAGACATTTTTAAGACACTTTTCTTCTATGACATTTCCCTCACAAATGACATGGATATACCAGGGGATAGCCCCTGGTTAGGAGCTTAGGTAAGGTCATATGCAACAGAAATGTCATTAAAGAAAAGTGTTTTAAAAATGTCTAAACCATCAGAAAAATACATTGCTCAACTCAAAAGCCATATTGGTTGTAAATGCAAATCATAATCAGGTTATAGGGCTGAGTGTGTGGAACATGACCCGGAAGTAGTGTGTTGCTACCTGACCCAGCTTGGAGAAGGACGTGCCCCCAAGTGCTCCCATTAGTGACCAAGGTAACTGGCCGCCTTGAATCGTTGTGTCTTGGGGGAAGAGGAGAGGAGTGTGGGGAAAGACGACCTCCTGGCCACTCTGTTAAGGCAGCTGGGGCAGTTGAGGAGTGAGATTAACACTCTATAGGGGGAAAATGAAGCCCTCAGGACTGAACTCCTTCAGGTAGGTGTCCTGCCTAGCAGGACACCTGCGAAGGAGGAGCAGGCATGGAGGGTGGTTGTCTCCAAGGGGACTAGGGTCAGACTCAGGAAAGCTGACCAGGGTGTGGAGTGTAGTAATGCCTACCAGGTGCTGGAGGAAGCTGGAGGGGAAGAGAAGAGGCAGGAAAGTGTGGTGCAGGGAGAGGAAAGGGCAGTTGTACAAACCCTGCCCAGAGGTAAGGTCGTGGTAGTTGGGGACAGCCAGGTGAGGTTTTTAGATAGGACTTTTTGTGCAAGAGATAGGAAACGTAGGACTAGGGTGTGTTTTCCTGGGGCTGGGATAGGGCATGTAGCTGAGAGGATAGATAGGGTTTTGTCAGGGGAGGGTACCAATCCAGTAGTGTGTCTTAGTGTTGGAGGAAACGACATAGGAAAGGTTAGGAGTGAGGAACTTTTCAAGAGGTATAGGGAGGCGCTGGGGAAGATTAGAGATAGGGGAGGGATCCCGATAGTATGTGGTGTCTGTATAGATATGGAAATACCAAGATATGTGAATACGCCTGACGGCAAGACTCTGTTACCATTCATTGTACCATTTATTCACATGTCTGTATTACTATATATTATTATAGCATGTCTGATATCTATGCTTATGTCTAATGCCTATGTCTACTTACTATGCCCCGATGTATCATGTCTGTACCGCGCTTGTCAAGTAACTCGAAGATCTCATTTATTGTCCTAGTAATGTCTAGCAACTCTCCCTGCCAAGCTAGCTAAATTCTCTCAGATCGGCTCAGGCCTGGCGACGGCAAGGAGTTCTTTGTGCTTGCTCCTGTTTGTACCGGTTGGTTATCCTGCCAAGTCTTGTACTACTTATGGAATATATCTACTGCTCGTGCCCTGGAGTTTGAAGGACCTTGTCTCGGATTACATCCCACCACAGTGTCTTGCTTAGAAGAGGGGTTGGTCGTGAATGGCTGTCCAGGGCAATTGTTATAAATTGCCGACTGGAAAAAACATTGTGCAAACAATGGTTGGGCATTCATTGATAGCTGGCAACGGGTCTATGGCAATGACTACCTGTACAGTCGTGACGGAGTACACTTGTCTCGAGCGGGGATAAAGACGTTGTCTGCATCCCTGGAGGATGAAATTGTCACTCCAAAGGGGGGTATTCGCCAGTAGAGAGAGGTCGGAGAAAGTGGGAGTCAAAAAACAAGCAGGTCCTGGGAAGTAAACTTGGTTACTCAGGACAAGGGGTAAAACAGGACCAGGGAAGGGTAGGTTTAAATGTATATTATACAAACAGTAGGAGCGTTAGAAATAAAATAGACTTGCTGAAAGCGGTTGTATGTACCGAGAATGTAGCAATCACCGAAACTTGAATGAATCTGGCGAGCAAAATTTTTTTATCAGAGTACCACATAGAAGGGTACAACCTTTTTCACAAGGACAGGGAAGGTAGGAAGGGGGAGGGGTCGCACTCTTCGTCAAGAATATATTAAAATGTTGTATTAATAATTCAATAAAGGGTGAAATGGGAACCGAGTGTATGGGTAGAAATCACGGAAGGAAGAGAAAAACTAATTATGGGAGTGATTTACAGGCCCCAAGTCTTGGGAAAGAAGTAGCTCAGCCCATATGGCAGGAAATGAGTAGGGCAGCAAAATGTAACAACCTGTGCATTATGGGAAGTTCAACTTCAGAAATATTGATTGGGACAACATTGTAGGTGACTATGAATCTGAAGACTTCCTAGACGCAGTACACGTACAGGACAATTTTTTGAAACAACTAATTACAGAACCTGCTAGAGGTGACAATATATTAGACCAAGTGTTAACAGATAAAGAAAATATTATCAGAGATTTCACAGTAGGGGAAGAACTAGGTAACAGTGATCACAGAGAAATCAGGTTCACCCTAAATTGAGAAACGAAAAACAATGACAATATGGTCAGAGTCCCAAACTTTTGGTTGGCGGATTATCAGGGGTTAAGAAGGTACCTAGGTGAGGTCACCTGGGAACAGTCACGTCAGTTCCCAGTAGGAAGGGGTGAGGTCATAGATGACACAACAATTGATCATGACTATAATATATTCACTAGTATACTACATAAAGCACAAGAACAAAATATACCATACAGAAAAATTAGGTCAAATAAGAATGAGCCAAGGTGGATGACCAGAAAACTTAAACATGACATAGGAATAAAGAAAGGAATATACAGGTATAAGAAATTAAAGGGAGGGGAGGAGCAGCTCAGAAATAGGTATAATGAACTATCTGGGAATGTTAAGAAAAATGTAAGGAAAGCAAAGAGAGACTATGAAGTCAAAATAGCAAGAGAATCCAAAGCAAATCCCAAGGGATTTTTCCAGGCATATAGAACAAAGGTCAAGGACAAAGTTGGGCCTTTAAAGTCAGGGAGGGGAGAAGTGATAAATGGCAGTGAAGAAATAAGCAAAGCATTGAACAGCTACTTCTTAACAGTTTTCACAGAAGAAATTCGCGATGAAATTCCAGAGGTGGAACTGATATTTAGGGGAAAGGAAGAAGAAAAATTAAAGAATATCACTATCAGAAAAGAGGATGTTCTTAAAAGGATAAATAAACTAATGAAGACAAAATCCCCAGGGCCGGATGAAATTTTCCCTCAAGTCTTGAAAGACTGTAGGGAACAGATTAGCGTACCCCTCGTAAATTTATTTACAAAATCATTACACACCGGAGTTGTGCCAGACTTGTGGAAACAGGCAAATGTAGTACCCATATTCAAAAATGGAGACAGAGCATCAGCGTCAAATTACTGGACGTTCAGTTTGATGTCAGTAGTGAGGAAATTTCTTGAATCAATTATAGCAGATAGCATCCGATCGCATTTAGAGAAAAGCAAATTAATCTACGGTTCTCAACATGGGTTTACAAAGGTAAAATATTGTCTCACAAATCTGCTGACGTTTTTTTAGGAAAGTCTTCGGGGTAGTAGGTAATGACGAAAATTACGATGTTATTTACTTAGACTTTAGCAAAGCATTTGACAGAGTACCGCATCAGAGGATTCTGAGAAAAATTAAGGCTCATGGTACCGATGGGAGAGTTTTAAATTGAATAAAATCATGGCTCACCGATAGAACGCAGAGGGTCAGTGTAGATGGTGTTAAATCTGAGTGGGGCCGTGTAACCAGTGGGGTTCCCCAGGGGTCAGTACTAGGCCCACTCTTGTTCATAATCTACAGAAACGATCTAGATACTGGGATCAGCAGTGACATAACCTAGTTTGCGGATGACACCAAAATAGGGCGGCAGATTAATTCAGGGCAGGTTGCAAATGCATTACAGGAGGATCTAACTAAACTGCAGGGGTGGTCTGAAAAATGGCAAATGAAATTCAACACCAGCAAGTGCAGTGTACTTAATATTGGAAGAACAAATGCTGTCAATGTATACAGCCTTAACAACATCAACCTAGAGAAGTCGACCTGTGAAAGAGACCTAGGGGTACTTGTAAGCCCGGACCTACGGCCTAGAAAACAGTGTGTTAATGTTCAAAATAAGGCAAACAGAGTACAGTATTGGGTTTATATCTAGAAGTGTAAGTAATAAGAATGCAGAGGTCTTATTGCAACTACAGTATATCTTGCGCTAGTCAGGCCGCACCTCGATTATGCGGTTCAGTTCTGGTGCCCTTATTATTGAATGGATATCAATTCACTACAGTCGGTGCAGCGAAGAATGGCGAAAATGATTCCGGGACTTAGAAATCTTCCATATCAGGATAGGTTAAAGAAACTAAACTTGCATTCCCTAGAAAGACGAAGAGTGCGGGGAGATATGATAGAAGTATTTAAGTGGGTGAAAGGAATCAATAAAGGGGATATAGATAAAGTTCTTATAATATCCGAGCAGGATAGGACCCGGAGCAATGGATTTAAGTTGGATAAGTTTAGGTTTAGGAGGGAGATAGGAAGGAACTGGTTCACAAATAGGGTGGTGGACGAGTGGAACAAGCTTAGCAACTTTGTAGTAAGTGCTGGAATGCTGGAAAGTTTCAAAAGGAGGCTGGATGATAGAGAGTGGTAGTAACTCTCGACAGGAGCTGCCATGCACAGGCCAACCTGCCTATTGCGGACTCCTTATTTTCTTATGTTCAAATTTACCCAAAATGCTGAACGGTGGCAGGAATTTTAGTTTCAGTCATCCCTATACAGGTGCTCCCCGACTTACGATGGGGTTAGGGACCCAAATCCAGGTCGTAAGTCCGAATGGTCGTAAGTCCGACATAGAAAAAAAAATTAAATTTTTTTTTAAATAAACAAATCTACAATGAGCTACAGTACAGTAAAAGTAATAATGAGGAATGGATACAGTGTGACTGAGCACTTACTTTAATGTTGTCAGCTGAATGCACACGGGGCCCCCATAATTTTCTAATTATATATGGAGACTACATTAACTGGAAACTTTTCGGTATATAAAATGCATGCGTCATTTGAAAAAAAAAATGGTCTCAACTGCGGCGGTCGTAAGTCCCGACGGTTGTAAGGTCAGAGCAGGTCGTAAGTACCGATGGACGTAAGTCCAAGCAGTCGTAAGTCGGGGACTACCTGTATTTAGATATCCTAACCTAGCCTAGTGTAACCTAACCTCAGAACCCAGGAACTATATTTTGACCTAACCTTAAGTTCAGATAAAACCAAGACGATCAAGACAATTTTCTTTTACAGTATAAAACTTTTCTTGAAATTTACCCATAACCAAGATAATGGGTGGTTGATAGCACCAACCAAACCTACCTAACCTTACCTAACATCATAACCGGTGGGCTCCACCCCCTGGACCCCCCCTGCATATTAAATAGTATCTCTGTTCCAGGTCGTTTGCAAGGGAAACGCCATATAGAAGAACAGTGGCTTAGAATTGTCTGAACTATTGATTGGAAAGAAAAAATCACAAGATTTGATTGTTGGCAACAAATACAAAAATACATTGAGATTCTAGTAGTTTTCTGATTTTCAACTTACGATTTGTTGGTAATTTACTGCCAAGAGTGTCATAGCTGAAAATCTTATTGTTTTTGTCTGAACTTATCATTGGGGAAAAAAAACTATCAAATTATATCCTCTATTATAAATTGACTAGTAAGTGTTGATGTTACCCGTCGGAATAAAAGATGAGGTTAGTTAAGGTCAGATAAGGTTTGGTTAACCTTGGATCAAACTGCACTTGCCCAGTACATTTTCAGCATGGTTCAAGCTCATCATGTGACATCAGTTACAAACTTTTACTTCAGCTATTAGTCCTGGTTTAATTCTGATTACTTGAGGCTAATGACACTGATGAGCTAACCTAACCTAATTAGTTGAGGCTTAAGTTCAATGTACTGTAGATCTTGGGATAATACTTCATGACTGTGACACACCCTTGTTGTCAACTTCAGGATATTTTTACATAGAACAGTAAAGCTTCCCAACCTTGTGAAACTGATAAAAAGTTCATGAATAAAACATTTAGTGTAATATCACATTCGATTTTTGGTAAAGGTGGGACAGACGGGTAAAACCAGAAGGAGTTATTCGATTTCATTAATTTTTTCCACAGAACCTAATACATATAACCTAAACAACCTAACCAAAGAAACCTACCTGGGCCCCTTGGCATATTAAGCAGAAAGAACTTACAATACTTTGATATCTGGTAAACCAATGAATGTGGATAAAATTTCTTGAAGCGGCATGGTGAAATTTTATGTTTTTTTGTGGACGTGAGAGTATGATCACTCACTGAAACAAACTAAGAGCAGACAACAAGTAACAACATGTGCGGACAGGGCAAATTTTTCGGCATAATATTTACGGTAAATAATTAATTTCTTTACGTACAAAGCACGTAGATTTTTTATTTTTATTTATTTATTTTATTTTTTATACGGGTTTAGCCCACCCAGGCACAGGTCACTGACCCACATCGGGGCCTGGGGGGCGAAAATATAATAGTAATAATAACAACAACAATATTTTAGTGTCATATAAGATTTTATCTGTGTTTAACCCTGCAATTTCCCTCATCCTTCATGCCTTGCTGACTACAGGTGATTTAAGATCATAGATAGAGAGAAAAATATTTTTAATTAAATATAAAGTTGTATAATTTTTGTTGCTATCATCCAAAGGACAACTGTGGAAAAAATGAACAAAATCAAACAACTCCTGGTGTTAGCAATTTGCTCCACTATTAACTATCTGATTTTTTAAATATGCTGTTTGGAGGAGTTGCTCTGTCTGCCATGTGTAGATTTTGTGGCTAATATATAGCCACACGTGTATTTTGTACTCTAAGCACTCGTGATAGCCATTTCTTGAGCAAATGTTTAATTTTTGAGTTATGGCTCTCTTTTCCTACTTCACTTAGGTTTAGTGAAGCTAGTGTTTGTAACCGCCACAATTTTCTGAGGATAGGTTAGACATTTGTAACAATACTGTCAGGTGTTGAGAACAGTGATATAAACAGTACAGTATACCATATTTTATTTACAGGCAATTGCCAGATTAGGATGGGCAGAACCAACTTTAATCCAGGAG
The DNA here is from genome assembly GCA_958450375.1 of Homarus gammarus. Lineage (NCBI taxonomy): Eukaryota > Metazoa > Arthropoda > Malacostraca > Decapoda > Nephropidae > Homarus > Homarus gammarus. The sequence goes on from CAUDMG010003354.1 coordinate 271,422, forward strand.
AAAGCTATTCCATATGTATTAGAGGGGAAAGACACATTGGCCAGGGCAAGAACTGGATCAGGGAAGACTGGTGCCTTTGTCATTCCTATCATTCACAAGATTCTTGAAGGGAAACGTACAGCCACGGAACAGGTAAGAAGTCACATGATCTAATGTACAAGGTAATTAGCCTGGCTCACTTTTGATAATTTTAATTGTAACTTCAGATTCTTGAGAGGTATTGTTTCATATAGCTTTTGTTATGGATACCTGTTCAGTACTCTTTTGTACTCTTGAGATAATTTATACTGTAATACTGTAGTTATAGTATACATATTCTTTTGAAAGGCCAGTACTGCACATTATAAGTGAAACTGAGCAGACAGGTTCCATAGTAAAAGGGGTTGTGTTCACTGTCAAAATCCCCGTTTTGATGATGCTTCAGTAAACCTGTACGGTATATACAGTACTATCCTTTATTAAGTTTTCATGTATTGTATACACTAAACATTTTGTTAACTATGTAATGTAAATACAATACATTATTGGTTGGGTTTGTTTTGGAATTACAGGTTGTACCTCTCTAGTCCGGCATTCTGTGGTCCGGAAACGCCCGTGGTCCGGAACGATTTTAGTTTGTCCAATAGGTAGATAGGCAGATTTTTTTTTTTTTTATTTATTTTTTTTAATCTGAATTATTATTATTATTACAGGAGTATTAAATTTTTGCCCCTCAGGCCCCAATGTGGGTCAGTGACCTATGCCCGGGTGGGCTAATCCCCTTAAAAAAAAAACAACAAAGCTACAGGAAATTAAGGTTTGTTTACATCCGGCAGTTCGGCTGCTCTCTCTCTCTCTCTCTCTCTCTCTCTCTCTCTCTCTCTCTCTCTCTCTCTCTCTCTCTCTCTCTCTCTCTCTCTCTCTCTCTCTCTCTCTCTCTCTCTCTCTCTGCTTGTCTATACAGAGTACAACATTTAACCCTTCAATATATATGATCAGTAAATAAGTGTTGCTTTCATATTCTTATGTAGAGTAATGACGATATGTTTTCACCTGTGCACACGTGCAGTCTCACTTTTTTTTTTTACCATAAATGGTTAGCTACTTATATTGTTCCATTTATTAACATTAAATAACATTACAGGTACTTCAAACAACCATATTAATTTTTTTACATTAATTTTACTACAGCTAAAATCAGGGTCTTATTTTCTTCAGTTTTATATGTAGAACCAATCAGTCACTGGTTTTGTAAGCTTTAACATAAACAATGCCGGCAGCCGTCTCGTCTCCTCTAATATTCCACGTATGATTAATAAATTGTATTGTTAATTTTGCACACATAAACATTAATTCAATAAAAACAAATTCAGAAACATTAATTAAAATATATATGAACAGTAAATAAGTGTTGCGTTCATATTCTTACGTAAAGTAATGACGATATGTTTTCACGTGTGCTCACTTACTTACGCGATCTCTCTTTTTTCTTTACCATTATTGTTAGCTACTTCTATTGTTCCATTTATTAACATTAAATAACATTACTTAAAACAACCACATTAATTTTACTACAGCTACTACCAAGGTCTTATTTTCTTCAGTTTTATACAGGTAGTTCTGCTATAACGTGATAGTTGTGTTCTTGTAAAACATCGTGTTATAGAAATTCGCGTAATAGAAATAACAGGGCTTATGGAGAAAATAGGGTTAGGTGCAGATTACTCCAAATCGAAAAAAAAAATCATCGTTAGCCTAACACAAAGGATAGCACAGTCTAAATAAATGTTACATTCATATCTAATAATGAAATCATACAGCAAATGTTACACTTTACCTTGAAAAAATATGAATATAACTTGATGGGGGAGAAGGTTGATGTTGAGGAGTCATGAAACATCAAGCTTTTCTTCAAGTGTTATAGCCTTTCTTTTACGATCACCACCAGAAATGCGATCACCAGAACGCTTCCCAGAGATATTCTTCTTTTCCATAGTCACAAAATGGGAGAAACAGTAATCAGAATTCACTGAGGACGCTTAAAAACTTCACACGTGTTTCAAACGGAACGTGTGGAGTAAACAGAGCGCGCGGGTCTAAAACGCTATGTATTTCCTTTTCTCTCTTATTTTAGATTTTACAATTTACATATACTGTACAGGTATACTGTATACATAAATATTACATAAATTATTTCTGCAATTGTTTACAAACAAAACACACATATCAATTGAACATGTGATGTCGAACGTGAACTGTAAACACTGCATAACCCCGCGCCAAGCCACAACACTGTACAGTACACTTTAAACGTTACGTATTTAGTTTTTCTCTTTTATTTAAATTTTTACAATTTACATACAGTATATATATGTAAATTGTAATTTACATATTATTCATATTATGCTACAGCGCCCACAAAACATGAGAAACGTTTGAGTCCCCCAGTAGAGCTGTGCGTTCTCTATCCACTTCCGTTTTCTTTTTGTGTACTCGCTCAGGGACTCGAGTATTTCTGTATATAACACAGGATGATAAGGGAATTTGAAATTATGAGTGAATGAATTTATTATACAGTGATCAATAACATAGTTTTGATGTGTTTAAGTAGTATTCAGGCGCCTTCAGCCTAGTAATGTTACGACATTCGTATCACTCACTCTAAACCAGGAATTCCATCCATACAGAGAGAGAGAGAGAGAGAGAGAGAGAGAGAGAGAGAGAGAGAGAGAGAGAGAGAGAGAGAGAGAGGCCAAGCGCTCTGTTTACATCACACTGTATATCTCGGCCTATTTTATAATCGCAGTCATGTACTGAATATTCTATGTAAAAAATATAAATTTTAAATGAATTATTTATAGTGTGGTCGACTTCCTACACAAAGACGGGCTATAAATAGCCTTCTTATCTCCTCTCCATCTATTACCCTCTGTTCTCAGAGAGAAGGTCTTTGTAAATAACTTTTGTTTGTTTATTTTCGTTGTTTGTCTAATTTATCATGTATCAAAGTAATATTACTAAAATTTGTGTATAGGTAGTAGGCAGCTACCAAACAGGGATATACTACCGTCCGGGAAGATTTTGGAAGCATAATGTACAGTATTGTCTAATGGTAGATCCTACTTCCATATGGCATCATGAAAATTGTGATCAAGTCTTAGGTTGCTGATCTATCTTTCTGCCTCATTTACACACAGTTGCAGAGTTTCAATTGTTTCTCTTCCTTTGACAACACAACATACATACAATATAATTTTTCTCACCTTTGATCTTTTTTCCTTTTTGTATTTATTCATGGTTGGTTATTTAAAATAAGGCCAATTCACTTAAAGTATTGGCATCAAATTTTACCGGCTGGTGTACACTAGTGACTCTCATAAGCATCAGTTATTTAACTGGAACTAATGTCTGTGTGAGTAAAATATTTCCATTTACCTGAAATAGATTTGCCGATTTATTTATTTATTTATAATATACTGTAATATATTAAACACACTGCAAGTATTTTCTTTAATTTATATACTTGTTTCGCAAAAAAGGGAGGCTACCATTATACCTGGTAGGTGAAGTTGACCAGACATTTATGGTGATCATTAAGGACCAAACTCCGAATCCATGACGTGACTTCTGTTAATCATTCTCATCCTAAATTTACCACTGTCGGTAGTTTCAAGAATTAACGCAGTCATTTACTGAATATTCTTTGTAAAAAAATAAATTTTAAATGAATTATTTATAGGAGATAAGTATTATCATCAGTAAATATACAGATATGCATTACTGACCACCTCCGAACACAAGGACGGCTAAAAATAGCCACAGGCGGTCACAGTCAAGGTCACTTTCCCTTTCTTGTCACTGGCAAATGGGGGGGGGGGGGGGCTGTGGTGATGATAGTAGCTGTGTTTATTACCGGGGTATATTGTTCTTTTACGGTATGTTAGACAGGTTTATAGTACATTTTTATTATTTTAATATACCGGTAATCTTCATTTTAATCCAGCTTCCCAAACGTAAGTTTCAGTATAAAATAATTATTGGTAGGACCTTGTGAGTGGTTTACGATGTTTCCATCACCACTCTTGACACGCTAAACCGCAATATTTAAGAGGTAAGAATTTTATATCTGGTGCCTAAGACGACCCCCTAACTTTGGGCTAATTTTTTTATGGTTCAAATTCCTTCTTATAGGCCGAGATATACGGTAAATTATTTCTGCAATTGTTCACAAGTAAAACACATAAATCAATTGAACATGTGATGCCGAACGTGAACTGTAAACACTGCATAACCCCGCGCCAAGCCACAACAACTGTTCGAGTGGAATCGCTGGAATCGCGTTAGAGCAAACGCGTTCGCATTTTACAAATATTGTTCCTCTATTCATCAATTGCGTTAGAGCCAATTCGCGTTGTCAAAACACTCGTTATAGCAGAACTCCCTGTATGTAGAACCAGTCAGTCACTGGTTTTGTAATCAACGAAAACAATGCTGTGTCATTTCCTCGGGTGTTTTAATATTCTACGTATTATTAATGAATTGTATTACTCATTTTGTACACAAACATTAATTCAATAAAAAAGACATTCAGTAATAAACAATAATGAATCTTTTGTACATAAGAGAAATGACGCTGTTTACACGATTATGCACGTCGTCTGCACGTTGGCGTCTGTTCAAACCCGTTGAAATTCAAGTTTCCGCCGTCAAAATTTTCATTTATTTATTTTTGTGTGTGTTCCAGTAAAATACGTTAAGAATTAAAAACTCGCGAAATTTGAGAAGCTACTATACGACATTTAACCCTTCAATATGTTTTCAAAGAGACCATGATGCAGAGAAAGTGGTGCTAGTGCTTCCAAGCATAAGCACAAGTCACTATCTATCCAGGAAAAGGGTGAATTTCCATGGTCCGGCACCGGTCAGGTCCCGAGGTTGCCAGATTAGAGGTACAACCTGTACAAACATTCCTTACATAAGCTCAGAGGTGTATTTGCATGCAGTAGCAACAGTACAGTACTAATGTGAAGGGATGCATTGGATAGTGAATTTACAAATTTGGCCATATACCAGATTTTCTGGATAGTTTCACTATCTCGCCTAGATTATTTGACTAGATATTATAGTTTATGTTTTTTGTAAATATAAATTGGGCTAATTACAAGCCAACTCCTGCAGTATTATATGTAGCTTTCACTTACATGGCCTTTCATCTCTCCTTATTTATTATTTTGTTTTGAAGCTTTCAAGTTCAAGAAATACTACAGTACTGTATTATCTCCTTAAAAGTTATGTCCCACAGCAGCCATATTTGTTCCCTGTTTGGCATCACTCTGTCCCTCCATAACTTAAGACTACACAGATATTTATAATAAAATATATAAAATCATGTTTGTTTCCTGAGAACTACTATTTAAGTACCATAAGTCCTTTCACCAATAGTTTAGCAGCGAAGCACTATGAGCATAAGATTTACCCAAATTTTTCTTATATCCAAAAAAATTCCATTATTTCCAAAACATTAATATTGCAATAAATCAAGAGTGCAGTAGTTTCAGCCAGACTAGTACAGGTATGTACGGTATCTAAGAATATTTACTGATTTTTTATAACAAAAACCTCTTTGTACCAACTACAGGTATTTAGCAGAAAATCACTATACATACTTACTGTACCTGTACATGAAAGGTTAACCCAAACTTTGCGGATGAATACAATGGCAACAATATCATTGGAGCGCGATAGTTTACCTTCTGTCCCTCAGACATTTGAGCTAAAAATTATGATTTAAGATAAAATTAAAATAATCAAGGACTAATAAAAAAGAAACCAATTCAGTCCTGAATAAATCCTTTTATTATTCATTTTTATTTATTTTTTCCATGTTCAGTTGTATTTAATCTATAAAGTTGAAAACTTTAACCATCTGCTATCTTACCAGATTATACAAATTATCCACCTGTGTACAGTCTCTCCTCCACTTACAACAGGGCTTCGTTCTGATGACCAGGTCGTACTGTAATAATATTATTTTGAGAAATATATGACATTGTTGCAGGATGATTCAAAACTGGGGATCCAGAAAAATATAATTGTTCAACGAGTACTTTTCATGCTTAATGACACATTCATTATAAATAATTTTCAGCACTACTGTAAATCTGAAGGTGCAAGAAGGCTTTTTTACATTACTGTGTCACTTACAGTAGGCTCTCGCCAATAATGACTTCCACAATAACGTTTTCGACAGTAACGGTAAGTGACAATAGATATCCATTTTCGATAATAACGTCTAGATTCTCTTGAATAACGGAGATTTCGCGGGAAGTTTCCGAGCGCATCAATGATAGCGTTTGATTGCCGCCATGTTGATGACGTAGTTGTCCGCTCCGCCTCATTCTCAAGACATGCTCCGTGGAATACAGCGCTGCGCCCACGTGTGAGATTTTCACCTCTATAACCAATGGTTGCTAGGGTCGCTGGTCAATAATGGCTTCTACATTTTTGCCTGTGGGGGCTAGGGGTGGTGGTGGAGGGAGTTATTTGCCGCCTGAACGCTCGGGAAGTTTAAAGTGAATGAGAAAAAAGACCCCAAAGCTAAGAGACAAAGCCACAAGATGCACGCCTACTCGGTCAAGGATAAAGAACAGATAGTGGAACTCAATGAAAGTGGTGCACAGAACATTGATATTGTGAGGAAATTGAACTGTCCTGAGTCTACAGTGCGAAATATTAAGAGGAACTTGGAGAAGACCAAGAAGAGTATTGCGCTGGCTAAGAAATATTTCGGTAGTGACGGAAATGCGAGGCGAGCTATGAATGATAAAGGCGATAGAAACAGGTTGTTAGTGATAACAGAGCATTTTCTTGTGAAATGGCTGGCTTGTAGAATGAAAGACAGTGCAAGTGTTAGCGGCCCTCAGAAGATACGGAACAACCATCACACCAAACACCTCAAAAACTCCCCCAAGCTAAGTGTTATATTACTCAAACTCTTTAGTTTGATGATTGAATAACAATTTTTTTTATTTCAGCTAACAAAAAGTGTTAGGCAGGGCTTCAAAGGGGAAAAAATAGGTAAAATTCTTGGGGCAGCAGCACCATTAAACCCTATTTACATGTATTTTAATGTCACACAAGTAGCGTTTTCGCTAATAACGGTGTTTTTCAGGCACCTATTAGATGTTGTTGGCGAGAGCCTACTGCATACACAAAATGATAATAAATATTAACAGTGCATGTTTCTCTTTCATCATGCTTGTCCGCCTTCTCTCCCGCTTACCACCCAGGTAATGGAGAGTTCCAGTGATCGAAGATTCCTGCTAATGAAGAATTTACTTATTGTTTTAAATAAACATGCAGGAGGGGAGATAATGAGTGAACATGACATCAACTCACTAGTAAGACTGTACAGTCACTCCAAAAGGTATCTTTACAATTTTGTGTGAGAAAATATGACACAACTGATGAAGGATTTAAGCCTACCAAAACAATAGGAGCCGTAGTGTTCATTTTGAAATTCATCGGACCCCTCCGTAGAGATACCTTTTGGAGTGTCTGTACATATGTACAGTATCTGATAAAGACAAACAGTCAGATTACTATCTGCTGTATTATTTATACAGGTATCTAAAAATAATTTCCGTTTAGTTGGTGTAAACGCCTTAGTTAAGGACGTTCAGGTGTTGGGCAAGTCGAAGGGAATGATTGAAACCTGTCTTTTGACACATTCAATATTTATTTATGTGGTCAAAGCCTGCAGAGGAGAAGGCGTTCATAATATTACATGGTGATCCATCTGATACATAATTAGTTAGTCACACAATTTTATCTTAATTACAATTTATTAAACATACAGACATAACACAAAGTTCATAACTCTAGTGATCTTAGCTTCACTTTATTCTGCATTGTCTTATTACTCTAGGTTAGGCAGAAACGAGTAAGCGTAATTAGTCAACAATATTTCAGTACCGAGGGGTATGTCATCACTTTGGCCGTACTTACAAGTGCGGGTCAATGCAGATCAGTGTGGTGGTCCAAGAGAAAACAGTATTGCGTAAATTGTCCCAGCACAAATTCTCGGACAGGAGAAGGCTGGTCTTCACAGCATCACTAGAGAGGGCGATCTGACTCATGGAGGGGCGGGCAGCACCGCCACCAGTCTAAGACAGTCCACTCAGCAGTACCAGGACTTGGCTGTAAACACTTCTACATCTGGCGAGGTCACAGGTCGAAAGATTTAATGGCATCACATGCCAGCACTGTAGCTGAAGCCAGCGGCGATAACGGTTGGAACTGAATGGGTAATATCAATCTAGATATGACGAAACAGTATATTAATACAATGTTTTTGTCAGTACAGTATAAATGTGTTGGAGGGGATATTAGCATATTTAATGTGATGTGCTAATTTATCTTCTAGTATGTTTTACTTTAACAAATATTCTGTATTAATTTAAAGGTTTTCCTCATCAATACCAGAGATTGTGTTCAGAAAGAAGGCCGGTTTGTCACTGGACCCAACCTGAGCCTCTCCTACAATACATCACATACTCAGTACTGTACAGTACATTAAATTTAACTGCCCTCTATTTTGAACAGTACAATATTTTACCACCTCTGATATTACTGTCTTAGCTAATTTACTTCAACCATGGACTTACTTGAATGCCTTAGAATTGTCTCTACTAATTAAACTTTTCACATTGAATGATTTGTTTCTTTTTTCTTTTACTTCCAGGTAATACAGGGTCTTATTTTGGCACCGAGCAAAGAGTTATGTAAGCAGATAAAAGAAAATATTGCTCAGCTGACAGTTTCCTGTAAACGTGAGGTGCAGTTTGTTGACGTCTCTGCGCAAGTGCCATTAGAAGCACAGCGTCCACTCCTTCTTAGTGAGTATGGCCGTAACACGGGATCATCTGCCGAAAATTTTTAAATCTTATGTGATGGTACAGTAGTTCATAGATACATACTATACCAATCAAATGTTTATACTGTATATATTAATGTTTTGATATAATGTGCAGTCACATTGACTGTACTTTAAGTAAGAGTTGTGACAAAATGCCTGTACAGCAGTTCATTGTTGTTCTTTGCCATTGTGGGTGAATTCTTTTTCCATAAGAGAAACAAAGGTTTGTTCTTTACATTGTTTCACATTAATTTGTTTATCTTATTTTACGGCATAAAAGACGCACTCCCTATTTCAGCTGGGAGTATTTAGGAAAAAACTCTTGTGTGTACCCTGTATTTTCCTCCTTTATCCATAGTTTTCTTAAAATAATATAAACAGTACCAGTAAATAAAAGCTAAATGAAAGTTTAACACAGTTGCCATTTGCCTATACGCCTTGGTTCACCATAGCAACAGAGATGCCACCTCCGCCTATTCCCTAGCAACGCTCCTCCCCCGCATGTTTCACCTCCTCGTGTGCAAAGAAATGTATATTCCCTTTTTGGGTTTGCCCTTAGGGCAATTATTTCCTTTACTTTTTCACACTATGTATGTAGAATGGTGTGTGCATGCAACTGAGTAAAAATAAATGAAGAAAGATGTGTATATCTACCCAAAAATACGAGATGAAAGACAGTCATAACACCTCACAGCTTGCCCCAGGAGCCTCAGTGATGAGTCTAACCTGGTTACAAAGCTGCCAGCGAAGTTAACAGATGCAAATGTGAAAAGAAAGTTACCTGTAAATCATCATTTGTATCAGGTATTTTTAGATTTAAAAATAATTGTTTCAGGTATAGCGTTAATAAATAATAAGACTTGTTAGAGTTCAGAAATGGTTACTGCTCAGCTGTCTCAAGAGTTGGGTGTCTGCCGTACAGACGCTAATCGTCTCAGGTCATCATCATCAGTACAGTAGTTATAAATCGAGCTTTTATATTTACAATAATTATTTTTTTAATCAATTACAAAAAATATTAATGTGTTTAAGTAAGCAATAACATATTTTTAATTCTGGTGTTGGGTTAGGTAAAATTAAGCCTACTGGAGACAGCAGCTGGGGGATTCATCAGCTTGCGAAAATCCTCAACTTCACAAACAGGATGCAGGCTGATTTTTTAAGCCATTTTTCAGACAAAAAGGTGTGTCTTATATGCCGTAAAATACAGTACTTTTGTACAAATTGTTCCATAAGTTCATTGAAACTGATTCACCCATAAATAATTTGATATACAGTACAGTACTGTATATTGTTCTTTCTCTTTCATGTTGTTTGTGCACTGACACACACAACCTGAAGTATTCTAATTAATAGACATGTTATTTGTACATATTAAAGTGTGATTGATTTTGTTAGTTGATTTATGTTACTTCTAGACAAACCAGACATTGTTGTTGGAACCCCGTTGAGAGTGTTGGCTCACATGACAGCTGGTAACCTGAAGGTCAAGGAGTCACTCAAGTTCTTGGTGATTGACGAGGCCGACCTCATGTTTGCCTTCGATCACTTGAATGATATTGAAGCAGTGCTGAAGTAAGGCATCATGCGATCATGAAGTTTGTTGTTGTTGTTGCACTGTAAGTGATATGTTGTTTCACCATGAAAGCTTTTTTTTAAAACTTATTGATACTAGGTGGTCTTAACATTCTCTTGATAATTATAGGCAATACAGTGTGTAGATATGTTAATATCTTGCTAACACTCGTGCACCGTGACGCATACAGGTATCAATGATAATCTCTTCCAATTGGCACTGATGCCCAAAGTGTCACTCAAGCGAAAAAAAATCACGAAAAATCTAGCAATTCTGAATGACGCCTGAGATTTTGGCGCTTCATTCTTGTAGGCCTCCTCTCTTGTGGTAATCCATCACAAATTGGTTACTTGGCAACAGTCCATAGCCCGCTGACCATGAAACATCAGTGTTGTCCCGACAGTGAAGCTAGAAGGCTGAGTGAGTGAACCCTTTAAATTTTATCTTGATATCCACCCAAGTGACCCAACACACTTGTGCCGTCCACTGTTTAGTAATATTAGTCTGTAAGCAGTGGTTCATAAACTTTTTTGCCTCGTGCCCCCCTAGCTCCCACGCCTCTCCACCCCCTGATACAACCCTTGGTTATTATAGAGTGGGAGGGATGAGCAATCGTGTGCAAGACGCGTTCAGTTCCTGACCAGACTTTTCTCTCTGCCCGCACGCGTCCCCCTCGCAATCTTCTGGTGCCCCCCAGTTTAAGCACCACTGCTGTAAAGTGATTATGTGTTTACAAAGTATTCAGTTATTTACTATTTACAATATTTTACTTACAGTACAGTATTCAAATTGTAACCATCATGTATTAAAAATGTGCCATAGTGCCCTTCTGTAGATACAATAAACATCTCATCTATCTATAAAAATTATGAAGTGTTGTGAAGTATTTTATAAGTGTGTTCATGAGTGTTTATTAGTTTATTTTACGATATTTCACTTTTCAAACTTGTAAGTATCATATGTTTGAACTGCATAATAAATTCCCTTCTGTGGGTACATAAAGATCTGAGCATCTACCATCACACTGGTATAATATTACAAAGATGTATAATGTATAGTATATTACAATCCACTATGTATAACAGAACAGTACACAACGTGGGGATGGGCTTTTTCTTTCTAAAATCTCTAGCAGCCAAACCGTATTTGCTATCAAAATTCTAAAGATCTTGATAACACACCTCGAAACTTATGTTAACCAGTGGAATAATAAAACAATGAAAAAGTATATGAAAATATTGGTGAAAACTAAAATGAGAGTAAAATGTTTTGGGGTAAAATTATAGATACCTTATTCCCTTTATTTAATTATTTATTTATTTAATTTTATTTATTTTTATTTTTTCAATTTACCAGCCTTTTTATTGTGTATTTTTTTTATTTTGCCAATGTAAAGTGGAAAAATTCATGAGTTTACATTGTCAAAATTATATCTTTTGTCTTTTTTCACTTTTTTTTTGTTTCATGTGAAAGGTCAATCAATTTTAGGTATTACAGGTAGTTCTGCTATAACGCGATAATTGTGTTCTTGTAAAATATCGTGTTATAGAAAATCGCGTAATAGAAATAAAAGGGCTTATGGAGAAAATAGAGTTAGGTGCAGATTACTCGAAATCGAAAAAATTTAGTAGTTAGCCTAACACAAAGGATAGCACAGTCTAAATAAATGTTACATTTATATCTAATAATGAAATCATACAGTAAATGTAACACTTTACCTTGAAAAAATATGAATGTAACTTGATGGGGGAGAAGGGTGATTTTGAGGTTGATAAAATCGAGCTTCTCTTCAAGTGTTTTATCCTTTCTTTTACGATCATCACCGGGAATTCTATCACCAGAACGCTTCTTGGAGATATTCTTCTTTACCATATTCACAGTTAATACCACAAAATTGGTGAAATAGTAAGCAAAAATCGCGTTATAGCAAACAAGTGTTCGTGTTATACAAATATTGTTCCTAATTCATAAATCGCGTTAGAGCAAATTCGCGTTATCAAAACACGCGTTATAGCAGAACTCACTGTATATACGGTAAACCCTCTTTAACTCAGAATTTAATATAACTCGGCATAGATATGGTCTCGGAATGTATCAGTATAACTCGAGAAAAGCCAAGATGTATAAATTATCTGGTGAAATCTCGGCATATTTGGCCATGTGCATCACCTACCATGCCTCTGTGTCACCTACCATTCCTCTGTGTCACCTACCATGCCTCTGTCACCTACCATGCCTCTGTGTCACCTACAATGCCTCTGTGTCACCTACCATGCATCTGTGTCACCTACCATGCCTCTGTGTCACCTACCATGCATCTGTGTCACCTACCATACTTTTGTGTCACCTACCATGCTTCTGTGTCACCTACCATGCCTCTGTGTCACCTACCATGCCTCTGTGTCACCTGCCATGCCTCTGTGTCACCTGCCATGGCTCTGTGTCACCTACCATGCATCTGTGTCACCTACCATGCCTCTGTGTCACCTACCATGCCTCTGTGTCACCTACCATGCCTCTGTGTCACCTACCATGCCTCTGTGTCACCTACCATTCCTCTGTGTCACCTACCATGCTTCTGTGTCACCTACCATGCCTCTGTGTCACCTACCATGCCTCTGTGTCACCTACCATGCCTCTGTGTCACCTACCATGCCTCTGTGTCACCTACCATGCCTCTGTGTCACCTACCATGCCTCTGTGTCACCTACCATGCCTCTGTGTCACCTACCATGCCTCTGTGTCACCTACTATGATGCTTTTTTTCCCTGCATTGCTTGTAAGTGTTTCTTTTTTACAGTTAGAAATTACATTTACACATACAGTACAGTATATGGGTCGATAATTTTTTATTGTTGTATTTTTGTAAGGGGGGGGGGGGGAGTGCCTCGATTTGTCAGAATTTGGGATAACTCGGCAAAGCCAGAGCCCTATGTGTGCTGAGTTATCAAGGGTTTATTGTAGTTGGTTTTATATGAAAAAATGAACTGGTTGCCGAAAAATCTATCCGAAGAAAAAATGTATATAGCGTGGCTCTTCCGTGCAAGAAGGTCACAACTAGCCCATGTGTTTCGGGGTACTTGTTATAAATAAGGCGGTGTGTGGGAGTGTTATTACCAAATATTTAATATGCAGTAGATAGTAAAGAAATTTTTCATCAGGAAGTTACTGAAGTGAAATTAATCTCGGTTTCAGACAGTTACCAAAGATCTATCAGTCCTTTGTAACGAGTGCCACAATGTGGGATGACGTGAAGAGGCTGAAGAAGCTCATCCTTAACAAGGCTGTAATCTTAAGGCTCGAGGAACCTCCAGTGCCGACCACTGCCCAGCTTACGCAATATGTCATTAAGGTTAAAAATGGAAAATTTGTATATAATTTCTTAATACTTCATTCATTGTGAAACCTCAGCTTCTACTAAAACAGGTTATCATGCTTATGCAATTACTGTACAGTACTTTACTTTTCAATGAGGCTACATTTTAAATGCTAAACTGATTCATTTACTCCATGTTTATGAAGCGAAGAAATAGGTTGAACTCTTTGGTATATCCATAATTCTGTTTTTCCATTTCACAAGTTTTAAGTGCTTACTTCATTCAATTGTTATAATATATCAGAATTTTTCATCTTATGCTATCATTCAGACAGTTAACTATATAGTATCATTGCACTTCCAGCTGAATGTGATGGACAAGGTTATCTTGATCAATGTACTCTTTCGCCTAAACATGATCCGTGGGAAGACCATCATCTTTGTTAACAATGTTGACAAGGGCTACAAGTAAGTTCTGTCAAATATCAAGTATTATAAATAAACTCTGTGATGTCTTAGACATGCCCTACATTAGTAAAAAAAATATTTGAGTTTTCTCTATGAGTACAATAGTACTGTATTTTAGAGAAGCATTATGCCCTGCCAGTGAACGTGTCCTTTGGTAAGGTAAAATTAATTATATGACACTCAGTACTGTACCATCAGCAAGTCTCATAAGTGGCTGATTATCTAGGGATGTTATACCTATTGTATTTTGGAGTTTGCTACAACCCTAAACAAAAGACGGAGGTGGCTTGAGACAGGGTGCTTGTGATTTGCAGACATATTTCTTGTAATGAATTCCTCCTGCCCCCAGGCTGAGAATGTACTTGTCACAGTTTGGAATCAGCTCTTGTGTGCTTAACTCTGAGATGCCGGTAACCTCCAGGTGTCACATAGTAGAACAGTTCAACAGCGGCAAGTATGACATCATCATCGCCTCAGATGAGCAGAGCCTTGAAGATCCAGAATCAAGCAAAAACAAACACAAGAAAAGGTACAAATTGTTTATAAAGTATATGATGCTGTGGCAAATTTACTTTTGATTCTGTAAACAGTGTGATGATGAAACAAAACACTTGGTGTCTGATGAAACCTGATTTGTGTGTCAAGAAACATAAAGGTGGAAAATATTGAGGCACTATGATGACAGTGGGTTATGATGAATGAATAGATAAATCCCTTTCTTGAGGCTCTTGTTACCCTTGATCCAACACAGGCATAATTTATGGGAGTAGGGTGGATACCAAATGAATTGGGAAGATTCAGAGGTTTATTCACTTAATATGCATTGGTCACACACACACACACTCTCTCTCTCTCTCTCTCTCTCTCTCTCTCTCTCTCTCTCTCTCTCTCTCTCTCTCTCTCTCTCTCTCTCTCTCTCTCTCTCTCTCTCTCTCTCTCTCTCACTCACTCACTCACTCACTCACTCACTCACTCACTCACTCTTACTTACTTACTTACTTTAATAGATATGTGGGTAAGTAGAGATACGTATAGATATTGATGGATAAAAAAATTCTCATTTGGAATCTTATTAATTGACAGTGCTAAAATTAATGGATCAAATTCAATATAGGATCTTTGATAGTTATTGCAAGGGGGTGTTGTTAATTCATGGATCAAATTCAATATACAGTAGGATCTTTGATAGTTATTGCAAGTGGGTGTTGTTAGGTGTGGGGATGAATCAGTGTTTTATTATTAAACTGTAGTGACACAGGAAAAGTACGATTGATGTTTAATGCTAAAAATGAGATGAGTACCGTATACAAATTGTCAATTTTCATGTTTATTCTTTCTCTGTTTGTTTCTTTATTTGTCTGTCTTTCCATCTATTGATCTATTAATGTCACTCTATTCCCAATTTGCTGAGTGTAATAATTACACTACATTACACAAAGTCAAATGTAAAAAAAAATAAAATAATAATAATAAAAATTTTTTGTGGTCTTGTGGATGAGGAAATGGAATCATGTGAAGTATAAAATCACTAAATACAATCTTGTAAATTTATCAACAGCAAAAGGAAAAAAGACAAAGAATCTGGTGTGGCCCGCGGAATTGACTTTCAATTTGTATCCAACATCATCAACTTTGACTTCCCTCAAAACGTAGAAGGCTACATTCACCGCGTAGGACGAACTGCTCGAGGGAATAACCAGGGCACAGCCTTGTCTCTGGTGTCTGTTGGTGAGATGGAGAGTTTCAACAAAGTAGAGACCAAGCTGAAGGGTCTGATGCCCGGGACTGAAGCAGTATTTAAGGACTTCAAGTTTGACATGAAACAACTTGATGGGTTCAGGTACAATTTTGCTGTGGATACATATAGTTCCCTCTTAGTTCTCTATTTTTTACTCTGTCTAAATGTTCATATCCACTACTGATAGGTAAATTATCTTTGTAACACTTAACTAGTCATGTTATTAATGCAGAATCATGCTTCAATTTCATATACCATTGTGGATTGTGTTATTCCTCCTGTGAGTTCTCTTTTTTCTAGCTCCTTCAGTTTTCCTGCTTCTGCTGATATGTTGTTCCTGTAACCTACTAGAATTTTGTTATCAAACTGAAATATAACTTATTTACAGTACAGTAGAGCGAAAACATTTCAAATTCAGAATTCCAAAAACTTGTTCTATCTGAAAATTGTCATTACGCACTTAAAATTAACTTGATACAATACCGGCATTTCACTCGAATCCAGACCTTTTAGGTGTAGTGAAGAATGATCATGGATTCTGCCATGCTTGTTTAGATTAACTTTTTGGGATGTTCTTGGTTTGTGTGTAAATTTTTTCATCATTTGTTCCTTATATGTCCTAATAGTGCCTTCCTAAAGACCTACAACCATACCAATCCCCATTTTAGTGGTGCCTTAAAATGTAAACATATTTTTGCTGTTAATTGTTCAAAAAATGGATATACAGTATTATTCGAAGGCAAATGTATTAAATTAGCTGGTTATTTAATTTTTAATCTTAAACATAATAGGTTTAATCCTGAGCAAGATATTGTGCAAGTGAAGTTACTAGTAAAACTTATAAAGGAAAACCAAAATACAGTGTACCCTCCTTAATTTGACAAAAATAGGGCTCTGGGTTGCTTCAATTACCAAAATTCCGAATTAACCAAGTTTTGAATATTTTGACTTCGACAATTTCCGAATTTTTGTGTTTAATTAGTCATTCTTTTTCTGTTCAGTTTTTGTGCCTTGCCTTGGCTACCACTGAAAATAATACATTTATAATTACTGTGCAAACACAAATTTTTTTTTTAATGTACTGTACAGCATGTTGGCATTTTTGCGGCCGGGACATGGAGCCATTCGTTCTGGAGACAGTAATTTCTTTTACCTGTATTATGTATATGTGTGTATGTGTGTGTTTGTCCGCACACACACACACACACAGAACACACAAATAAATAATAATGAGAAAATCCTTTCACAAATACCCTGTAATCAGAAACGACAACAAAATGTATTAAAAATGTGAGTCTACCCTCAACTCAACTCCGTGCTTTGTTATTAAAGTTAACTTTACTGAACTTCAGTATGCAGATGACCTCACCCTTGTTGCTCACACTGAACATAACCTAAGGAGATTCTGAACACCTATGCACACGCGTATGCACACTTCAGCCTTGAGGTGAATGTACGTAAGACTCAGATTCTCTTTCAACCTGCCCCTGGTTCAGACACATCTCCACCATCCATCCAGCTTAACGGTACTACCCTCTCTAATGTTGCCCACTTTCGGTTTCTCGGCTCCCACCTGTCTACCACCGCAGACATCAAAGAGATTCAGCATCCGATCAGATGTGCATCTCAAGCCTTGGCAGACTCTGAAATTCGTGTCTTCAGCTGTAGGGAGCTGAAATTATTTACAAAGCTGCACGTATATCGAGCAGTGGTCCAATCCCCCCTGCTTTATGGCAGTGAGACGTGGGTCACATACAGGAGGCACCTCAAGGCCCTTGAAAACTTTCACCAACGTCGTCTACGTTCCATCCTCTGAGTTCGCTGGGAAGACGAGAATAAATGCCAGTATTCTTGCTGACACCAACTATAGAGCATTGAGGCTACCATTATCCATGAACAACTATGTTGGACTGGCCATGTTACCTGCATGGATGACAGTATACTACCAAATCAGCTACTTTACAGTCACCTGATGAATAGTAAAGATAACGCCGGCGAGCAATTGAAAAGGTATAAGGATAGTCTTAAGACAAACCTGAAAAAGTGCCAAATCGACCCCCTTACCTGGGAGTCAATTACTCCACATCGTAATGCTTGGAGGTACACCACACGAGAAGAGTCAATACTTTCGAGTTAACCCGACTGCAAACTGAGGCAGACAAGTGCCACCGCCGGAGAGATGCTGCCACTGTCCCTCCCACAGTATATGGAGCCCTCTACATGTGCAACGAATGTGAACGACGCTGCGGGTCCTGTATCGGCCTCT
Organism: Homarus gammarus; assembly: GCA_958450375.1. Lineage (NCBI taxonomy): Eukaryota > Metazoa > Arthropoda > Malacostraca > Decapoda > Nephropidae > Homarus > Homarus gammarus. The sequence goes on from CAUDMG010003354.1 coordinate 289,682, forward strand.
TTAGTCACCTCAAAACTCACTATCCTAGGTGACATCCCTAATACCCCATATCATTGTATCATAGCTGGATGATCGTCATACTCGATTCCGAGTGACAGCAAAGTAGTAGTAGTGGTAATAATAGTAGTGTGTCTGTGCGGACACACACACAGACACATGTATGCAATACAGGCAAAAGAAATAATTGTCCTAAGGACAAGCACAGAAAAGGAATATACAATTTTTGCACACGAGTAACCCCCTCCCCCGGTCTACAAATGATATTTGCGGCCATTTTGAGAAATTAACCTCAGCAAATTTTAAGGGCACGCTGTACATACAGTAATATTAAAGTAAATAATAGAATAATAAATAAATGTAACACTGTACGGTGAGCTGACTAGACAAGGGGTGAGGTGACGAGATGAGAGCTGAGTTGATGTGACAAGGCACTTAAACAGCACACACATTAACAACACTACTAAACCATTGTCTTAACATTTTAATATCCATTTTCTATTTTAAAATTAATTGATACATGATGGCTTGATTTAGCTCCTTTTGCACTTAGACAGCTGATCAGTGAATAAACCAGGGCATATTGAGATACATTATGTAGTACAGTATACCGTACTCTTGATTTAACGGAATCCGATATGACGAACTCTCGGTTTAGTGGAAGAAATTTTTTCCGTTAATACACTCTCACCTATGAAGACACCTCAGACACATGATATGTACATAGACACCTTAAAACATTATTCATGGCTTGCCTTAAACTAGGGAGTTCAGTGTTAGTTCTAAATTTTTTTTATAATTTCCAAACTTTTTTTCCAATTGATAGCTGCACTTTTTTTACTTTTTCCCCCACACCACTACCTTTCTGAAACTTCCGAGAGACTTTCGGCATGATGGCGGCAGGACACAGACTGAGCGGAAGTAAACAAACCCCATGGGCCAAGTGGCGCATTTGGCGCAGAATTTAATGGAATCATGCTCGATTTAACGAACTAGTTTGCTAAATCGAGCGAAAATAACGGGAATTCGACTTAGCGAAAATTTCGATTTAACGGAAAGGGGTGGCTCGGATTAATTTGTTAAATTGAGAATATACTGTACACTACAATAATATTTATTAAGTTTTGATAAATATGGTACAATATTATTTACTAAATGCTCTAGACTGATCCTGTGGTAGGCTCCAACTCTCTTGAGCAGTGAAACAATCAGTGCTTGAGAGATGGTTATTGCTGGCAGGGAGAGCGGGAGCGATCAGCTGCTACTGCTCTGTAAACGAGACTGGGAATATGAGGCATTGAGTGCAACAAAACACCGAGTGCCACCCCCCCAATTAAAATATAGTATTATCTGTACTCTCAAACCTTTCCTCTATCTGCAAAAACACAAACTGTCCCAGTAGCACAATACAGTCAGTTCTCGACTTACGACGAGGTTAGGGACCGACGACCAGGTCGTAAGTCGAAAATGCGAAAATGATACATAGAAAATCTAAAATTAGTGTCTCTTTTTCTTCTCAGCACCACAAGAACTCTTACTTTTACACTTGCTAATCATTTTAAAGGGAATTACAAACAAAAATTTTGTCAGTACACAGCTCGATCACTAATGTCGGGACTCGAAAATACGTAATTTGAAAAATATTTATACGACTGCAGCGGTCGTATGTCCGGGTGGTCGTAAGTCAAGGAGTACCTGTATTTGTAAGGCTGAGAGCCATATTGGTAAAGGTAGGTAAAAGTGCCTCTACAGTACGTGATCTGTGCATTGAGGCGGACTGAGGGGCAGAAGGGGACAAGAGCCCTCGGCCCCCCAATTGTAGCCTCTCTTGCTCATGGCGACTCATTATTTTCCAGTTTATTAGGTAATGGGAGTCCTTGTTTCTACAAAAATTTCATAGGAATGCTATATAATAACACCTGAACCTTTTTTTTTTTTCTCCAACTGGCAGAAAGGATGGAGTGAGGGGCATTGGGAGAAATATAATCAAAACAGAGAGAAGGGAGGGCGAGGAGGGTGGGAGTGAGGGCTGGTGGCACGTGGCGTGGTGTGTCATGTTCTGACCTGACCAAGTGACAAGTCTTATTACACCAAAGGGGGGAAAGAAAGGGAGGAGGCAGTGGCTGGGAGCGAGGGTGGGTGGTAATCTTGGTAATGTAAGTCATTGTTTACTGTAATTTTTTTTATAATAACTAAGACTTAAGTACCCTCATTCTCTATGATACTTTTTGGTGCTTGGCCCCCTGTCGAAGTTTTGGTAGTACCCTGTACCTAGTATTGTTTGCTTTTATGCAAACAGTACAATAACGTTGACTTTCTGGTGTGATCTTAATAGTATTGCTTCCTGGTAATGAAAATTATACTGCAACAATGCATATTAATGAAACTGCAAACACTACCCATCAAAAACAATAAAATTTTTACTATAAAAATCTTTTTAATTGATATGACTTCGTATCTGTGAGACCAGCTTTAAGAGCTCTACACACTGCCACTTGAATGAACTCAATATCTTCATTGGTTCAAAAGTTACATCATATTGAATTTTTCCAACTTTAAGGGCCTTCTTCTCAATTGTGATTTTTGGCATTTGGCACCTTGTTGCACTTGGCGCCTCATATACAGTGAAGCCTCCGATAACAACAGTTCGACCAACAGCTTTTCATATTTAAAACCCTAGTTAATTGAGGACCCAATTCAATTTACGTCCTTATTTCATTCGTATTTACGACCAAAATATACGTAGTAAAAATAAAATAAAATTACATTTTCATATAAATAATAACTAAATCCCGATATGTATTATAAAAAAAATTACTGTAAAAAAAAATGAAGAGCACCTTGTGCAAAGAAGCTGCCCTGCTAATGAGTGGTAAACAATAGTCGGAGCTTGGTGGGCTGTATGTTTTCACGCATCTGGAACAGGAACAGGAAAAAAACTTTCTCAGGTTTCTTATAGCATTTTTGCATCCCTATTCAACATGCACAAGTGTTGGTAGTGTTGGTTCAAAAGCTAATAGAAAGTGTATAAGCTTAGCCGAGAAACTAGATGTGTTAAAGCGTTATGCAAAAGGTGAGAGGTCTGTGGATATTATATGGAGCAAGCAATGAACATATTTTCAGAAGTGGATCCATTAGCAGAACAAAGCATTAAAATTTAAATAAATGCAAATGACCTCTACATATAGATGTAAAATGAGAAAAGAAAGCAGCTGCGCAAGGTTCTTTCGACAGCTTTATTATTCGAAGACCTAAACCGTCGACTTCAGCTACACCATCAAATTCAGCATCATAAGCAGCTTCAACAACAACTTCAGGTTCAGTAACAGTTTCAGCAACAGCTTTATGAAAAGCTACAGTTTCAGCCGGAGTTGAACCTGATGACTTTGTCATCTGAGTAAAACTCGCACTATATTCATTGGCTGTCCTTATGTTTTAGACTTTACCACCATTGGTGAGTATAATTTTTGTTTTACATTCGTAAATATTATTTAAAACATATATGAACAGTAAATAAGTGTTGCTTTCACATTCATATGTACAATAGATAAATGACGATATATTTTCACATGTACGCACTTACTGTTCATACGTTGGTGTTCCCAATCGTCTCACCTTATTTCTTTACCATTAGTGGATAGCTACTTCCAGTGTTCCATTTATTAACATTAAATAACATTACTTAAAACATACATACAGGTATTAATTTTTTTTTAAATTAAGTTCACTACAGCTACAACCAGGGTCTTATTTTCTTCATTTTCTCGTGTAGAACTATTTTCCTGGACTCATGGCTGTAAACACAAACGAAAACAGTGGCGTCTGTCTCCTCTTGTGTGACCATATTATTATTCGTTTATATTGTATAAGGTGCATTCAGAAACATTATTTAAAGAATATAGTTTGCAATTTTCATTAATTGTATTGTTTTTGGGGGAAAAGAGGGTAAAAAGCCACACAAAAGATATGAAAAGGTCACACTTGGGAACGCATCTCATTATTATTGCTTTATTTTAATGGTAATTAATGATTCGCGATAAGACTATTCACCTTACACTGCAATATTGGAGGACACATTAACGTCATTATTCTAGGCTTTACTGTACATTATAGTCTACATTTACGCGGTTTTTGTTTACGCGTTTGGTCATTTACGCGGTGCCTTGCCAGAATGAAAATGCTTTAATTACGCGGTAAATTTGGTAATTTACGCGGCGAGCGGCTGGAGAGGTCCAGACCGCCGCGCCATTTTTTACCCACGCGGTCCATTCTTGATCATACGCAGGAAGCGGCGCGGTGAGTGGTGCGCATTAGGCCGCTCTTACGTTATCGCTGACATCATGTGACGTATCGGACTGTGATTGGGCCACGCATCCTTACCTCCCTCTGCCGCTAGCTGTGATTGGTCTAATGTAACATGCTGTGCCTTGCCACCAGAGGGTAGAAGTCGCTGACCTCGCAGGGCCTGTCTCATTGTTCTCAGTCCGAGTATACAGTTCTCTCTTGTGCCCGCTATTCCCCTCACAACTCACAATGGCTTCCGTGGGACCCCCACCACCAGAGAAAAACATTGAATTACCTGGACCAAGCCATGATAATGTGAAGGAAATCATCGAGTTGGGGGAGAAAATTAAGCTCATCCTTGACAACGACCCAGACAAGCATCGGTATGAAACGTCTAATAACCACCTGACGAAAATTATGGAGCCGTATATCCAGATCCATCTCGACAACATCAATGCTAGTCGTCAACGTAGTATTGAGGACTTCCTCGCCCGCAACCCACCACAACCACAGCCAGCCCAAGTCAGTGATAGTGACAGTGAGAATATGGACTTTGAGGGGTTTGTCAGGGAGATCCTGCAAACCTCTGCGAGTAGTGAAAGTGATTCACTGGAGGGCAACTAATCTGCCCTCTGCCTCGGAACCAGCCGCCATCCATGTGTGCCGACCCAGCTTTTCTACTAACGTAAGTGTTAAAAAACCTAATATTATTGATATTTCTCTTAATTATTAATTGTGTGTGCATACCATCATAAAATTAAGATGTTATTTTTACTACAATGTACGTATTGTGTCGGAAAAAGTGGAGTTTGGGGGTAGGCCCAGTCTCTATTTCAATTAATTATTTCATTTACGTGTTTCTTGTTTTACGCGGGCCTCCACGGGTTCAGTTGACCGCGTAAATACAGACTATACTGTACTACGGTACAATAATTCATCTGGGATTGAATGTGGGATTTTGGAGGGAAAATTATTATTTTTCATTAATATTTTATCAACCCAGCATCAAATGAACCTAAATACAGTAATATGGGAATTATGGTGAAATTGCATACTACGGGTATTCTAAAAAGAGTGCGGGAGGTGAGTTGTTCTTTCCCTCCTCCTCCATCACCAGCCACCTCCTCTCCCCAGCTACGCACCCAAGCGTAGTTTTGTACTTTACATACTGTATCTTAATACAGTTGTACCCTGCTTTACGCGGTCAATTGAACCCACAGGGTACCGCGTTAAGTGAACAACAGAACATATGGGACTAATTCCAATAGAGACTGGCCCGACCCCCAAACTCCACTTTTTGATGACACACAACTATGTTGTAGTAAAAATATTATCTTAAACTTTATGATGGTATGAACAAACAAGTAATATAGAAGAGGTTAGGTTAGGAAAAATAAAGGTTAAGTTAGGAAAAATAAAGGTTAGGTTAGGAAAACTAAAAGTTAGGTGTAACACTTACGTTAGTAGAAGAGATGGGTCGGCATACGGGGATGGAGGCGAAGGGGAGGGAGGGAGGAGGAGGAGGGAGAGGCAAGGCAGGCGGGAGCGGGTGGCGGGTGTGGTGAATTTAAAAATAGCGTCTCGAGCCGGACACTCTGCACGTATATGGGTAGATGAACCGCGTTAAGTGAAAGTTCGGTTCTGGCGAGGCACCGCGTATATGAGAAATCGCGTTAAGTGAAACCGCGTAAAGTGGGGTACAACTGTACTGTATAATTAATATTCTAATCCTATATCTTTTTCATCTTAGGGGAGCGTCCGGCTAAAGCACAAAATTCGTTAATAATTGATCAATCAATATTTATTTCCTGTCAGTAGTTATGGACACCAGATACATCTAATATACTATAGGACTAGGCGTGTGTCTGTCTGTCTGTCTGTCTGTCTGTCTGTTCTGGGCAGCCGAAACGGCACAACTGTTTTTCATCAAACTTGGTGGAAAAATCATAAAAAATTCGTAGAGTGGAAAAAACCTGGTCCCATGTCGATGGTTTCTTTAGGAAGGCATTAATTAACCATTTTATTTACGATAGAAAATGATGCAAGTCTACGGACTTGGCGCACCCTCATTTGCTGTACGCTAGCCAAGCACGAGCGTTCAAACTTTCACTGGGCACGAAGGTTCCCCTTGATCACTTGTTGTTACTATACCCCTGAATTGGTTCTGCCTAATCCCTAGTACTGTACAGTATCTGATTTTTCTCTTATATTCTTATCAATTTTCAAAATCCTACTTCTCCATAACTTCTCGCTAAATTATGTTGAAATTCATTTGTAATAAAGGTAATTTACTCTTTTTGAATGTAACAGACATTTCTGATTATCACTTTTGTATTGGGTGCATGAATTATTTTTCCTAACATCCCATTTTTTCCTCCAAATATTTATAAAGATAAATCAGCAAATAATAAACCAAGCCAAATATAAAGAAAATTGATATGTTACATCATACACAGTACGTTATTCTACTACTTAGTTTTTTTTTATTAGAATCAGCCCATAAATGGCAGAGCCTTAGGGATTTGAAGGTTAGAAAAACTCGTTCTGAGATATGGGCCAATAAAGGTGGTGTGAGAGTTACTCAAGATCGTACCTCACTCTCACATGTTTGATGGGTTGCTGGCTCATGACGATGGTCTCCTGTGGTTAGCTTGCTGAGAAATGTGCCAGATACTGATTTTTACCAAGTGATTGGTATTACTTTACACCAAAATATTATTAGAAATACTTTTCGACGGGGGGGGGGGGGGGTAGAAAAATTATGCATAGGTACATAAATATTACGAATTATGCAATAAAAATACGTCAGAATATAGCCATAGGCAACAGCTTTCCTCAGGGATTTTTTTGAATATTTTCTTAATTTTCCGATTTTCATCTGGACACGCCCCTTAATCTATTGATCTATTTCATAATATATTTCTATAATAATAATTGACTTTTTGAAACTGCTCGGTTATTTCAGATTCATTCTGAATTCAAGCCAAAATCCAAATTAACAAGGGTACAGTGTTTATGAAACAAGCTAAGTTTCCCAACCATCTTCCGCCCTTGAGTACCCTGAGGCATCTGCCTCAACCACCCTAGATAACCTGCCTATAACCTCTTCTAAGTGTAAACTTTACCAGCATCCCTACAGTGTTACTTTGGAGGCAGAATTGAGGAAGGTAATTTGATGGATAAAGAAAAAAATTGTTCTTGTTCTTTATTCATATTGTTAAATAATTATGTTCAGTACAGTGAATCTTGATAATTCTTGATGTAATCGCTCATAGGAGCGATTGTGGCTGCGCAGGACAATAAGACCCTCTAAGTTCATGCGATGATTATAATTCTCTCAAAACCTGTTGAATACATCTTACATGTAACAGCTGCTGATACATCAGGACACACAGTTTGAACAATATGATCAATGTACAGTACATAACTACAATTATTAAAGTCGTTTAATGTTCTCAGAGTATTCAACAGTTCACCATCACACTCACGTTTTACGGGTCCAGGATTAGACTAACAAGAACAAATACGATGTCCTACAGGAGGAGGCGGTAGTCTGCGGTAGTGAGCCTTCAGTTAGTTTAGTCAGCTATCCTTAGTTGTAAACAGTCTTTTCACTTCTTCCTCACTCCCTCTTACCCTTTCTATTCTGCCTGTATCTTCACTTACACATGTTGCTGGCGCACACAATTGTGCTTGGTGGTAACACTTGATTTAAGTGCCAGAAGACATCGTGAATTAGCTATAGGTCTTGAGGGTACTGGGCTTGAGTGGTTTTATGGTGTTTATTTTTTCAAGATGAGCATAAATTGATATAAAACCTTTTTTTTTTTCACTGACTTCATGTCCATACTTCAACCATATTGCTTTAATCTTTAAAATTTTTATCAATGTTATACAGTATATATTTTATATCCTACATTCTTCTTATTCTCATGTTGGATCAATACAGTACAGTACAGTATTATAGATCTCTTGAAATGATTATGATTTTGGTCTGCATCAGGTATCGAGCTCTTGATGCTTGGAAGCGCTGTACTTCGATTGCTATCAGAGAAACCAGGAAAAAGGAACTTCAGCAGGAGCTACTCAATTCCACAAAACTAAAAAGTTTCTTTGAGGACAATCCCAGAGATCTTCAAGTTCTGAGACACGACAAATCCAAACATGGACTCACACCCATGGTAACTAAGATAGCACTGTACAGTACATGTATTTTTTTGTCACACTGGTTCACATACTATCTGAAACAGGTTAATTTGTACAATTCAAAATTTAGCAACTGAGGTTATGTTGACTTAAAAGAAACAATGGATTTTTGCTTCTTTTATCACTGATTTATGACTAATGCCTTAGAGCAGTGGTTCCCAAACTGGGGGCCATGGCCCCCTGGGGGACCATACAGCAAAATTTAGGGGGCCATAAGCTGAGGCTATGTACACATAAAAATCCCAAGCCCCACCACACTAGAACAGCCAGTCAGCAGCTGAGCCAGCCAGAGATATGGATTGGGAGAGGGGGGCCATGGATAAGGATCATATATGGAAAGTGGGTAATGATCAGAAAAAGTTTGGGAACCACTGCCTTAGAGGATATGGAATTTGGTAGACGAGCATTATGCGTGTGTTAAGACATGTCTTAATGTTAGCTGAGACTTTTTTTGGAGGTAGAAGGATTTTAATGTAAAGAGATTTAGAATGTTATAAAGAATCCCCTGAAAATTAGACAGCAGCTTATGTCACTGAAAGATTAACCAGCCTAATGCTAAACTAACCTATTCTTTGTGTGATCTGTTGTGCTACAACCAAGTAGTATGCATTAATAACTCTGTTTTTCAAGTAGTGTATCTTGTCCTTTAGACTCATCTGAAGCATGTACCGGAATACAACATTCCTGATAACCTACGCAGAGTCTCCAGGATATCCAAAAAGATCAAGGGCAACAAAAATGCCCCGAAAGTTAAGTTAGACAAGAACCAAAAAAAGCGTGCCACCAAAACTCAGCTGAAATATAAGGTAAACATTATTATTATTATTATTATTGTATTTTGTTATTATTATTATTATTATTATTATTATTATTATTGTTATTAGTTATTATTATTATTTAATATATATATATATATATATATATATATATATATATAATATATATATATATATATATATATATATATATATATATATATATATATATATATATATATATATATATATATATCTTGATAAAATCACACGGGAAAATGGAAACAACGGAGTACCTTAGCTTTCGTCTTTATTCAAGACATCTTCAGAGGCAACTGGATTACATGGACAGAGAGAGGCTTAAATATACAGGGTGACCTAAAAACATGAGGTCAGGTCAAAATGATGACATCCACTAATCCCCACACCAACACACACGTAGAGGAGCTTAAGAGAAGGGTGGTGACGTGACTAGTCAAGTCAGGTCAGAAAAAAAAGGGGACCCACAAAATAACTATCATACATCTAGATCTAAGGTTTTTAAAAGCATTTTTAACCTTGGGCCACTGACAAATAAATTTATGTAACATATTATCAGTTTTGAACTGACCATCACTAAGGTTTATTGATTTTAATTCCTTAATCAAACTAGCTTCAACAAGAAGTCTTTCTGTGACACAAGATGATTTGAAAACTTCTAAGCTTTTTTCCCAAGCAATGGGGTGATTATTATTCCTAACATGAACGAACAAGGCACTGCTTTCAGATGCAGTTCTAATATTATACTTATGTTGTTTGATTCTAAGCTGCAGTGTTTTTCCTGTCTGACCTACATAATTACAATTACATTTGCTACATGGAATACAATAAACACTACCATTTACATTCAAACTTGGGCTATTCCTTATTAACATATTAGTAATGGTTGAGTCATACTTGAAAACAACATTAATATTTAGAAGCTTGAGGGACCGAACTAACGGGACAAATTCATTACGATAGGGCAGAGTCAAAATATTCTTAAGTGTAGGAACTTGTCTGGTGTGGGGATTAGTGGATGTCATCATTTTGACCTGACCTCATGTTTTTAGGTCACCCTGTATATTTAAGCCTCTCTCTGTCCATGTAATCCAGTTGCCTCTGAAGATGTCTTGAATAAAGACGAAAGCTAAGGTACTCCGTTGTTTCCATTTTCCCGTGTGATTTTATCAAGATATATATATATATATATATATATATATATATATATATATATATATAGACCCCGACTTACGACGGGGTTAGGGACCCAAATCCAGGTCGTAAGTCCGACATTGATAAAAAAAAAAAAAAAAAAAAAAAAAAAAAAAAAAAAAAAAATAAATAAATAAATAAATAAATTAATAAAAAAAATAAAATGAAATACAGTACAGTAAAAGTAATGAATAATGATGAATGGATACAGTACAGTGAAAGTAATAAATAATAAGGAATGGATACAGTGTGACTGAGCACTTAACCTTTAATGTAGTCAGCTGAATGCACATGGGGCCCCCATAATTTTCTAATTATACATGGAGACTACATTAACTGGAAACGTTTCGGTATAGAAAATGCGTGTCATTTAAAAAAATTTTTTTTTTTCTTTTTTTTTTTTTTATCTATATCTGAGGCGGTCGTAAGTCCACGTAGTCGTAAGTCGGGGTCTAGGTGTATATATATATATATATATATATATATATATATATATATATATATATATATATTATATATATATATATATATATATATATTTATATATATATATATATATATATTACCCCGCCTAACGCGGTTTCACTTAGCGCGTTTTACCTTATACACGGTGCCTCGCCAGAGCAGAACTTTAACTTAACGCGGGTTTTTTCCACGTATACGCGGTGAGTGTCCGGCTCAGAGCCATTTTTAGATTCACCCCACCCGCCACCCTGCCTGACTGCCTGTTTTAGCTCATAAAATTCATACAAATTACCCAGCCAGAATATAATTTTCATTGCTGGAATTCTTACAATATGATGATCATTTTGAATATAAACATCATAGATTTTGCATTAGACATACAAATTTTAGATATAAAGTTTATTCTGAGTAAATATGTTATTTTTTGTGCAAAATATATGACATTTGTATTCAAAATATTCCTGGGCTTACAAGGAATCCAGCAATGTCAATTATATTATCCTAACTTTAGTTTGAGGTATTATTTATTACTAAAAAGGTAAATATTCTGGTTTTCCCACACATCTGGTGGGACGGTTGGTGGGGGGGGGAGGGAGGGACCGATCGACCATCTGTTACAATGTGAAGAATATTTTTTTTTTTTTATTAACTGAAGATATTTGTTTTAGCTCATAAAATTCATACAAATTACCCGGCCAGAATTTAATTTACATTGCTGGAATTCTTACAATTTGATGATCATTTTGAATATAAACATCATAGATTTTGCATTAGACATACAAATTTTAGATAAAATGTTTTCTCTGAGTAAATATGTTATCTTTTGTGCAAAATATATGACATTTATATTCAAAATATTCCTGGTCTTACAAGGAATCCAGCAATGTCAATTATATTATCCTAACTTTAATCTGAGGTATTATTTTATACAAAATGATAAAATTTATTTTTTTCACCCACTCTTTCTCTTGAAGGGAGGATTGGTGGGGGGTGGGGGGGAGGGTTGGGACTGACCGCGCGGTTGGAAGAGGGGGGAGGCAAGATGGGGTACTTTGATTGACAGATAGTGTTGTGAAGAATATTTTTTTTTTTATTCACTGAAGATATTTGTTTTAGCTCATAAAATTCATACAAATTACCCGGCCAGAATATAATTTGCATTGCTGGAATTCTTATAATTTGGTGATCATTTTGAATATAAACATCATATATTTTGCATTAGACATACAAATTTTAGATAAAATGTTTTCTCTAGTAAATATGTTATCTTTTGTGCAAAATATATGACATTTATATTCAAAATATTCCTGGTCTTACAAGGAATCCAGCAATGTCAATTGTAGTATCCTAACTTTAGTTTGAGGTATTATTTATTAAAATTTAGTGGTTTTCCCCCAAAAATTTCTCAGAGAGGGAAGAGCCAGCAGTGTAGTGTGAGAAGAGGGGGAGGGAGTTGAGTCCATTATTTGAATGGACATTAACTTGGCGACTGTATTTCTCTATTTCTCTTAAGTATTAATTGTGTGCATGTACCATCATAAAATTAAGATGTTATTTTTACTACAACATAGTTATGTGTCTTCAAAAAGTGGAGTTTGGGGGTCGGGCTGGTTTCTATTGGAATTAATCCCCTATGTTCTGTTGTTCACTTAACGCGGATTTCACTTAACGCGGGACCCTCTGGGTTCTATTGACCTTGTTAAGTGGGGTACAACTGTATATATATAATATATTTATATACATATACATATATACATAGAGATATATACATATTTACATATATATATATATATATATATATATATATATATATATATATATATATATATATATATATATATATACACACACATTTGCACACACACACAGTATTACCCCGCTTTACGCGGTTCCACTTAACGCTATTTCTCATATACGCGGTGCCTCGCCAGAACCGAACTTTCACTTAACGCGGTTCATCTACTCATATACGCGGGAAGCGGCGCGGGCACGATTCGCACAAGGTCGCCCAGTCATCAAAACATTACCGAGTTCTTCACCCGCCACCCACCACAGCCGGCCCAAGTCAGTGATAGTGATAATTATTTTGAGGATATGGACTTTGAGGGGTTTGACAAAGAGGCCCTGAATGCCTCTGTGGTGGATAGTGGTACAATTGATACAAGTGATACAGGTGAGGGCCAATAATCTGCCCTCTGCCTCGGAACCAACCCCCCATCCCCGTGTGCCCAGCCATCTTTTCTACTAATGTAAGTGTTAAAAAACCTAATATTATTGATATTTCTCTTAATTGTTATTTGTGTGTGCATACCATCATAAAGTTAAGATAATATTTTTACTACAACATAGTTGTGTGTCGTCAAAAAGTGGAGTTTGGGGGTCGGGCCAGTCTCTATTGGAATTAATCCCATATGTTCTGTTGTTCACTTAACGCGGTACCCTGTGGGTTCAATTGACCGCGTAAAGCGGGGTACAACTGTATATATATACAGTAATACCCCGCTTAACGCGGTTTCGCTTAGCACGATTTCACGTATACGCGGTGCCTTGCCAGAGCCGAACTTTCACTTAATACGGGTTTTTTCCACGTATACGCGCAGAGTGTCCGGCTGGAGATGCTATTTTTAGATTTCGCCCCACCCGCCAACCGCCTGCCTGCCTGCCTGTTTTAGCTCATAAAATTCATACAAATTACCCGGCCAGAATATAATTTACATTCCTGGAATTCTTACAATATGATGATCATTTTGAATATAAACATCATAGATTTTGCATTAGACATACAAATTTTAGAAAAAGTGTTTACTCTGAGTAAATCTGTTATTTTTTGTGCAAAATATATGACATTTGTATTCAAAATATTCCTGGTCTTACAAGGAATCCAGCAATGTCAATTATATTATCCTAACCTTAGTTTGAGGTATTATTTATTACTAAAAAGGTAAATATTCTGGTTTTCCCACACATCTGGTAGGGAGGGACCGACCGACCATCTGTTTCGGTGTGAAGAATATTTTTTTTTTTTTATTAACTGAAGATATTTGTTTTAGCTCATAAAATTCATACAAATTACCCGGTCAGAATATAATTTACATTGCTGGAATTCTTACAATTTGATGATCATTTTGAATATATACATCATAGATTTTGCATTAGACATACAAATTTTAGATATAATGTTTACTCTGAGTAAATATGTTATCTTTTGTGGAAAATATATGACATTTATATTCAAAATATTCCTGGTCTTACAAGGAATCCAGCAATGTCAATTATATTATCCTAACTTTAATCTGAGGTATTATTTAATACTAAATGTTAAAATATAGTTTTTTCACCCAACATCTCTTGAAGGGAGGATTGGTGGGGGGTGGGGGGGAGGGTTGGGACCGACCGACCATCTGGCGCGGCTGGAAGAGGGGGGAGGTAAGGTGGGGTACTTTGATTGACAGATAGTGTGTGAAGAATATTTTTTTTTTTATTAACTGAAGATATTTGTTTTAGCTCATAAAATTCATACAAATTACCCGGCCAGAATATAATTTACATTGCTGGAATTCTTACAATTTGATGATCATTTTGAATATAAACATCATAGATTTTGCATTAGACATACAAATTTTAGATATAATGTTTACTCTGAGTAAATATGTTATCTTTTGTGCAAAATGTATGACATTTGTATTCAAAATATTCCTGGCCTTACAAGGAATCCAGCAATGTCAATTATATTATCCTAACTTTAGTTTGAGGTATTATTTATTACTATACCTGGTTTTCCCCCCAAAATTTCTCAGAGAGGGAAGAGCCAGCCAGTGTAGTGTGAGAAGAGGGGGAGGGAGTTGAATCCATTATTTGAATGGACATTAACTTGGCGACTGTATTTCTCTATTTCTCTTAAGTATTAATTGTGTGCATGTACCATCATAAAGTTAAGATGTTATTTTTACTAGAACATAGGTATTGTGTTGGAAAAAGTGGAGTTTGGGGGTCAGCTGGTCTCTATTTCATTTAATCCCATATGTTATGTTATTCACTTTACGCATTTCTCACTTTCCGCGGTACCCTGTGGGTTACATTAACCGCGTAAAGTGAGGGTTGACTGTATATATATACAGGTTGACAATTCCTTATCCGAAATCCTTGGGACCAGATGCATTTCGGTTTTTGGAATTTTCTAGATTTCAGATTTTTTTTTTTTTTTTTTTTTTTTTTTTTTTTTTTTTTTTTTTTAAGCAGGGATCAGCTCACCCTGGCACAGCAGGTCACTGACTCACATTGGGGCCTGGGCGCTAAAATATAATAATAATAATAATAATAATTCATAGGTCTAGGTCATGTTTCTCACTTTTGATCTTTTTTTTTCATTCTTGTATTTCTTTATTATTATTATTATTATTATTTTATTATTACAATATTGTTGTTGTTATTACTATTATTTTTATTATTATTGTTCTCATTCTTATTTTAATTTTGTGTATTTTTTATTATAATTTTTACTTACTATGAATAATTATTATTGTTACTGTATTATCACTATTATTATTACCTGTATTATTATAATCATTATTACTACGGTATTTAATTTTCACCCACCAGGCCCCAATGTGGGTCAGTGACATGTGCCCGGGTGGGCTAATACACCCCCCCCCCCCAAAAAAAAAAATAGAAAAAGAAAATTGCTCCACAAAAAAAATAAATTGGTTTTCAGAGCTTTTCGGTTTTCGGAATTTCGGATAAAGGGTTGTCAACCTGTGTGTGTTTTCTTCTTTCCTTGTGGTTATCAGCATATATATATATATATATAATTTTTTTTTGTTATGAAATTATAGTACAGTAGAAACTTATTAACTTTTAGGTTAGATCATAAATTAATGGGAAAGATTGATGCTGTCTCACATTTTGTATTACTTCATCAAAATTACTGGCTCACTTTACTGAAACTTTTAAGAAAGTTCCCTTCAGAAACTGTCGAACATTGTCACTTGCCATTGCAGATTGACTAAGGCCTTGCAGCCTTTTGTTTTGTTCTTGTAAAATTTTTGTATGCAGTATATACAGAACTCCTTTCTTCCCCCAGATAAAAAAAGCTGACCCCTTGCAGAGTATGGAGTTTTCAGGATTCAAGAAGCAGAAAACATGATTTTCAACTGTTATTGGATGAGTTGTTTGTCAATAGATTTTCTGTACTTTACAATGCAGATTTTCTGTACGGTACATACAATATATGTAAGCAGTGAAATAAATATTTTTTGTTCTTTCTAAAGGGACTTGTTTTTGTTTTCTGTTAATAAGCCAAGATTCACTTTTTATGCAGAGGTGTGTACATCACTCTGGCATGAACTGTAGATGAATAAGTTAGATGTTGGAATTTTCTTCTTCACATCACAAACTTAGGAGGGGTGTAGCAGTCAAACCTTTTCCTCCTATGGTAGATTTCTTAATATATTTTGTGACATTTTTTATTCATTGCATTTGTAGATTTGTCATTTATTTTCTGAATGGTTTTATGTTTAGTTCTTTGTGACAGTTTTGACAACTGGTTTTTGTACTGTAGTAGTAGTAATAATAATAGTGGTGGTAATCGTAGGAGTTGTAGTAGTAGTTGTTGCAGTAGTACTGTAATAGTATTGAAGAGGAAATGATGACTTGTTAACTTTTCAGGGATAAAGACCCCTGGTATGTGAAAGGAATAATGGCTGGATCATTTTGGGGTTTGAATCAGGGCTGCCGTTTAATCCTCAGCTATATGACGTCATTTTTCCTCACATTTTCTTTACGTATTAATGTAGGTAATATCTTGGCAAAATGATAGATTTGGGTAAATAATGTCATTTTCACTACTCCATTAGTTTAATATAAATATGCACATACAGTACAAAAACTCTATAACCTTTTAATATTATAACATAACATGGGAGCATTAAACACTAATTTAAAAAACAATGTTAAACAGACGTTAGCATCCTCTGATTTGGTGTAAAATTTATACATCCACCCTGGAATTTCACAGCCTCAGACAAGGCGTTTCTGGGTTTTGTTTTCATTAAATTAAATTTAGAAAATAGTCTCTGCATCAAACTGGGGTTTTTACAGCAGTCAAGGGTCCCATTTTGACTTTGCAAGTCATTTATTACCCACAATCCATTTATACTTTACATTATTTGTTGATATATGCCTAAGGAGTTGATAAAAAATTTCATATATATTACCAAAGAAATTTTTTTTATTTCCTTTACATTTTATATGGATTTCTAACAAAGAGGAATATATTCCTCATAGTATTTTGGTGAGGACAGACTCTCCTCATGACGTCACTCACTGTCATTTGTATTCCTCGTTGGCAGACAATACAGTAGAACGTCGATATAACATGAGATACATTCCAAGAGAGGTCGCTTTATACCGAATTCGCACTAAATCGAAGTGTTGTTTCAGTGGAATAATTTAGTTTGGTACTTGAGAGAAACACAAAATACTAAAAAGACTGAGTCTACCCAAATGCACCTCAGCCCATCTCCTAGAATAAACAAAACAATGTTTTTTGTAGTATTATGTTCAAACAAACACTCATAAATCAACACAGCTAAAATTATGTGATGTGAAATGGCCTGTTTACTAGTGATCAGCTGATGTGAAGATTGGGTGGGGGGGGGGGGGGAAGGTGAGGTGATATGCCTTTAAGTTTTCTCTTATAAAATGTCACTGAACTGACATGTTCTAATTAATTTTATTACAAAGGGCTAAAAATTTTATCTCTTGTGCAAAATAT
Source organism: Homarus gammarus (assembly GCA_958450375.1). Classification (NCBI taxonomy): domain Eukaryota; kingdom Metazoa; phylum Arthropoda; class Malacostraca; order Decapoda; family Nephropidae; genus Homarus; species Homarus gammarus. The sequence continues at coordinate 307,394 of CAUDMG010003354.1, forward strand.
ATGATGTTTATACTCAAATTATTTGCTGTCTTGCAAGGATTTTAGCAGTGCAAATTATATTCTCCTAACTTTAGTCTGTGATATTATATAAGATAAAAACTGTAAGCCTATAACCACCAAACCCTGGCTAGGAAGATGGTGGGGGGAGGGAAGTGATAGTGACATTTTGACAATTGGGGCCGAAGGTCTAATGAAGTATTTATTTGTTTATTTATGTCTTTTAGATTGAGTTTTTGTTTTTTGCTAATAAAATGTCACAGAAGTGACCGGGGAGAATATAATTTACGAGACAAAAATTTTAGTAATCATTTAGTACATTATTTTGAGTACATGTATAGTACAGCTTTGCCCTTAGGACAGAGTAGTGTGCCCAGAGAAACATTAGGCGCAAATTTTAAAATATGATGCGCCAGATTGACTCGCACAAAATGGGAAAGATTCGCTTTAAACGAAAACATTGTCCTTAATTGTGGGTGTTGCTTTAAATCAACAATCTTAAATAGTATCGCTTTAAATCGACGTTCTACTGTATTCCTCAAAACAGCAGCCCTAGTTTCCATAAGTTAACCTGATACTGTTGTTTGCTATCAAAGAACAGCAAAGTCGTAAGATCTATTTCATTCATTATATTTTCAAGGTTTGTTAATATTCATTAGATAACTGAATTCTACAGGGAGACAAACTGGGTAAAAAAATTTTTTTTAATAATTTGAGTTTTATTATTTTATATACAGTACACAAAAATTGTTAGACAAAATATTTTGTTCTCTGGTCATAAAGTTTTACATCATATAATTAGGATAAATAGTGCTGCCAGTATGGAAAAATAGAGTGATGGTACTAGCTATAGATTTCAATATAGGCTCATCTATCTCATTATGCCATTTGCCTCAACAGTAGTTTAACCTTTGCCATTAAGGTGGTTAGTGGCAGGCTCAACTCCCACATTCCGCGTTTCCACGTTTACACGGTGCCCTGCCAGAACCCAGGATGCTCACATTCCGTGGTGGGTGTACCCCTTTACACGGGTGAAGTATAATTTTTTTATTTAGCTCATAAAATTCATACAAATTATCCGGCCAGAATATAATTTACATTGCTGGAATTCTTACAATTTGATGATCATTTTGAATATAAACATCATAGATTTTGCATTAGACATACAAATTTTAGATATAATGTTTACTCTGAGTAAATATGTTATCTTTTGTGCAAAATATATGACATTTATATTCAAAATATTCCTGGTCTTACAAGGAATCCAGCAATGTCAATTATATTATCCTAACTTTAATCTGAGGTATTATTTAATACTAAATGTTATAATCTAGTTTTTTCACCCAACCTTTCTCTTGAAGGGAGGATTGGTGGGGGGTGGGGGGGAGGGTTGGGATGGACTGACCATCTGGCGGTTGGAAGATGGGAGGAGGCAAGGTGGGGTACTTTGATTGACAGTTAGTGTCGTGAAGAATATTTTTTTTTTTATTAACTGAAGATATTTGTTTTAGCTCATAAAATTCATACAAATTACCCGGCCAGAATATAATTTACATTGCTGGAATTCTTACAATTTGATGATCATTTTGAATATAAACATCATAGATTTTGCATTAGACATACAAATTTTAGATATAATGTTTACTCTGAGTAAATATGTTATCTTTTGTGCAAAATATATGACATTTATATTCAAAATATTCCTGGTCTTACAAGGAATCCAGCAATGTCAATTGTATTATCCTAACTTTAGTTTGAGGTATTATTTATTAAAATTTAGTGGTTTTCCCCCAAAAATTTCTCAGAGGGAAGAGCCAGCAGTGTAGTGTGAGAAGAGGGGGAGGGAGTTGAGTCCATTATTTGAATGGACATTAACTTGGCGACTGTATTTCTCTATTTCTCTTAAGTATTAATTGTGTGCATGTACCATCATAAAATTAAGATGTTATTTTTACTAGAACATAGGTATTGTGTTGGAAAAAGTGGAGTTTGGGGGTCAGCCGGTCTCTATTTCATTTAATCCCATATGTTATGTTATTCACTTTACGCGTTTCTCACTTTCCGCGGTACCCTGTGGGTTACATTAAACCGCGTAAAGTGAGGGTTGACTGTATATATATATATATATATATATATATTATAAATGTATGTAGTAAGTATGTGCAGCAATCTTTTTCACTCAAATCCTAATGAAACACTATTGAATTAGAATACTGTAGCTGGTTGAAGCAAGCTTTTAAATTAAAGAAAATACTTGCAGTGTGTTTAATTTATTACAGTATGTTATAAGTAAATAAATAAACAAATAAATCGGTAAATCCATTTCAAGTAAATGAAACAATTGTATTCGACACCGACATTAGTTCAAGTTAAATAACAGACTTTAAGTGAGTCACTAGTGTTTACACTACACCAACCGGTAACATTTGATGCCCTTACTTGAAGTGAATTGGCTTTATTTTAAAAAACCAAGGATGTGTAAACATCACTGGTCAATGGGATGGTTGGTAAAGGACTACTGGGTCAGTAAGCTCCCAATGGTAAGTGTCACATTTGGGGTACCGGTCTTATACAGCGATTAGGGCTCAAAAGCTACTTTTTAAAAGGAAATTTTGGGGGCCGTCTTATACACCCCGTCACCTTGTAGGCCGAGATATACGGTACTTAAATCAGTAATTACCAGACCTTGATAGTTTAAAATGACAGGAAGGAAGTTAAAACAGGAAAAATTGACATGCTATGCTGAAACTAAAACATGTTATGCTGTTTCCCTTTACCCTCTCACATTATCGACAGTTGACAATGAGAAGGTTAACTTAAGAGATGGCAACACCCTGGCAAGAGAGATTATTATAGCTCAGGGCATCGATGTAGAGTGCCTTGCTCATGACATACCTTAACAGAACAATGCCCCACCAACTCTCCCTACCCACTGGATAACCTGTATCTGAAGAATTTGGAATAAAGTATTCCCAACCGAGCCATAGAGTCCTATATCCAGATGGAGGTTGAGAGAAGCATTCCATTCTGTTTTCTCTTGTCTCTGAGGCTATGGGTCTCTTAAGACAGCCAGAAGGGGGATAGTAACTATGTTTATCTATTATTTTATAATTTTGTGTTTTCTATAAAACTTTTGTCCTCTATCTCCTCTTCATCTGATCCAGTTGGTTTATCAATAATTGACTCCACTGAGATACTCTTTTCTGTTTCACTACCAAGAGTATGAGTAGAAGCTGTTGGTAAGCTGTTGTTGCACTCAGCTGGGACATTACTCGTGCTGACACATGCAGTTTGCCGATTATCAATGCTTTCAGCACTGTATGTTGTATTTGTGTTAGACTTTCTCTCGAAGTATTCTTGTATCTGCTCCAGAGTTTTGCCCTTTGTCTCCGGAACAAAGAGGAAAGAGATGAGGCAACATATAAGGCAGACTCCACCATAGAAGAAGAAGACTGTATGTTCCCCTGTGGCCTCTTCAAAGTGTGGGTAAATCTGTAACAAGTAATGCAATGATAATGAAAGCGAATCCTATGAGCCTGATTGCTTGTTAGGGACAGGACAGATACAGCATTGTAAATAATAATCCTTTGATACTCAAGAAAGCAGTCAAGTGATTCATAGTAATAAAGGAGCCTTTTTTTTCTGTCTGGAGAGAGAGAGAGAGATTTCATTTCTAACATGATTTTTGTGTATATTGGTATGTACTGTATGTCGTTTGGCCCAGCATCTTAACTTGATATTTGTTATGAATAGAGTGTGGGTTAATCATTTCACAATGAGCCATTTTACATATCTCAGTTTTCCTTTTTATTAAAATTAGTACTTGAAAAATATTATACTTCATACCTTAAAGTCTTACCTGTATGATAATGAAGTTAAGGATGCGATTGTAGAAAAACGTGACAGAATTGGCTGTGGACCTGATTGTAGTGTTGAAGAGTTCAGTAGCAGATAGCCAGGGAATGGTACGAGATCCCAGACAGTACCCAAAAACTGACACTAGTATGGTGGCCAGTGGCACCCAGCTTGGCCCATGTTCACCCACAACGTTGTACATGTAATAATAAACACCAAGTGTCACTGTTGATGTCCCCATTACGAAAGTAGAAAGCACGATCATGGGCCGACGTCCAGCGTGATCCATCAGTAAGACGGAAAATAATGTACCGGCAATTTGTACCAAACCCGTGTACAAAACGGCCATATTCACGTTCACTACACCAGCTGATGAGAAAATTGTTCCTGTATACATCATGAGGATGTTGCAACCACTACCTTGTTGTAATGTCATCATAAAGAGCGCCAGTAAAAATGGCTTACGTGTACGAGGTCTCCACAACTCACGAAATTCCACTTTCCTTCCCACTGAAGTTAATTTGGCCTCCATTTCAGTGATTTCTTCAAATAAGTCATAGTTTGGTCCTCTGAGCCACTGGAGAGCTGCTTCAGCATCTTCTCTTCTACCTTTGAGGAGTAGCCAATATGGAGATTCTGGAACAAACAACATGGCAGCAGTCGTAAGAATACAAGGAGCTGCACAGAGGTAGCAGCTGATGCGCCAAGGGAAAAATGCGCCTGTTATGTATGACCACACAACTCCAAACGTGATGAAGAGTGAGGATAGTGAACCAAGTCGTCCCCTCAGCCTAGCTTCTGGAGCTTCACTGCAGTAAACCTGGAAATGGAATAATCATTAAAAGTGTGTTATTTCAATACAAATTCTCAAAATTCCTGTAAAGTTTCTGTAACAGAGCTCATCATAAAAAGATGGACCAACATTTGCAAACTTAATCTGGTGTATGATGCCAGTTACTATACTGTGATATCATATTGTTCATGTTTTGGTTTGTTTTTGAACATGATATTTACTCCATATTAGTAGAATTTTCAAACCTTAGGTATGAATATGCAAGTATTTTTTTTTTTGTTATCCAAAAGTATGAAAATTGCCTGTCATAAGAGACATATGGCTGGGAATAGTGGTGAAAGGATGTAAAGAAAACAATCACATCTTACAGGCACAGCTGAAAATAAGAATGCAGTTGAAGCTCCACATATAGCACGGCCAGTTAACACAAGGGCCAGATTAGGGGCCAGGGCCATTGTGACCCAGCCAGTAAGTGTTACAGGGCACATGATAAGGATGGTGGTGCGTCGTCCAAGTAGGTCTATCATGCGTCCTGCCACTGGGCTTCCCACTACTGCTGCCATGGCAATTATACCCACTGGTGGAGGCAAAAACAGTACGTAGTTAATTATGATATTGTTGATGTGTATAGACTGAAGAAACTCATGGGTGCTTTTAACTGTACTTTTTGCATAATTCAGATTTTGGAATGAAACATAAAACACCTTACTCAAGCATGTGGCAGTAACTTGGGGAAGACTTCCACATGGTTTAGCTCATAACAGACTAAAAGTTTATATTCATATAATGTATCATTAACCATATCAATGGGATATATGAAGGTTTCAAACAAGAAATTATTCACATTTGACATCACAATGGAAGAAGAGAAATGTTATTAACAGTGTTACTTGTTGGTTAGGCAGTCAGATCTGTTTTTTAGATGGCAAATACTGAGTATGCACCGTTTTTTCTGTACCTGAGTATGTTCTAGAGTTTATCAAGTCTTCACTTAAAAGAGCTCTCACACTTGTTGTCATAATATGCTCAGGCTAATTATTGCACTAGTTCACAAATACTTCAAAGAAGTTATCTATGACAACTTCTTGTACCGATATACAATTTGAGGTGTGACCATGTAGGGCGGTCATCTGCTAACTCCAGGTGCATACATTTTACAGTTATGTCCTTTGTGATATTTAATAACCTCTTTAGTTGTCCTTTGCCTTTCTGTAATTTAAACAGTCTTGGTAAGTGAGATTTGGTACCCCTCCTTTGGATGTTCTCAATCAGTTGTCAGTCTTTGGTATATCAATTTACAAACTTTTGGTATCTGAAATTTCATATTAATGAAATAGATAAATTAGGAACATTTTCCATATTCACAAGCAGTATACACGATAATGAAATCCTATATAGATTTGAAGTGTATCGCTGCACTAATATTTTTCCCTTTAGTACAATTTATTAAAAAATATCAAAAGTGGATTGGTGACAGACAGGGCATCCAGACATAAAACTTACTTCAAACAAACTTGATGGCAACCAGGATGCCATGCCCTCAAGTAGTCACGGCTAACCCACGCAAGCTTGCAAAATGGTGATGATGATGAATAAAGATTAACCAGATATTAAGATATAAATCTGTACTGTAAACTATTGGTAACCAGATTGTTTTGTTTATCTTAACCCGTACAGCGTCAACGGCGTAACAGTTAGGCCGATATACTTTCGAGTTAAATGAATATGTACTGTAAAATCTATACTTATAATGCAAAAGTGAAACCAAATAAAAAATAAATAATTATAAAATCATACAAAAAAAAATTGGTGAAAATTATTATGAAAATGAGTGTAAATACTGTAATACAAAAAAGGATAAATATATTGATGTTCCAAAATTGACATAGACAATAAATAAAGAAAAAACAGCTACAGGCTGTGAAAACTTACGGTAATTAGCATAATTCCACTCTCACTCGATGAAAAACGTCAATACCCGTAAAACTCTACGGGTTCTACGCCGCGACACGTTCACCCATGGGCGTAACTACACCTTCCATGGTCCGGTGAGTTGCTAAATGATGTTTTTCCTTCATTATATGATAGTATAAGTCTATTTCAGCCCAAATCCAAAAGTCGAAAAATTGCCGATGCCAGGTGAACATATTTATACGGGGTATTAACTTTGCTGATGCCGTACGGGTTAAATATGTAGTGTAGCATGCAGCCATATTGGAGGTACAGTATGTATAATATGGACACAAAGTAGTACCTTAAGCTGTGTATTCTTATATTACTCTATCAATTATGTATAGTAAAGTATTACAGAACATGTATTAATCCTATGTAATATTTCCATTTATTATGTACCATGTTATGTATGTGAATTATCATATTTACATTTTATGTATTCAGCTTGTGAATGCTGGCATCTGTACATGCCAGCACGGAGTGATACAGAGAGTTGAGATCGCTAGTCCTTATGGTGTGGAAGCCCACGTCTATTTGTTTCCTCTGTATATCTCCTGTACGAGAATAAGAACCTATTTTCAAGATAACAAGTGTTTGTGTATCAAAGACAAACATAGATGGCGCAGTGAGATTTCTCAGTGAGATTCAGAGTGAACTTAGCCTTCCCGCCGGACTGTGTTAATGGCTTCTCGTCTTCAGCTTCACCAAGGATTTACAGCCAGACTAGAACCCTCAGGACTTACAGTGTTGTGAAGTGCTATGCTGTGTACAGTGCTGTGCTCTGAAGTGAAGTGTTCTGTGAAGTGCTGTGTTGTGTATTTTAATCAGAATTGTCTGCAAACTGCAGTCAGGTGACTGAGGGAGCTGCCCAGCAGTACAACCCCTCCCGCCTACGGTCATTGGGTAACTGAGCAGCGCGCATTAAGACAACTTCGGTTCAGTTGTGACTTGTGCCCAGCTGCTTCTACGTCTGGCAGCGCGCCAAGCCTCCCGGCAACGAGCCATACACACACACACACACTCACAGGCCCACTTTATATTAAATTCTTGCGTATTACTTTAGACTTCTGTAGTTCTGTGCATAGATTATGAGGGGTTGACCCGGTCTCTTGCACAGATAGAGTACAGAAGCTGTCGGCATGTCTCACAGGGATCAAAAAGATACCCTGGACGATGGGGTTATGAGTTTAAGCTTGGGAGATCTCTCCCCACCCACACTCAGGCCCCACGCTCCCCACAGTGACAACGCCCAATCACCCACAGAATCTCCTCATTCGTCGCGAGCAAGCTCTCCTGCGGTGCCTGTGTCCAAAGATCTCCTTCAACTGATTAAGTGGATGGAAACTTCTCGACGCCAGGACTATGTTGCAAGGAGAGAAGAGGAAGAAATTCGGTACAGAGAGTCTGAAAGACGACGCCACGAAGATGAACAAAGACGCAGAGAACTAGAAGATATACGTAGAAGTGAGGATGACCTGAGAAGAAGAGAGGATCAAGCCAGATTTGAAGCCTTGATTTCCCTGTTAGCCTCCCCACAACGATCTACTCTACAAGATTCTTCTGCTACTACTAATGCTGGTACGACTAGAGGTACTGGTACCTCATTTCCCAGAGTCGGTTCAACAATTCCTCAAAAGGCTGCAGCACAAACGCCTCCTTCTCTGAAGTCTGACGCTTCTTATCAGATATTTCGGGAATGGCGTCGACGTTGGCAAGACTATGCAACAATGGTTGACCTGTCAAGTTTACCACAGCCTAAACAGATGATACAGCTTCGTATGTGCTTGTCCTTAGAGACACAACGTACTCTTGAGCACACACTTCAAGTGCCTCCTACAACAACTCTGACTGTAGAGGCCGTGCTTGACAAGTTACAGGAACATGTTAAGGGACAGCGCAACGAAGCACTTAGAAGAAGAGAACTCCTCCAATGTAAGCAGCTTGATGGAGAATCTTTTGATGCATTTTTTGTAAGACTGAAAAGATGTTCAGAGGAAGTTGATGTTTGTCCTGGACATTCTCAAGTCTGTGAAGAGACACAACTCAAGACAATTATTTTAACGGGTGTCCGAGATGAAGAGCTAGTTCAGCGTCTCATTTCACTTGACCCCACTTCCTCCCTTCAAGATGTTGTTACAAAATGTCGAGCGTACGAGGCCGCCAGGTGTGCGACTTCAGCTTTACGCTCACAACCTGACCAGGTGAGGGCGGTGTCTTCCTACAGAAAGGGTAAGAAGCAGCAAGGTAACCCCACCCCTCACCCTCCAGCTACACCTTCAGCAGCAGCTTTGTGTAACAGCTGCACGAGACAGCATGATGCCTCCCAGTGCCCAGCTGCTCAAAGCGTGTGCAGAAGTTGCGACCGCCAGGGTCACTGGGCTTACACAGTCAAGTGCCCTGCTAGCAAAGTTCAGTGCAGACTTTGTGGTCGTGTGGGCCATTATGACAAATGTTGTCGTAAGAAGACACAGAGGACACCACCAAGGATCCAAGAAGTCGTCCTCAGGTAGTGCTGGAACGCCCCCTCCTTCTGGCAAGCATCAAGATGCTGTGCCCAGTCGTTCCTGCCGTCGTGTACATTGTTCCACAGACACGACGCCCCAGCACATCAGTGTCGTCATTTCTCACGGTAACTTGTCATCCAGTCTTCAGATGTTACCTGACACCGGTGCTGACGTCTCAGTAATTGGTCCACAACACTTAGCAAGTTTGGGAATACCCCGGAGCAACCTACAGCCCCCTCCTCAGACAACGAAACTGACAGCTGATGGTTCCAAGATGGCTCCAGCTTTGGGATCTTTCTGGGCTACTCTTACCTTTGGTAAGCAGTCTTGCTCAGCCCGGATTGATGTTCATGATGGGATCCCGACTCCGCTTTTATCATATGGCCATTGTCAAGAGTTGGCCATTATTTCCAAGGAATTCCCCAAACCTATTTTAAAGGTCACCCATGTCAACAGGTTGAAGGAACTCCCTATCTCTACTAACACGTCCCCTTCTGATGCAAGAGCTTACCTTCTCAAGGAGTTTGCTGACGTGTTGGTTACGAAGAAATCTTTAGGATCCACACCACTCAAGCCGATGGTGGGTCCACCTATGAAGATTCATCTTAAGGATGGTGCCACACCTTTTGCCATCCACACCCCTCGTTTGATTCCTCACGCCTACAAGGAGCTAGTTAGACAAGAGCTTGACTCCATGGTTGCTCAGGAATCATCAAGCCGGCCGGAGACGAACCTTCACCTTGGTGCCACCCTCTCGTCCCCGTCGCCAAACCTCGTGGTGGAGTACGGATCACCACCGATCTGTCAAAACTTAACCAGCAAGTTTCCCGTCCAGCCCACCCTTCACCCACACCCTTCGCAGCTGTTCGAAATGTGGACCCGAAGTTTTTTACAACGATGGACGCCTTATGTGGTTATTGGCAGATCGAGTTGGCCGAAGAAGACCAGCATTTGACTACATTCATCACACCATATGGAAGATATCAGTATTGCAGAGGCCCCATGGGATTTGCCGCTACGGGCGATGCATTCTGTCAACGTGGTGACGCGGCCCTTCAAGGAGTCACGAATTGTGTCAAGGTGGTTGATGATATTTTACTCCATGACGAAGACTACTGTGCCCACCTCTCCCGAATATATGAAGTTCTCACCAGATGTCGGAAGTACGGGATTACCCTCAACGCTGACAAGTTTGTAGTTGCCGCACCATCAGTGAACTTCTGTGGGTACACTCTCTCAGCATCAGGTATCGCAGCTGACCCGGAGAAATTAAGTGGAATCAGGGATTTTCCAACCCCTGCCAACCTGACAGACCTCCGTTCTTTTTTGGGTCTGGTCAATCAGCTGGCTGAATTTTCACCTGACATCTCCGCCGCAGCCCAGCCGTTACGCCCCCTGCTGAGCCCCAGGAAGACATTCCTGTGGACCCCAGATCAAAAAGAGGCTTTCCAGCGAGTCAAGCAGGCCCTCTTAAGTCCACCTGTCCTCGCCTGTTACGACCCAGCCCTACCCACCGTCCTCCAGGCTGACGCCTCCAGACTCTACGGCGTTGGTTACGCCCTTCTGCAGGACCATGGCGGTGGACAACTCCGCTTAATTCAGTGTGGATCCCGGTTCCTGACAGACGCCGAGACCTGATTTGCCACGATTGAGCTGGAGATGTTGGCTGTTGTCTGGGCGATGGCGAAGTGCCGCTTCTATCTGATAGGACTTCAGCACTTCACCCTCTTCACAGAACACCGCCCTCTTGTACCTATTATCAATCACTACTCTTTGGATACAGTAGAGAACCCCCGCCTTCAACGTTTGAATGAGAAGCTCTCGCCTTATCTCTTCACGGCTGTGTGGCGTGCGGGTAAGCTGCTGTGCATCCTGGATGCTCTGTCCCGCGCCCCTGTCAGTCGCCCCACCCCAGAGGGCGAGATGTTGTGTTCTACAGCTGCCGCATCCCTCAAGTCCCTCAAGTCAGTAGTCTCATTGAAGGCCATCTTCACATCAGATGAGTCTACAGCAAGGGATGCAGACAAGACCCTTGAAGATCTCCGCACCGCAGCCCGGGCCAACCCTTCCTACATCCGGCTCGTCGACTGTGTGTCTCAGGGATTTCCATCTAACCGATACGACTTCATGAATCGCTACTCCCATACTGGAAGATACGCGAGGACCTCTATTGTGACGGAGACCTCGTCTTGTATGGTCCACAAGTAGTCATTCCTGCTGCCCTACGCCGCCGTACCTTGACCCGCCTTCATGACAGCCATCGAGGAGTGGAGGCCACCAAACGATGGGCGAAGCAGACTGTATTTTGGCCCGGAATCGACGCGGACATTGCAAGTACCGTCCGTGCCTGTGAGCCGTGCCAGATTCTGCAACCCAGCCAGCAACAGGAACCTTTAATGTGCGACAATAACCCTTTGAGTCTGTGTCGGCCGACTTCTTTGCAGTGGCAGGGAAGTCCTTCCTCGTCATTGCCGACCGATTGTCTGGATGGCCTGTTGTCGTCCCCCTTGGTAGTGATACAACGGCTACTGCTACCATCTGGAATTTCAGACATTACTTCAGAGAAGTTGGTGTTCCCCTCCGCCTCAGGACTGATGGAGGACCCCAGTTCACCAGCCACGAGTTCCGGGACTTCATGGACTGTTGGGGAGTCCGTCATGTCGTGACCTCACCCCACTACCCCCAGGCGAATGGACACGCTGAAGCCGCAGTCAAGACTGTGAAACACCTGATCCTTAAGGTGTCACCCTCAGGAAATATCGACTGTGAGGACTTCGATCGAGGTTTGTTAGAGTTACGCAACACCCCGAACTTCACCGGACACTCCTCAGCCCAGGTTCTATATGGACATCATCTCAGGTCTTGTGTTCCTGCCCACCCGAAGTCTTTTTCTCAAGAATGGCAGGCCAAGACTGAAGGAATGTGACCGCCGTGCAGCAGAACGAGCCGCAGATGTCGCTGCTCGGTGTGACTGTCATGCCCGCCCCCTTCCCAGGTTGAGTATCGGCCAGCACGTCAGGATTCAAGATCCGGTATCTCACCGCTGGGACAAGGTTGGGGTTGTCATGGGTGGTGGCCGTTCCAGGGACTACCAAGTGCGTCTTCCTAGTGGTAGAGTATGGTGGAGGAACCGTCGTTTCCTCCGACCTGTGGAGCTGCCAAGTGTTGACCCTTCCCCAGTAGAGTCCCCTAATGCTGATGTCTTTACAGTAAATCTATTCCCACCCTGTGTTTCTGCCCCGGTACTCCGCAGGTCTGAGTGACTCAGAAACAAAAGGCCCGCTTAAGATGAAATTATGAGCGTGTAGGGGGGAGGGAGGTGTATAATATAGACACAAAGTAGTACCTTAAGCTGTGTATTCTTATATTACTCTATTAATTATGTATAGTAAAGTATTACAGAACATGTATTAATCCTATGTAATATTTCCATTTATTATGCACCATGTTATGTATGTGAATTATCATATTTACATTTTATGTATTCAGCTTGGAATGCTGGCATCTGTACATGCCAGGGCGGAGTGATACAGAGAGTTGAGATCGCTAGTCCTTATGGTGTGGAAGCCCACGTCTATTTGTTTCCTCTGTGTATCTCCCGTACGAGAATAAGAACCTATTTTCAAGATAACAAGTGTTTGTGTATACCCTCAGTAGTGTAGAACATTTGGGGGGTATCAAAGACAAACATAGACAGTACATACTGTACACTAATATATTTTACCCTCCACGACAGCTTTTTCTTAGAATTGAGTAATTATTTTATTATTTATGTACAGTATTTTAAATCTTTTTATGTTTTATTATACCCTGGAGTGCTGTATTTTATAATCGAATTCACATTCTTTTATGCTAGATAAAGAGTTGTAAAGACTGTCAAAACTCCTCTTTAATACAGTATTTTCCTGTAGATTTATAGGGCAAGTCTTCCCTTCTGAATATATATAGTTTTGATAGCTGAATGTCTTCTTTCTCTTTTTTTAGGAATGCATTCTTTTTGTAAGAAGAGGAATAGCTGTACTTCAAGTGTGGAAGCACTATACTTTTGAAAAGCCCTATTAGAGACGGACCATCTAAGTGCTGCCAGTTTAATAGCAAGCTTTATCTTCTTCTCACTGTGCTCAGAAAACTTCACTTCATGTCACCATACACACTCAAATCTTTCTCACATTTAGATACAGGTACAGAAATGTTTTCATCAAGTAGTAGTAGTACAAGCAAGGTACATAGTCTTGCACTTTGTATTGTTCAGTCGATGCAGAGTACATGTACTTTAGATGTTTAATTACCCGTAATAACTTGTTAACATTTGTTTGGAAGCATCTGCATGTTAATATTTTGTCTGCTTCTCTATAGGTGGAAAGTGGTGGGGTTAAGGGTCCTCATACTTTTCCCACATGCACATTCCTCAAGTATCCCATGATTGCATTTACCACCACTACATTCCTCATGCAGAAATCCTTCAGTCTCCATCCCTTATGTTCCTTGATTCCTCTCTATACAGTACTGCCTCAAGCTCATCAGTAGTTTCCTGTATGCCTCTCTCTGAGTTACTGTGTGATTTGGATTCATGAAAGTATTCTGAAAGGTTTGGTTCTGAAGTTTTGCCTGTTTGTTAAATAATAATCCACTTTGTTTTCATATCTACTGTGACCCTGAGAGAACATGGTTTATTCTCTTGCTTCCTCATTAGTCTAACCAGCAATTTAGGACAATTCTTACGTTCGGGGCTCCTTCACAGTGTTCTAGAAACTCATTTAAGCCATATCTGACTGACTTTGAGGGACTCCATACACCAGAATATTGTTCTTGTGCTTTAAATATTTATAATTGAAAAGATGGAATTGAGGACTTGAACTTCTTTTTAAAGATGAATAATGAACAGATTTATCATGCGTCATATGTAAATCAGTAAGGAGCACTGGGGTGTGTACATACCCATCCAAGCATTCTCAGAGGTTCCCATCTGGAGTTGTGGGTCAGCATCCATAGAGGTGAGCGTCCCGGCTGTCCAGCCGTTAACAGCACCTGAGGACAAGGTTCCCAGTGCTGCTGCCACACATGCTGCCACCTGCGCACATGTTAACTGATTATTTCATTTCATAAAGTTATAAACAAGAGTACTGTCTATAAATACAGTTGATGTAAATACAGTACAAATATAGTAAAGTAAGACATAAAATAGAAAAAAACTCATGTGGTACAGATACAAACACTGTCAATCAATCACTGGCTAGTGACAGGGGTGAAGGAGGTTCAGTAGAAGTTTAAAGGGAGGATGGAAGGGACTTTTAGTAGGAGAAGATAGATGCTGTGGCTTAACACAGCTTGCGTGGTGTGGGGTGGTAAGTTTGAGGAGGCAGCAGCACCCAGCCTGGATGCGGCAGGAGGTGATGAGTCAGGTGAAGGTCAGGCGTCAGGTCGAGCAACGGTTTCTCTCTTCCTGGTCAGCTTGATCCCTTGGGTGTGATGTTTTCTTGGTGTTGTTTGCTTGTTTGATGGACGGGCTGCTCGATAGAAATATCTTGGTCTTCTGTTATGGGGACCTTGTTAGATTGAAGTTGATGATCTTCTTTTCCTCCTCTTTTTGCTGTCCTGGACCGTCCACTCTCGAGTGTCTAGGTCCTGTTCTTCGTGCCCTAGTTGCTCGTAGTTGTTGAGGAAGTCGGGGGAGGTGATCGTGATGAGGTGTTCGTCTGCCCCTGGGGGCCCGTGGTGTTCTTGTCTCTTGGTAACTTGTGTCTTTTCTTGTTTTTTCTTCTCTTCTTGTGTTTTTGTTTCTTGTTTTTCTTAACTTTGGTGCAAACTAAGTTTCTTGTTTTGGCAAACCTTGACTACCCTGCATTCCTCCTTCCACTTGGGGCAGGTCCGGTCGGCAAAGGAGTGTGGGCCGCCGCAGCAGCACACTTTTTCTCGGTGTTGGGACAGGAGGTGTAGCGGTGTCCGGAGGTACCACACAGGGATCACACATCCTCCTGCGCCTTGCACTTGTTGACGGTGTGTCCGTAGTTCTGGCATTTGAAGCAACGCTTGGGTTGGCAGTAGGGCGTGACTTAGACGGTTTCCCAGGCCAGTTGGACTTCCTGGGGCAGAGTTTCATGGTGTCCAACCAGAGCCGTCGTATCGGACAGCTTCTGGACACAGTGGAGCTGATTCATGAGTAGTTTGTCAATCTCGTCTTGGCTCAGGTGGGAAATTTCGGCGTGGGAGATCACTCCCAACTTCAGGTTGTCGTACTGATGGATTATCGGATCACTGAAATGCCGTTGATGGCGGTGAGCTCCTACAGTTGTACGGGTTGGCCATAATCAGCGAAAGCGATCTTTAGGTCTCCATTCAGCTTCAGGCGCTCCACTTTTGTCACCCCCTTGATCCCTTCAGAGTTAAAAACTCTTTGAGAACTAAGAGGTGGAGTATTTCAGGCAGGTTTTCTCAGCCAGGCACAACCTGATCACTTTGGAGTCTTCAAAGTACAGGACCATGGCCACTTGTGCTCTATGTCAAACACTGTACAGGTGTACTGTACTGTACATGTTTTCCAAAAATTGGAGAACAGTTGCCAGCCATGCCTGAGTTGTAAGGCAAATACTGGTAGAATTAGCTACCCAGTGGCTGAAAAGTTAAATGAAAACCAGGAACCTGAAGAATGTATTGCCTGGCATTATAGACTCTTCATTGGCACAAAATAGGTTGTGATGCAGGTTTTATTTAATATTTTATTTTAAAAGGTCATCATCTGCTTCATCTGCTACAGGCCTGGCTCTTGGGGAAAAAACTTGTCCAAAGTTGTTTGGCATTGACGGTAAATTTTGTCCTTGTTCAGCTCCCTGTAGCAGTTGAGGCTATTCTGGAACTGAGGGGGCGCTGGTGGAGCGGTACCGCTCTTGCCTCGCAAGCAAGGTCACGGGTTCGATTCCCGGGCCGGCAGAAGTTATTTGGACAATCTTCCTAGTCTCCTTGGTCCCTGTTCACCTAGCATCAAAGTAGGTACCTGCTGTAAATCGAAAGTTGCGAATTCGTATTCAGGGACAAGTTGTTGGAGCTTCCAATAACTTGCTTACCGTATATCTATGCCTATAAGACGGATTTTGAACTATAAAAAAATCAGCCCAAAGTTAGGGGGTCGTCTTAAGCACCAGATATAAAATTCTTACTTCTTAAATATTGTGGTTTAGCATGTCAAGAGTGGTGATGGAAACATGGTAAACCACTCACAAGGTCCTACCACTAATTATTTTATACTGAAACTTACGTTTGGGAACCTGGATTAAAATGAAGATTACCGGTATATTAAAATAATAAAAATGTATTATAAACCTGTCTAACATACCATAAAAGAACAATATACCCCGGTAATAAACAAAGCTGCTATCATCACCCCCCCCCCCCCCCATTTGCCAGTGACAAGAAAGGGAAAGTGACCTTGACTGTGACCGCCTGTGGCTATTTTTAGCCGTCCTTGTGTTCGGAGATGGTCAGTAA
Organism: Homarus gammarus; assembly: GCA_958450375.1. Classification (NCBI taxonomy): domain Eukaryota; kingdom Metazoa; phylum Arthropoda; class Malacostraca; order Decapoda; family Nephropidae; genus Homarus; species Homarus gammarus. The sequence continues at coordinate 323,978 of CAUDMG010003354.1, forward strand.
TGCATATCTGTATATTTACTGATCATAATACTTATCTCCTATAAATAAATCATTTAAAATTTATTTTTTTACAAAGAATATTCAGTAAATGACTGCGTTAATTCTTGAAACTACCGACAGTGGTAAATTTAGGATGAGAATGATTAACAGAAGTCACGTCATGTATTCGGAGTTTGGTCCTTAATGATCACCATAAATGTCTGGTCAACTTCACCTACCAGGTATAATGGTAGCCTCCCTTTTTCGCAAAACAAGTACCATGTATATAATTAAAGAAAATACTTGCAGTGTGTTTAATATATTACAGTATATTATAAATAAACAAATAAATTGGCAAATCTATTTCAAGTAAATGGAAATATTTTACTCACACCGACATTAGTTCCAGTTAAATAACAGACGCTTAAGTGAGTCACTAGTGTTTACACTACTGTAGGGGTATCGAGATATTAATGTTGTCTAGCACTCAGGATGGAAGGAAACTCTAATGTGGTTTTCTTATATAATATAAGTTATATGATAGACAGTCTGGTGCTGGAGTTTCCGTGTGGTGAGGAGCTGCTTAGTAGAAGACGTTCGGTGAGTAGCGTGTTGAAGGAGGTAGATGTGCAGGAGCTTCGTTAGAGAAGATGTTGCCTGTTGCTGGCCTCCTGGTTGAATGAATGCTGGACAGCTAGGAGCTTGCTGGGAGGAGGTGTTGCTTGTTCAGGAAGATGGGCAGAATGAATAAGCTGGTTGGTGAGGAAGCTCAGAGAAGGACAGCTGGTGGGTCGCCATGCTCGCTGGCGGGAGCGAGGACCGCCAGACAGGCGAGGAGAAGCGAAGGGAGCCAGGCAGCGGCGAAGGAGGAGGTGTTGCTTGTTCAAGAAGAATGGTCAGAATCAATCTCAATGGAGAGACAGAGCTTATATACCCAGCAGCCGCTATGAGTCATGTTGGGAAAACCCAGAAAGTCGCCGGTGACTGGTTCCGTTGCTAAGATACGGTAACATCTGGTTGGTTGCTAGGGAGGATGGTAGCAGGTGGTGGCTGTGGCTACGCAGTTGTAGGCATTTGTAGGGGAGACGTCCACTACAATACTCCCCCTTCCCTCCAGGCGGTGTAGGAGACTTGTTGTTTGTAGAGTTGCTTAGCACATGTGAGGCAGACCGGGCGGTGCATGCCTCATGTGAGACAACGGCGATGGCGTGATGAGCCGATCGCTGAAATACAACTGTCTAGATACACACTATCTGTGGGAGAAGGGAGAAAAAGGGTGTGTGGAGGCGGTGAATGTTGTGCTTCCCTCACGACAGGTACAGGGTCGTCAGATGCGCCTGCTGGGGTGTGTGTGGGCCTGGGTTTGGAGCAGGGGCTGCGTCAGCAGAAGCGGATTAGGGCTTGTGACAGCAGCTGGGTCCACGACAGCAGCAGGGTGCAGGACATTAGCAGGGAGTACCTGAGGGAGAAAAGAGGGTGTGTGTGGGTCCGGATTCAGGAACAGAGGCCGCGTCAGGGGTTATTGCTGGGCTGGGGTCGGCGTCTGAGGCAGGACGGGTGTGCTGGGGTCGTCAGAATGTGGTGCGTGGGGCAGGAAGAGGAGCCGGTGTCTGCTTGAAGACTGGGAGCGTGATCAGTGTCTCCTCCATCCTGTGTGAGTGCTAATCTCCGGGAGTCACCATTTGTAGGGGTATCGAGATATTAATGTTGTCTAGCACTCAGGATGGAAGGAAACTCTAATGTGGTTTTCTTATATAATATAAGTTATATGATAGACAGTCTGGTGCTGGAGGTGCCGTGTGGTGAGGAGCTGCTCAGTAGAAGACGTTCGGTGAGTAGCGTGTTGAAGGAGGTAGATGTGCAGGAGCTTCGTTAGAGAAGATGTTGCCTGTTGCTGGCCTCCTGGTTGAATGAATGTTAACAGCGTGGAGCTTGCTGGAGGAGGTGTTGCTTGTTCAGGAAGATGGGCAGAATGAGAGTTGGTTGGTGAGGAAGCTCAGAGAAGGACAGCTGGTGGGTCGCCATGCTCGCTGGCGGGAGCGAGGACCGCCAGGCAGGCGAGGAGAAGCGAAGGGAGCCAGGCAGCGGCGGAGGAGGAGGTGTTGCTTGTTCAAGAAGAATGGTCAGAATGAATCTCAGTGGAGAGACAGAGCTTATATACCCAGCATCCGTTATGAGTCATGTTGGGAAAACCCGAGAAGTCGCCGGTTCCTAGTTCCGTTGCTAAGATACGGTAACATCTGGTTGGTTGCTAGGGAAGGCGGTAGCAGGTGGTGGCTGTGGCTACGCAGTTGTAGGAAGTTGTAGGGGAGACGTCCACTACACTACTGTACACCAGCCGGTAAAATTTGATGCCAATACTTTAAGTGAATTGGCCTTATTTTAAATAACCAACCATAAATAAATGCAAAAAGGAAAAAAGATCAAAGGTGAGAAACATTATATTGTATGTATGTTGTGTTGTCAAAGGAAGAGAAACAATTGAAACTCTGCAAGTGTGTGTAAATGAGGCAGAAAGATAGATCAGCAACCTAAGACTTGGTCACAATTTTCGGGATGCCATATGGAAGTAGGGTCTACCATTAGACAATACTGTACATTAGGGAGTGACAGTTTTGCAAAAGTTTTCAAAATCTAATTGCTTGGGTTGGATTATTTGTCTATCGGCCACGCTAATTCCGAATATGTTTGAGTTTTTTACATCATTGCATTAGAAGGTTTGTGGATACTTTTGGGTTTGGCATGAAAAACGCGAAAAAACTGTAAATAATAAAGGGACTGGCAATGTGGCACAACCTGTTAAAATCAAGTTATTGAATTGGATTATTCGACTACTGTGTACACTGGTTCATAATATGCTATTGTTTTACAACTCAATGCGCTACAAATTATGCCGATATTTTTGCTGCAAGTCACCACATACGTATATTTCGAAAACCAGGGCCCAATATTACCAACGGCGTGGATAGATTCCGTGGAATGAATTCAGGACATTCCCGCTCATGGAACATTACCAAACTCCGTATATGTGCCAATGGCAGGCCAATGGCAATATTTACAGAGTTTGTTGAGGCTCCCTGGACGGGAATGCCCTGAATTTATTCCACGGAATCTATTCACTATCTTGTTCTCATTGATCCTCTCATCTACCATGAGACCTCTGACCTTGAATCCCCTGAACTTTTCTTTTTTCTTGGCCTAATTTTGTCTTTATCATCACGTATTGTGCACCCTGTAGACGTAGCAAAGCCGAATGTTTTTGCAATCTGGCGAAGTTTTTCTTCCAATCAAACCTCCGTAAAACATCAAGCTTAATGTCCAATGTAATTCCTTTACGGGATCTTTTAGCACTACTGCTTTCACTTGAACATGATGGCCTCTTTCCACTCATCTTGAATAAGAGTACAGCACACAGTAATACAGTCCTGAATGCAGAAGTATGTAAGTGTCGAGAGATCAAGCGCACAAGACCGCGGCGTCCCACACAAAATAAATTTCATAATTTGTGAATTTTTTCCTAATAGTACAGGTATTAAAACAAATTTAACTTATAATATTTATACCCAATTTCTGTAATGGCGAATTTTTGGTCAGTATCCCAGATATATGGGTCATAATTTCCAAAATCCATAAGGGCGAATTTCCGTAACCTGAGTTGCCGTAGACCGGGGAATGCCTGTATATTAATCTACACCACAAAGATGCTGGAAAACCAGCTTTTTGAAGTGAGGCAGATTGTATGAGTATGGAAACACAGAAGAAGGCAGAGCATTCCACAGTTTGGCTGTGTGAGGAAAGAAGGATATACTGTAACGGATTATTCTAATGTGAGCGACATCCACAGAGAAACGGTGGGCACCGCAGGCAAGACGAGTGTTACGAGTCCACAGCCTTGCTGGCGGTACACAGGATGCCAAATCCACTGAACATTACCCGCTAAAGTACCTGTAAAAGAGAGAGTGAAGCAACATTGTGGCGATGAGAAAGGGAAGAAAGATTATCAACTAAAGGAGGAGAGTTAATAAGACGAAATGCATTTGATTCCACCCTATATAACAGTTGGACAGAAGAAGAGCCACCACAGATATGAGAGCAGTACTCCAAGTTAGGACGAATGAATCCCTTATATACTTGAAGCAACTGCTCATGAGTGAAGTAGCTACGTCATCTGTACAGCATTCCCAGTTTTTGGGAGGCAGCTTTAGCACTGTTGAGGATGTGTGACTTCCATGATATATTAGAGGAAATGGTGAGGTCTAGCATATATATTTTAGAATTTGGCAGAATGATTGCATCCTGAAATGTGATTGGTGGGAGATGATCTAATTTGGAAAGTGTAATAGGTAAATACCGAGTTTTATTACTACAGTACAGAGTTTTATTTAATTTAACCAAGTTTCTACCTCCCCATTCGGAAATTCTGCACAGATCCACATTGATAGATGTAATGATATCAGCTCTAGAAACAGATCTAGTTTGAGAATTAGGGGGAACGGGAAAATGTGAAGAAGAGTGAAGAGTTGAATCATCAGCATAAGAATGGATAGAATTACATGTAGTCGTAGTGTGAAGTAAATCATTGATAAAAAGGAAGAGAGTAGGTGAAAGAACAGAACCCTGTGGGACACCACTATTGGTAGAGAAAGAGCGAGAGATCGATCCCTCGACAACAACTGCCATGGATCAGTTTTCAAGGAAGCTAGAAATTAGAGAACAAAGTGGGGGAGAGAAACCATAAGAGGGAAGTTTAGAAAGCTTTGGAGATGTCGAGGACCACGACGAAAGTTTCTCCATAATCCCTAAGAGAGAATGACCAAAGATGGGTACAGTAGGAGAGCAGATCACCAGTAGATCTCACCTGGTGAAGGCCATACTGGTGATCCGACAAAAGAGAATGGCGTTCAAGGTGACGGAGAAAATGAGAGTTTAAGATCGCTTCGACAATCTTAGAGAGGGATGAAGTTAGGGCAATTGGGCGATAGATAGAGGGAATAGAATGGTCACCTTTCTTCGGAATGGGTTGAACCGTGGCATGCTTCCAAGAAGAAGGAAAAGTTTGGGTTTTGAGGCAAAGGCGAAAGAGGCGAGCAAGCACAGGGTCCAGAGCTTCAGCACACTCCCTCAGAACACGAGGGGGTATTCCGTCCGGTCCATGCGCCTTACTCACATCCAACCAGGATAACACACCAGCAACCCTACAAGTGGAGATTATAGGAAAGTGCATAGGTTCAGTAGGAGCAGGATAGAGTTGGAATTGTCTAAGGTGGAGTTAGAGGAGAATAAGGTGCCAAAGAGAGTGGCTTTATCAGGGGGAGAGCTGGCTATAGAGTTATTAGGTCGGAAGAGAGGAGGAAAAGGAGTGCAAAGGTTATAACAAATGTTTTTGGTTAAGGACCAGAAAGATTTACTTGAAGAGTTAGTCAGGTAATAGGAGAAGGAGGTAGTTTCGTAACTTGATATCATGGTTTTGGTTTTTGGAGTGGTATGTTGTGTTTCGTATTTCTTACTGTAGAATTCGATACCTTCACACTGGTTACTTACAGGAGATTAAGGCGTATCTACGTAGAAGTTCACTCCACCACTCGATATTCCATGATTTATACTTGATAAATGATGATTTAATGAATTCCATTAATTTCCAACATTCATCTAAGTTATTGGTTATACTTTGTCATAACCAATCAGTCATTACCTTTAGTAATAACAAGATAGGATTACAGATACGGGCAGATAATTGCACTTACATTTACTTGTCAAGCTTCCATACAATGATTTACAATTTGCATGGATATATGATTCACTCACGTTCACGCTGTAATAAAATTAATCTTCCAAAAGAGGGAATTTTCAACTCGGGAACTCATGTGATTACTCTACTATGGGTATGACTTCACAGAGCCTTAATTCTTCAAGTGATACATTTACTGTCAGCCTGGATTGCTTTTGTTGCAACCAGCCTTCCGCACAAGAACTTCTTTCCACGGGCCATAAAAACAAAAAGTACTCTTGGGTTACCACACATAGTCTCGCGTCACTGACAGTCACTGTAGACGGTTGTCGCAGCCAGGAGAACTGGTAAGCGTGACTTGAATTAACCACTTAGGGGCAATAGACCAGCCTGGATTGATTTTGTCGCAACCAGGCTTCCACACGTGATATTTCCAAGAGGATAAAAAACCTAGGTTAACACACTTAGTCTCGTGTCGATCACGGTCACTGTAGACAGGTGTCGTGCAGGAGAACTCTAAGCGTGAATTGATTAACCATTTACTGTAGATTTGATAGGCCAGCCTGGATTGCTCTTGTTGCAACCAAGCATCCGGATACACGTGATATTTCCACGGGGATAACAACCTAGGTTAACATACTTAATCTCGTGTCGACGACGGTCCACAGGACGGAGTGGCGGTGGAGGACTCCGTGTGATGTCCCGCTCCCTTCAGGAGGGAGGAGGTGGGCGTCTTGACTAACCCATGGACAAGGGGATACTACTTAAAATGAGGTGTTTGGTGTGAAGCGATGAACAGTACAACACTGTCTCACTGCCCCTCCCCCCCCTAAAGGCTGGCTAACATACCACTAATGGAAAATATATGTCCCAGTTATGCCTCGCCTGGTACCTTATCTCTAGTAAAACAAACTTTGGAATTGGTTGCGTGGGTAAGCCTAACGCAACCCATGACACTTGACAGTGCCGGATTTAGACCTGTGGAGGCCCATTGGCAGCCTCTTTGTGGAGGCCCCCCTCATTATAACTACCCAAGAGGGTGGGGTGGCGAGTGAAGTGAGCCTAAACATTTGGGGAGTTCCGGGGGGCACTGTAAGCCCCCCGGGAAAATTTTGAAATTTGAACAATTCTTTGGAGAATTTTGAAGCCATATGCAGTTATAGTGAGGAAATTAGAACATTGAGAAATTTTTAATTAACTGTATATTTATTAATAGTGTACAAATTCCCAACACACACACGCAAAAGTGAGACATGACTGGAGTCATTCATGTGGTTTCAAGTCGACCAGCCCTGATATAGCTACTACCGCACATGTCAAAAATTTTCAAGAGACTTCACAGAAAAGATTATATTATTAGTTATTAGTAATCTCTCTGTAATAACTTATTACAGAGAGATGATTCTTTGCATTATTAATCAGATAAACCTCTACTCAAATAATGGTTCTGTCCAAGAATGCATGTATAGGCTTCTTTAAGTCCAAGGTCAGATAGATTCAGAATAAGTATTAACTCAACTATAAATAAAATTGAAGTTTTGCATCCAATAGTAAAACAAATAAACAATTTAATGAATTTGATAAAATTATAACAAAAGTATAAACACGTTGGAAAAAAAAATTAATAAAAGTAACTGCCATCGACCATGGATAATGGATATATTGAACACAAACATTGATCAATTGCAAAATAGAAAATAAACATTACCTTTATTTACAGACCAGGCACTTTACGTGACCTGGCCGCTGCAAAGTTTTTGATCAACTTTTCGAAGTCAATCTCTCTGAGGATGTCATATTCGATACTCATCAAAGCCAGGTGGCTGAGCCTATCATGACACATTGTAGTACGAAGTCTGTTTTTAATAAACTTCATTTTACTGAAAGAACGTTCTCCAGAACAAATTGTGACCATGAGCACCAAGTACATCCGTTGCATTATTTCAACATTTGGAAATGTATCTACAACTTTCTTGTCTATCAACAGCTTGTAAAGGTAATGTGCCCTCCCTTTCTCATCATCTTTGTCTTCAAGAAATTGAGTGAAGAATGCTGTAAACTGTACAAGTTCAACTCCAAGTGTTTGATCCAAATCATTTTTGTACTCAGCAACCAATTTTGCTGCAGCTGCTTCAATTTCGTCACAATTCATTGACTCCAGTATAATCAAGAACGCTTCTTGCTGAACATAGTTTTACGTGATGGAATAGATAAACATGAATTTTAAAGAATGAAAATAAAAATAATCCATATAAAATATTGTAATATGTGGAGGCCCCCAGATTGTGGAAGCCCCTGGGCAGCTGCCCACTTCTGAATCCGGCCCTGATTGTGACAATACACCATGCACTCTTACAGTCACTGATGTACACCACACACTCTTGCAGTCACTCGTACAGTCATTGATGTACACAGCTCACAATTGCGGTCACTGATGTACATCAATCACTCTTATAGTCACTGATGTACACCACTCATTCTTAGTAACTGATGTACATCACTCACTCTTACAGTCATTGATGTACACCACTCACTCTAACAGTCACTGATGTACACCACTCACTCTTATAGTCACTGATATACACCACTCACTCTTAGTCACTGATGCACACCACTCACTCTCCGTCACTGATGTACACCACCCACTCTTACAGTCACTAATGTATATCACTCACTCTTAGTCACTGATTTACACCACTTTTTCTTAGTCACTAATGTACTGTACACCACTCACTCTTCGTCACTGATGTACACCACTCACTCTTTGTCACTGATGTACACCACTCACTCTTAGTCACTGATGTACACCAGTCACTCTTACAGGTACTAATATATATCACTCACTCTTAGTCACTGATGTACACCACTCACTCTTACAGTCACTAATGTATATCACTCACTCTTAGTCACTGATTTACACCACTTACTCTTAGTCACTGATGTACACCACTCACTCTTCGTCATTGATGTACACCACCCACTCTTCGTCACTGATGTACACCACCCACTCTTAGTCACTGATTTACACCACTTACTCTTAGTCACTGATGTACACCACTCACTCTTCGTCACTGATGTACACCACCCACTCTAAAAACTGATGTACACCACCCACTCTTCGTCACTGATATACACCACTCACTTTTTATCACTGATGTACACCACCCACTCTTCGTCACTGATGTACACCACCCACTCTTCGTCACTCATGTACACCACTCACTCTTCGTCACTGATGTACACCACCCACCCTTAGTCACTGATGTACACCACCCACTCTTCGTCACTGATGTAACACCAGTCACTCTTAGTCACTGATGTACACCACCCACTCTTCGTCACTGATGTACACCAGTCACTCTTAGTCACTGATGTACACCACCCACTCTTCGTCACTGTTGTACACCAGTCACTCTTCGTCACTGATGTACACCACCCACCCTTAGTCACTGATGTACACCACCCACCCTTAGTCACTGATGTACACCACCCACTCTTCGTCACTGATGTACACCACCCACCCTGAGTCACTGATGTACACCACCCACCCTTAGTCACTGATGTACACCACCCACTCTTCGTCACTGATGTACACCACCCACTCTTCGTCACTGATGTACACCACTCACTCTTTGTCGCTGATGTACACCACTCACTCTTTGTCACTGATGTACACCACTCACTCTTCGTCACTGATGTACACCACCCACTCTTAGTCACTGATGTACACCACCCACTCTTCGTCACTGATGTACACCACCCACTCTTCGTCACTGATGTACACCACCCACTCTTCGTCACTGATGTACACCACCCACTCTTCGTCACTGATGTACACCACTCACTCTTCGTCACTCATGTACACCACCCACCCTTAGTCACTGATGTACACCAGTCACTCTTACAGTCACTAATGTATATCACTCACTCTTCGTCACTGATGTACACCACTCACTCTTTGTCACTGATGTACACCACTCAATCGTAGTCACTGATGTACACCAGTCACTCTTCGTCACTGATCTACACCACTCACTCTTTGTCACTGATGTACACCACTCACTCTTAGTCACTGATGTACACCAGTCACTCTTAGTCACTGATGTACACCAGTCACTCTTACAGTCACTAATGTATATCACAAACTCTTAGTCACTGACTTACACCACTTACTCTTAGTCACTGATGTACACCACTCACTCTTAGTCACTGATGTACACCAGTCACTCTTAGTCACTGATGTACACCACCCACTCTTCGTCACTGATGTACACCACCCACTCTTAGTCACTGATGTACACCAGTCACTCTTACAGTCACTAATGTATATCACACACTCTTAGTCACTGACTTACACCACTTACTCTTACTCACTGATTTACACCACTTACTCTTAGTCACTGATGTACACCAGTCACTCTTAGTCACTGATGTATACCACCCACTCTTCGTCACTGATGAACACCACCCACTCTTCGTCACTGATGTACACCACCCACTCTTAGTCACTGATGTACACCACTCACTCTTCGTCACTGATGTACACCACCCACTCTTCGTCACTGATGTACACCACCCACTCTTCGTCACTGATGTACACCACCCACTCTTAGTCACTGATGTACACCAGTCACTCTTCGTCACTAGTGTACACCACTCACTCTTCGTCACTGATGTACACCACCCACTCTTAGTCACTGATGTACACCACCCACTCTTCGTCACTGATGTACACCACCCACTCTTCGTCACTGATGTACACCACCTACTCTTCGTCACTGATGTACACCACCCACTCTTCGTCACTGATGTACACCACCCACTCTTCGTCACTGATGTACACCACCCACTCTTCGTCACTGATGTACACCACTCACTCTTCGTCACTGATGTACACCACTCACTCTTCGTCACTGATGTACACCACCCACTCTTCGTCACTGATGTACACCACTCTTAGTCACTGATGTACACCACCCACTCTTCGTCACTGATGTACACCACTCACTCTTCGTCACTGATGTACACCACCCACTCTTCATCACTGATGTACACCACTCACTCTTTGTCACTGATGTACACCATTCACTCTTCGTCACTGATGTACACCACCCACTCTTAGTCACTGATGTACACCACAAACTCTTCGTCACTGATGTACACCACCCACTCTTCGTCAAAGATGTACACCACCCACTCTTCGTCACTGATGTACACCACTCACTCTTCGTCACTGATGTACACCACCCACTCTTCGTCACTGATGTACACCACCCACTCTTCGTCACTGATGTACACCACTCACTCTTCGTCACTGATGTACACCACCCACTCTTAGTCACTGATGTACACCACCCACTCTTCGTCACTGATGTATACCACTCACTCTTCGTCACTGATGTACACCACCCACTCTTCGTCACTGATGTACACCACTCACTCTTTGTCACTGATGTACACCACTCACTCTTCGTCACTGATGTACACCACCCACTCTTCGTCACTATTGTACACCACCCACTCTTCGTCACTGATGTACACCACCCACTCTTCGTCACTGATGTACACCACCCACTCTTCGTCACTGATGTACACCACTCACTCTTCGTCACTCATGTACACCACCCACCCTTAGTCACTGATGTACACCAGTCACTCTTACAGTCACTAATGTATATCACTCACTCTTCGTCACTGATGTACACCACTCACTCTTTGTCACTGATGTACACCACTCAATCTTAGTCACTGATGTACACCAGTCACTCTTCGTCACTGATCTACACCACTCACTCTTTGTCACTGATGTACACCACTCACTCTTAGTCACTGATGTACACCAGTCACTCTTAGTCACTGATGTACACCAGTCACTCTTACAGTCACTAATGTATATCACACACTCTTAGTCACTGACTTACACCACTTACTCTTAGTCACTGATGTACACTACTCACTCTTAGTCACTGATGTACACCACTCACTCTTCGTCACTGATGTACACCACCCACTCTTAGTCACTGATGTACACCACCCACTCTTCGTCACTGATGTACACCACCCACTCTTCGTCACTGATGTACACCACCCACTCTTCGTCACTGATGTACACCACCCACTCTTCGTCACTGATGTACACAACCCACTCTTCGTCACTGATGTACACCACTCACTCTTTGTCACTGATGTACACCACCCACTCATCGTCAACTGATGTACACCACCCACTCTTCGTCACTGATGTACACCACTCACTCTTCGTCACTGATGTACACCACTCACTCTTCGTCACTGATGTACACCACAAACTCTTCGTCACTGATGTACACCACCCACTCTTCGTCAAAGATGTACACCACCCACTCTTCGTCACTGATGTACACCACTCACTCTTCGTCACTGATGTACACCACCCACTCTTCGTCACTGATGTACACCACCCACTCTTCGTCACTGATGTACACCACTCACTCTTCGTCACTGATGTACACCACCCACTCTTAGTCACTGATGTACACCACCCACTCTTCGTCACTGATGTACACCCCTCACTCTTTGTCACTGATGTACACCACCCGCTCTTCGTCACTGATGTACACCACCCACTCTTCGTCACTGATGTACACCACCCACTCTTCGTCACTGATGTACACCACCCACTCTTCGCCACTGATGTACACCACTCACTCTCTGTCACTGATGTACACCACTCACTCTTCGTCACTGATGTACACCACTCACTCTTCGTCACTGATGTACACCACCCACTCTTCGTCACTGATGTACACAACCCACTCTTCGTCACTGATGTACACCACCCACTCTTCGTCACTGATGTACACCACTCACTCTCTGTGACTGATGTACACCACTCACTCTTTGTCACTGATGTACACCACTCACTCTTCGTCACTGATGTACACCACCCACTCTTCGTCACTGATGTACACCACCCACTCTTCGTCACTGATGTACACCCCTCACTCTTTGTCACTGATGTACACCACCCACTCTTCGTCACTGATGTACACCACCCACTCTTCGTCACTGATGTACACCACTCACTCTTCGTCACTGATGTACACTACCCACTCTTAGTCACTGATGTACACCACCCACTCTTCGTCACTGATGTACACCACCCACTCTTCGTCACTGATGTACACCACCCACTCTTCGTCACTGTTGTACACCACCCACTCTTCGTCACTGATGTACACCACTCACTCTTCGTCACTGATGTACACCACTCACTCTTCGTCACTAATGTACACCACCCACTCTTCGTCACTGATGTACACCACTCTTAGTCACGGATGTACACCACCCACTCTTCGTCACTGATGTACACCACTCACTCTTCGTCACTGATGTACACCACCCACTCTTCATCACTGATGTACACCACTCACTCTTCGTCGCTGATGTACACCATTCACTCTTCGTCACTGATGTACACCACCCACTCTTAGTCACTGATGTACACCACAAACTCTTCGTCACTGATGTACACCACCCACTCTTCGTCAAAGATGTACATCACCCACTCTTCGTCACTGATGAACACCACTCACTCTTCGTCACTGATGTACACCACCCACTCTTCGTCACTGATGTACACCATCCACTCTTCGTCACTGATGTACACCACCCACTCTTCGTCACTGATGTACACCCCTCACTCTTCGTCACTGATGTAAAACCACCCACTCTTCGTCACTGATGTACACCAGTCACTCTTAGTCACTGATGTACACCACCCACTCTTAGTTGCTGATGTACACCAGTCACTCTTACAGGTACTAATGTATATCACTCACTCTTAGTCACTGATTTACACCACTCACTCTTCGTCACTGATGTACACCACCCACTCTTAGTCACTGATGTACACCACTCACTCTTCGTCACTGATGTACACCACCCACTCTTAGTCACTGATGTACCCCACCCACTCTTAGTCACTGATGTACACCACTCACTCTTCGTCACTGATGTACACCACCCACTCTTAGTCACTGATGTACCCCACCCACTCTTAGTCACTGATGTACACCACTCACTCTTAGTCACTGATGTACACCACCCACTCTTCGTCACTGATGTAAACCACTCACTCTTAGTCACTGATGTACACCACCCACTCTTCGTCACTGATGTGCACCACCCACTCTTCGTCACTGATGCACACCACTCACTCTTCGTTACTGATGTACACCACCCACTCTTCGTCACTGATGTACACCACTCACTCTTCGTCACTGATGTACACCCCTCACTCTTCGTCACTGATGTACACCACCCACTCTTCGTCACTGATGTACACCCCTCACTCTTCGTCACTGATGTACACCACTCACTCTTCGTCACTGATGTACACCACCCACTCTTAGTCACTGATGTACACCACCCACTCTTCGTCACTGATGTACACCCCTCACTCTTTGTCACTGATGTACACCACCCACTCTTCGTCACTGATGTACACCACCCACTCTTCGTCACTGATGTACACCACCCACTCTTCGCCACTGATGTACATCACTCACTCTCTGTCACTGATGTACACCACTCACTCTTCGTCACTGATGTACACCACTCACTCTTCGTCACTGATGTACACCACCCACTCTTCGTCACTGATGTACACAACCCACTCTTCGTCACTGATGTACACCACCCACTCTTCGTCACTGATGTACACCACTCACTCTCTGTCACTGATGTACACCACTCACTCTTCGTTACTGATGTACACCACTCACTCTTCGTCACTGATGTACACCACCCACTCTTCGTCACTGATGTACACCACCCACTCTTCGTCACTGATGTACACCAACCACTCTTCGTCACTGATGTACACCACTCACTCTTAGTCACTGATGTACACCACCCACTCTTCGTCACTGATGTACACCACCCACTCTTCGTCACTGATGTACACCACCCACTCTTCGTCACTGATGTACACCACCCACTCTTCGCCACTGATGTACAACACTCACTCTCTGTCACTGATGTACACCACTCACTCTTCGTCACTGATGTACACCACCCACTCTTCGTCACTGATGTACACCACCCACTCTTCGTCACTGATGTACACCACCCACTCTTCGTCACTGATGTACACCACCCACTCTTCGTTACTGATGTACACCACTCACTCTCTGTCACTGATGTACACCACTCACTCTTCGTCACTGATGTACACCACTCACTTTTCGTCACTGATGTACACCACCCACTCTTCGTCACTGATGTACACCACCCACTCTTCGTCACTGATGTACACAACCCACTCTTCGTCACTGATGTACACCACCCACTCTTCGTCACTGATGTACACCACTCACTCTCTGTCACTGATGTACACCACTCACTCTTCGTTACTGATGTACACCACTCACTCTTCGTCACTGATGTACACCACCCACTCTTCGTCACTGATGTACACCACCCACTCTTCGTCACTGATGTACACCAACCACTCTTCGTCACTGATGTACACCACTCACTCTTAGTCACTGATGTACACCACCCACTCTTCGTCACTGATGTACACCACCCACTCTTCGTCACTGATGTACACCACCCACTCTTCGTCACTGATGTACACCACCCACTCTTCGCCACTGATGTACACCACTCACTCTCTGTCACTGATGTACACCACTCACTCTTCGTCACTGATGTACACCACCCACTCTTCGTCACTGATGTACACCACCCACTCTTCGTCACTGATGTACACCACCCACTCTTCGTCACTGATGTACACCACCCACTCTTCGTTACTGATGTACACCACTCACTCTCTGTCACTGATGTACACCACTCACTCTTCGTCACTGATGTACACCACTCACTTTTCGTCACTGATGTACACCACCCACTCTTCGTCACTGATGTACACCACCCACTCTTCGTCACTGATGTACACCACCCACTCTTCGTCACTGATGTACACCACTCACTCATAGTCACTGATGTACACCACCCACTCTTCGTCACTGATGTACACCACCCACTCTTCGTCACTGATGTACACCACTCACTCTTACAGTCACTGATGTACACCACTCACTCTTACAGTCACTGATGTACACCTCTCACTCTTACAGTCATTGACGTACATCACTCACTCTTACAGTCACTGATGTACACCACCCATTCTTACAGTCACTAATGTACACCAGCCACTCTTACAGTAACTGTTGTACATTAATCTTACAGTCACTGATGTACACCACTCTTAGACTTTGGCCCACCTGCCAGTGTCTGTTAACGTAAACATGCTGTCTACGCAGGCTGACGTTTGCTGGTACTTTTAGAAAATAATACTTTTCAACCTGTGTTACCTGCAGAGGTACCCAGGAAAAAACCTCTCGTATATCAGAGGAGGATGAAAGTAGGCGAATTTCACCATCGCTACAAGGAACTTCGCCAAGATCCACGAAATTTCACTAGTGCACCAGTATGGATTCTAATGGGGACGAGGCCTAACCTACATCGGGGATTGCTCGTGCCAACTACGTAGCCGTATTTTATAGCGTCTAGGTAGGAAATACGAGGCTATACAGTATTGTTTGTTTATGAAAGTCCGCGTGCATTTTATATATATATATATATATATATAAATATAAATATAAATATATATATATATATATATATATATATATATATATATATATATATATATATATATATATATATATATATATGCTGATAACCACCAAGAAAGAAGAAAACACGAAGTTCGTGTTTTCTTCTTTCCTGGTGGTTATCAGCATATACCTAGATCACGCGCACCTACAGTGATTTACTTGCATATATATATATATATATATATCTAGTCTGTACTCACCCCTGAAGATGTGAATTACACGAAAGCGCTTGGGAACTTCGTGTTTTCTTCTTTCCTGGTGGTTATCAGCATATATATATATATATATATATATATATATATATATATATATATATATATATATATATATATATATATATATATATATATATATATGCAAGTAAATCACTGTAGGTGCGCGTGATCTAGGTATATGCTGATAACCACAAGGAAAGAAGAAAACACGAAGTTCCCAAGCGCTTTCGTGTAATTCACATCTTCAGGGGTGAGTACAGACTAAAGAGAAATACAAAACAAGGTGTATATATACAGAGGAGGGTGAGACCAGGTCCACAATGGTCAGGTATTAGGTAATGACCCTACTAATCTTTAAATAGCACGGCAACGGTCGGTAGTCAGGTCAGAGGGTAAGGTGACCCAACCTTCTCACCTGGTTACAAATCTTCTTAATTACAAAATTGTCCAGTTTGTACATGCCATTACTCAAATTCATGTTGAATGCTTCGGTATGTTTAATGAGACTAGATTCTATGATGTTCCTACTATCAATTGAATTACAAGGTAATATTGAGGAGGCATTATCCCAGTCAATGCAATGCTTGTTATCCCTCAAATGAACAAACAGAGCATTGGATTCCTGGCCTGTCCTAACACTATATTTATGTTGTTTAAGTCTAGTTACAAGATCTTTACCTGTCTGGCCTAAGTAAAACATATTACATTCCTTGCAAGGAACTTTATAAATGCAACCAATTGTGTTGTTGGGGGAGTTCTTGATTAACATTTGTTTAACAGTGCATGAGTTTTTAAATGCCACATTGACGTTCCAGGTTTTTAGTTGTAAAGGAATGTGTGAGAAATTTTTGTGAAATGGTAATATTAAGATATTCTTATAAGAACATAAGAACATAAGAATGGAGGAAACTGCAGCGGGCCTATTGGCCCATACTGGGCAGTCCCGTTTACACCCAACCCCTATTGCTCATATGAGCATCCAACCTATGTTTGAAGCAATTTAGCGTATTCGAGTTAATGATGATATTTGGTAACTTGTTCCATTCATCCACTACTCTGTTTCCAAACCAGTGTTTACCTATTTCACGCCTAAATCTAAATTTGTCTAATTTAAAACCATTGTTACGAGTTCGCTCCTGGTTGGATAATTTGAGTACCTTTGTAATGTCCCCTTTGTTTAGCCCTGCCTTCCACTTATACACCTCTATCAGGTCGCCCCTTGCTCTACGTCTCTCAAGGGAGTGCAAATTAAGATGCTTTAACCTGTCTCTATACTCAAGGTTCCTAATGCCCAGGATTAGTCTTGTCATTCTCCTCTGAATTCTTTCCAAGGATTCTATATCCATTCTGTAATACGGTGACCAGAACTGAACTGCGTAATCCAGGTGTGGTCTCACAAGAGCAAGATACAGTTTTAGGATGACCTCGCTAGTCTTGTAACTAACACTCCTTTGTATGAACCCAAGTACTTTATTAGCCTTGTTACGAGCAAAAACACATTGTTTACTTGGCTTAAGGTTCCTACTTATCATTACTCCTAAATCTCTCTCGCAGTCGGATTTCTCTATGGCATCGTTGTTCATCTGGTATCTGGTTTCCCTGTTTACATCTCCTATACTGAGTACTTTACATTTGTCAACGTTGAATTTCATCTGCCATTTTTCAGACCATTCGAAAAATTTGTTTAGATCTTCCTGTAGTTTTGTCGAGTCCTCGTCAGATTTGATAACACGTCCTATTTTAGTGTCATCAGCAAATTTACTTATGTTGCTGTCTATGCCGATATCTATGTCGTTTATGTATATAATAAACAATAATGGTCCAAGTACTGAGCCTTGGGGAACTCCACTTGTGACGTTGCTCCAATGGGACTTAGTGCCGTTAATGCTCACTCTCTGTTTCCTGTCCTGTAACCATGCCCTAATCCATTTAAGGATGTCACCTTTGATGCCATGAGCTTCTACCTTTCTAATTAGTCTTTCGTGGGGGACTCTGTCTGAGGCTTTGCTAAAGTCGAGATATACCACATCATAATTGTGCCCCTCGTCCACCGATTCGAAAACTGATGAAAAGAATGTTAATAGATTAGTTAGGCAAGAACGTCCGCTTGTGAAGCCATGCTGGGAATCATTGATCAATTCGTGCTTCTCCAGGTGATTTCGAATAGAGTTTGAAATGATTGCTTCCAGTAATTTGCCTACTATTGATGTTAGACTGATTGGGCGGTAGTTAGAGGATAGTGATCTATCCCCCTTCTTGAAAATCGGTATTACATTCACTATCCTCCAGGATTCTGGTACTACACCTGTTTTTAAGGACATGTTAAACAACTTTGCTAAGGGCATACTGAGCTCTTCCTTACATTCCTTTAATACTCTGGCAAATATCTCATCGGGACCAGGTGACTTATTAGGCTTTAGTTTGTCTATTTGCTTACTAACATCGTTACTAGTCACTACTATCTCACTTAATTTGTTTTCTTCACTATCTCTGAATAGAGTCGGTGCCTCGGGTATCATGTTTAAATTTTCCGTGGTGAAAACTGTTGAAAAATATTTATTCAAATTATTGCTCATTTCCCCGTCGTTATCAGTGAGCTCGCCGGTATCTGACCGTATTGGTCCAATCTTTTCTCGTGTTTTAGTTTGATACATTTGGTAGAATCCTTTGGGGTTTGTCTTCGCCTCCCTTGCTATCCTTACCTCATTATTCCTCTTTGCTTTCCTTATCTCGGTTTTAACCCTACTCGCCCATACCCTATAATAGTCCCGGAGGTGAATTTCGCCACGATTTATCCTTCTACCTATAGCCTTCCTTTGGCCAATGATGTTCTTTAAATAATTATTTATCCATTTAGGGTCATTGTTGTCTGATCTGAGTTTTTTGTATGGTATGTTCTGCCTTTGTGCATTAAGTAACTCACTATTTAAATTGTCGTGGAACTCGGCAATCTCAGATCTCGTTATCAGGTCTGTGTCATCTGTCAGGTTCACGGCCAAGCGCGACACCCCCTCTCTCAGCTGCCTCTTTAAACTGTCAAAGTTTGCCCTTCTGAAATCTGGTACTTTAGTGGAATTTTCCTTACGTCTGCCCTGAAAATCTAACCGGAATCGAATTTCTTTGTGATCGCTGTTTGCAAGTTCGTTCCCTACCTCGACATTGCTAATGAGGTTTTCTCTGTTTGACAGAACTAAATCCAGTATATTATTACCCCGTGTGGGTTCGGTTATATGTTGACTTAGGAAACAGTCCTGGATCGTCTCGAGAAAATCCTCTGATTCTGAGTTACCCGTAAGGTCAGTCCAATCTATTTGGCCAAGGTTACAGTCGCCTACTATACAGACTTTGTTGTGTGTGGAAGCCCTGCGCATTTCATCCCAGATAAGTCCCTCATTGACGCTATCAAGATTGGGGGGTCTATATATTACTCCTGTGATTAATTTTTCCCGACCGTCGCTTAATTCTATCCAAATTGTTTCTGTATTCCTCTCAGTTTTTATTTCCTTATTTATTTCACACTTCAGATTATCCCTAACATAGATTGCTACTCCGCCTCCTTTCCTGGTCTGCCTATCGGTATGGAACAGTTTGTAACCCGCAATTTGGTATTCGACTGGTAATTCACGTGTGTCTAGGTTGATCCATGTTTCAGTGAATGCAATTATATCGATTTCTTCGGTACATACCAAGGCCCTAATATCATCCATTTTGTTTCTCATACTTCTACTGTTCGCGTAGTATACATTTAAGTTAGTCGTGTTCTGAGTCCTCCCCTTACCGCGTTTAGTTTTAGACTCCCTGTCTAATTTAGTTTTGTCATCATTCCTAACACTATTTCCCTGTAATCTTTCGCCTTGTTTACCCCCTCTCACTGCAGTCTCCTCCACCCCCGTGCCCATATGTCCTCTTAGCAGTTTAAAGACTTCGATATCTTTTTGACTGCCCCCTCTAGAGCCCCAGCCAGGGTTGCTACTCCATCCCTAGACAGGTGCACCCCATCCCTAGCATAAAGGTCCCTTCTGCCATAGAAGTTGTCCCAGTTGTCAATGAATGGGACTGATATTGACTTGCAATATCTGTCAAGACGGTCGTTGACACCAACTGCCCTTGACAACCATTCACTGCCAACTCTCCTTCTAGGCAGGACACAGCATATGATAGGGATCCCTCCCTTAGTCCTAATACGATCTATGGCTGCCTTGAACTTATCAAGAAGTTCTTCGCTCCTACACCGGCCAATATCATTGCCTCCTGCACTGAGGCAGATAATGGGTTTGTTCCCATTACCAGACAAGATATTGTCCATCCTGTCAATTATATCTCCCACCCCAGCTCCTGGCAAACACACCCTCATCCTATTTTTGTTTTTACCACAAAAGGCCCTGTCCATGTACCTTACCTGTGAGTCACCAACAATTAAAGTTTTTATACCTTCCTTGTCATCCCTGTCCCTGACTGTACTAACGTCCAATTCGTCTATCAAGGGACTGAACTGGTTGGTACACTTAGCTGTTGTTGTCGTATCCTTCGTGTGCTTCTTCACCACCAGCTTTGTCTTCCCACTAGTCACAATTTTCCACTCGCTTGATTTTTCGTCAGACACTGGCTTTACTCGTCCAGCCTCTCCTTTTAACTTCGCCAGCTCTTTCCTTAATTTCAGGTTCTCCAACGTGGCCCTCTCAATTTCTAACTTGGCCCTCGCCAATTCTTCAATGGACCACCCCAGTTTGGTCAACAAACTCTAATACCCAAGACCGCACATAGCACTGGCCATATCTGATAATTATCCCTCCGGAGCTAACCCTGCCGTGACCTTTCCCCTAGTGAGGTCAGAACACAACGGGTGGGCTTGGGATCAGTTCTATAAAAAGTTTTCTTATTAGTGTTTAGGCATTTGTCTATGAAAGATCTAGGGTATTTAAGGTTTGAGCCAATATTATAGATATATTTATATTCCTCATCAATGAATTCCGGACTGCAAATTCTCAAAGCACGTAAAAACATTGTTGAAAATACTGACTGTTTGACTCTATTATGGTGGGCAGAATAATAATGAATGTATGAACACACATTAGTTGGTTTTCTATACATACTGAACATAAAAGTGTTACCTATTCTGTGTATCAAACAGTCTAGGAATGGCAATTTACAGTCTTGCTCTAATTCCACAGTGAATTTGATCCAGGGGGCTAAGTTGTTAAGTTGTGGCAGGAAAGCTTTTAGGTCCTCATTACATGGCCAGAGACATAATACATCATCAACATATCTAAACCAGACTGCTGAAGGTGGTAAAATATTACTTAATAGTTTCTTTTCAAAGAATTCCATATATAGGTTGCTTAATACAGGTGAGAGTGGATTACCCATTGTCATACCAAATTTTTGAGCATAATATTCTCCATTGAATTCAAATTTACAATCCTTAATACATAGTTTGAGGAGTTCAATTAAGTCCTCTTTCGAGACGGGCAATTAATATATGCATATATATTGTTACGACCGTGTCGTATTTTTCTATTTTTTTTTATATAACATGCTTCCATGTTGTTCCATATTATTCCTGTAATGATGTGTTATATTTACTATTATATAATCTAGTCACCTAACCCTGTGCTGTTAAGGTTTTAACTGTTATTATTTGTTGAAGCCCATCTTATTTCTTCATTTAGTATTGTAACAAGCATTCTTTGTTTCTCTAACGACCACCTGCATCGTTAAACAACCCATGTTTCACCGGCTGGTAGCATTGGCGGAGGGGGGGGGGGGGGGCTGACCCTATATATAGTAGTCACCAGTGGACTGAGGGCAGTTCAGTCCTCTTGTCATTCAGTTCACGTTCTTTTGAGTGACTCCCGTCACCTGTTACTTATACTTTAAATTTATTTCTGTGTGTTCCTGTCGCCACCAATGTGGTATATCTATGTGAGTACCTATTCATATCTCTTATGTGTCCATCAGTGTTTGCTTAGCTACAATTAAGTAATGCAGTGTTGTTTCACCATAGTTAATTTCAGTGTTAGTTTTTATATGTTTAACCAGTGTTAACGTAATCCAATGCCTTATTTTTATTCTTTTGATGCTTTAGTATCATTTGTGTCTTAAAGGTTTCAATAGTGAATCAATTTGATGTGACAGCCTACAAGGCGCTATATTGTGTTAATATTTAATTTAATTTAATTCTTAAAGGTTTACTTTATTTATTTTTATTCCCTTTTAATTTACTTCACATTTTTTTTGTTTGGTTATGCCTAGAACCTGGATATTAAAGTAAATTAAGAGACGGCGTAACAGTTTTGGCGACCTTTTTACACTTGTGATATTTTTTCTAAGCATGCTGATGGATTTGTTTTGAGGCATGGTAGGACTAACAATGGTAATTTTGTGCGTAATAATTTTATGCATGACAGGAGGAGCTGGACTCGTTCGCCACCTAATGGGGCGTCCAAATTTTCTAATTTACTTATAGTTTCTGTGGAAAGCCGGGTCATAAGGCGGATTTCTGTTGGACATGGTTGCAGCCAAATAAGGTGAAGCACGAGAGGTTGCAGTTTCGGTTCTCGCCGCACGAGACTTTGATCTTTTCCAGGAGAGTTTTGTGAAGGACCCAGACGTTGGTACCTTTCGTCCCTTTTTGTCACAAGGCACGGTAGAAGTTGATGGTGTCGAAACACCAGTCACTATTTTGAGAGACTCGGGTTGTCTCCAAACTCTCATCAAAGAGGGTGTTGTTGCCGCGAGGAAGACTGACAAATACGTCGTTTTGGGCTCCCTTTGGGGACAAGGTGCAGCTCCTTTGGTTTTTCAGGGATAGCTAACGTAGTCTGCGTGCACGAGCTGCCTGTTTTAGTGCGTATCAAGTCTCCTCGTTGCTAGAGTGGACCTCATACTCGGTAACGATTTGCTGCAACAACTTGAAGATATGCCAGGTATTTTCCCTTTGTGTGCTGTGACTCGTTCTATGTCAATGACTAATGATCATAATGAAACTCCTGATGTAGATGATTCACTTTCCTTAGAAGGACTTTTTGCTATCCCAATTGCTTCCCAAGACCTTTCTTCCGCAGTTAATGCTGTGACCGGGAGAGTTGCTTTAATAGCTGGGCAAGAGCAAGACGATTCATTACGGCTCTTGTTTGACCAGGTGTCCGATTCTGCCAATGATTCAGGCCCTACCACAAGATATTTCAGTCAAGATGGTGTTTTGTGCCGCCGATGGCTCCCACCGACTATGTCAGAGGAAGATGCGGACTGGGCGTCTGTCACTCAAATAGTTCTCCCACACACTTACAGACAACATGTTCTAGCTCTGGCCCATGACGGTCGCTTTTCTGGACATCAAGGTGTCTGAAAGACGTTCAACAGGCTGGCCAGAAAGTTCTATTGGCCAGGTATGAGGAGAGATGTTACTAAATATTGTAAGTACTGTCATTTTTGTCAAAAGGTAGGCAAAACCAATCGGGCTATTCCACCTTTTCCACTTGTAAGAGTACCTCACGTACCTGAGCCCTTTACAACAGTACAGTGTGATATTGTAGGCCCTCTGCCTAAGACTTCTAGTGTGTTTGAATATTTATTTAGTCATTGATACCTCCACTAGGTACTAGCATGCTGTACCTCTTATGAAAGTTACTGCTAAGGCCCTAATATCATTCATTTTGTTTCTCATACTTCTACTGTTCGCTCATCAAGTAAGAGGTCCTTAGCACATAGTTAGAGATAGATTGTTAGGTAGTAGTGAAGAGAGCATTAGTGTATTAAGTTTAGTAGGAGATGTTAGAGAGAAGCTTCTAAGTTGTTGGAGCCTTGCCGCAGACCACTTACAGCAGTCGCAGTCCAAGACCAAGACATGGTACGACAAGCGTGCCAGACACAGAGTTCCAGATAGGAGATCAAGTTCTCATTCTCTTGCCGAGACATGGACAGCCGCTCCATGCGAAGTTCAGTGGGCCATATAGAGTGGTGAAGAAGGTAAGCCCCACAAATTATATTATCTCTACCCCTGACAGGCGCCGACTACAGCGCTTATGTCACGTCAAAACCATCAAGCTGTACCACACACGCCCAGCCCCCACATTTGTTGCCGATTATCCAGTTCCCGTGTGTGCCGTTGACACTTTCTTGGTAGACAGTGAGAAAGAAGAGGAAAAAGAAGGAGCAAGTCCACTTTTCCTGTCATCAGGCAGGGTTTGGCAGTCCAACTCCGTGGAGTTGCAGGAGAAGCTACAGCGTCTACCGGACACCAGAGAACTGACGTGCTGGCCGTCATCCAACAACATCCTCTTGTCTTCCAAGACAGGCCTGGCTGTACCACTGCCGTGGTGCATGATATTGTTGTTAGTTCTGCTAAGCCTATCAAGCAGGCTCCCTACCAGCGAGTGGTGCTCACCAGTCACTCTAGTACCGAAGAAGGACGGCACTCTGCGATTCTGCATCGACTTCCGCAACGTCAACGCCGTCACCAGCAAGAGCAGCTTCCCTCTACCAAGAGTCGACGACTGCATCGAAGCAATCGGGAAAGCCAAGTTCCTCTCTGAGATTGATTGCCTTCAAGGGTTTTGGCAAGTATTAGTGACATTAGGTAAAACCTATAAATTTAATGTTATGCCTTTTGGGCTTTGCAATGCCCCTGCCACCTTTCAAAGGCTGATGTCACAAGTCACGACCAATTTGCCTGGTTGTGTATTTAGATGATGATGTAATTTTTTCTGACACTTGGTCAGACCATTTATGTCAGCTAGACGCTCTCTTCAATGAGTTAGAAAATGTAGGACTTGTTATAAACTTTGCTAAGTCAGAATTTGTTTGTGCTCAACTTTTGTATCTGGGACAGGTAATTGGGTTGGAAACTTGCTCCTCCCACAGCAAGGTGTGACACTATTTCTCAGATGCCTGTTCCATGTAACAAACGACAAGTCCGCAGATTTTTGGGTTGTGTGGGTTATTACCGGAGATATATTTGTAATTTTGCCGAGTTGGCACTACCCCTTACTGGTTTGTTGAAGGGTAATATATTTTTTTTGGACTTCAAGGTGTCAGGATTCTTTTCAAAACTTGAAAAATGTATTATGCTCAATTGCTCATATCCTATTTTAAGAGCCACTAATTTTTCTAAGCCTTTCAAGCTAGCCTGTGATGCTAGTGATCTGTTATTTAGACCCACAGAATGAACACTTATGTCATATGAAAATTTGTGCAAGCAAAATTTTATTTTATGGGGGAAGTGTTCCGACCGTGTTTTATTTTTCTATTTTTTTTTATAACATGCTTCCATGTTGTTCCATATTATTCCTGTAATGATGTGTTATATTTACTATTATATAATCTAGTCACCTTACCCTGTGCTGTTAAGGTTTCAACTGTTATTATTTGTTGAAGCCCATCTTATTTCTTCATTTAGTATTGTAACGAGCATTCTTTGTTTCTCTAACGACCATATGCATCGTTAAACGACCCATGTTTCACCGGCTGGTCGCATTGGCGGAAGCTGACCCTACAGGTATATATAGCACTCCACCAGTAGACGGAGGGCAGTTCAGTCCTCTTGTCATTCAGTTCACGTTCTTTTGAGTGACTCCCGTCACCTGTTACTTATACTTTAAATTTATTTCTGTGTTGTTCCTGTCGCCACCAATGTGGTATATCTATGTGAATACCTATTCATGTCTCTCATATGTCCATCGGTGCTTGCTTAGTTACATTTAAGTAATTCAGTGTTGTTTCACTATAGTTAATTTCAGTGTTAGTTTTTATATGTTTATGCAGTGTTAACGTAATCCAATGCTATATTTTTATTCTTTTGATGCTTCGATGTTTTAGTATCATTTGTGTCTTAAAGGTTTCGATAGTGAATCAATTTGTTGTGTCAGCCTACGAGGCTCTATATTGTGTTAATATTTAATTTAATTAAAGGTTTACTTTATTTATTTTTATTCCCTTTTAATTTCCTTCACCTTTTTTGTCTGGTTACGCCTAGAACCTGGATATTAAAGTAAATTAAGAGACGGCGTAACTCTATATATATATATATATATATATATATATATATATATATATATATATATATATATATATATATATATATATATATATATATATATATATATATATATATATATATATATATACTGTACACGAAGTCTCAGACATCAGTATTCGTCTTTGAAATAGCCTGGGATAAAACATGACACAAGTGTGTCAAGAACAATGTAGGAACCTGAAACAGGCCACTGGCCTTGCCTCGGCACGTGCACGTCTAATTGGTGGCCTTAAGGTGAATAAATATACAAAATCACACACAACAGTTATTCATATACAGTACTCAAGAGACGAAACAAAGTGATGTCAGCAGTGCCTTACACTCCGAGGGTTCCACAGGAATTCGTCCATCGCCTAATTTCCTTAAAGATTTAATCATTGCTATGTCACAGACCAACGCGAGGAAGAGCCGTGTCATCTCTCTGTTGTACAGATAGATAGACACACTACACAGCCTTCTCAGTGGTTACATAAAGATGTCTTCATACTCCGTGGTTACATAAAGATGTCTTCATACTCCGCGGTTACATAAAGATGTCTTCATACTCTGCGGTTACTTAAGATGTCTACATACTCCGTGGTTACATAAAGATGTCTTCATACTCCGCGGTTACATAAGATGTCTTCATACTCCGTGGTTACATAAAGATGTCTACATACTCCGTGGTTACATAAAGATGTCTTCATACTCCGTGGTTACATAAATATGTCTTCCAGTGGCGTAGCTAGAATGTGTGCCGCCCGGGGCGGCCCTTGAGTTTGCCGGCCCCCCCCCCGTGCCCCCACAAAAAATACATCAATTGTTGCTCCACGAGCAATCCTAATTTCCAACTCCTTCCATTGTGTGAAATTCCGAACGTGAGCTGCACTGGATTCGTGCTCGGATATTCTAGGATTCAGTTTCCACCATATGTTGAATCCATCCTCAGAATTAAATTTTGAGTTACTTCTGTCTGAAAACAGTTTGCAACAAAAGCAGTAAAGAGCTTCCTTGGAAGGGGAGTACACCATCCATGATCTCAACATTCTTTCACCATTTGGCAGAGTTTGAAAAAACCATTCGCGTGTTAGTTTTCTAGTTTGTCCTTTGGTTGACACACCTTCACGAATTACTTCACCAAAATCAGAATCTAGATTTTGAACCACAGACGCACCTTGACGTACCAGAAAGATCCGTGTGTCATTGCTAATCTTGCTTGGCCATAGGCCAACATCTTTTATGTCCACTCTGTCCACAGCTGGTCCCGGAATATTTTCTTCATGTTCTTCATCACTTGAAGGAGTTGAAGTTGACGAATCGCTTGAAGTTGAACTTGAATCCCTTGAATTTGATAATGATTTGGTTTCTATACGACTGATGTATTTTAAGAGTGCCCCTTAATTCTTGTTTAATACTTCCTCTCTTGCCTTTCTCTTTTTTCTATACGCAGCACCACTTTCTTTAGCTCGCTTCATCTGGGGACAGAGTGATAGAAGTATAAAACATTAATTTTTCGAGAAATAAATTCACACTGCATGTTTAAGATTAAAAGAAAAAAAATTGAAAAAAATGACGAGAACTTTAGATAAACGTGATGAAGCTAAATATCACAAGTCACAAATTCTACACTTTTGACAAATAACACATTAAGAAAAAAGCTCTGTGTAGCAAAACAATGCTTTTGTGAATTTACAAAAAAAAATTAAAAATGTATTACGTACATTATTTATTATTACGGCATTAAATAATATAAAAAAACGCTATTCCAAAAGTAATACGCATAGGAAAACATTTTTTCTTAAATAGCATTTCCTCAGCAAATGCATAATTTTTGATATATTTTATATATATATATATATATATATATATATATATATATATATATATATGCACAATAACCACTGGAGAAAGGAAAGACAAGCAGCAAGTACTTTCGTTTAATACATCCTCTGCCTGAGGATTTATTAAACGAAAGTACTTGCTGCTTGTCTTTCCTTTCTCCAGTGGTTATTGTGCATATATTCTTCATGATGTGAAGTTTCTGCATACATATATATATATATATATATATATATATATATATATATATATATTATTTTAGGTTAGGTTAGGAATCCGTTACATAAAACAATTGTACTGCACCGTTATCTTTTATTGAGTATGATCTAAAATCACGGTATAATGACACTGTCACACTAGTGTCATTATCATCTAAAATGATTAAAATCTCAGCAATGTAAAAATAACAGCTTGATCTAAAATCACGGTATAATTTACTTTTTTACTTTTATCCTCTTCGCCACTGATCGGCTTGTAAGCCGCTTGGGCGATCGGTCACGTCTCTTTTCCTTTGTATTCTTCACCAAAAGGTCGGCTCGCTAGCCGC
Source organism: Homarus gammarus (assembly GCA_958450375.1). Lineage (NCBI taxonomy): Eukaryota > Metazoa > Arthropoda > Malacostraca > Decapoda > Nephropidae > Homarus > Homarus gammarus. Next base: position 352,971 of record CAUDMG010003354.1, read on the forward strand.
CCGGGCGATCTGTCACGTCTCTGTCACGCACTGTTGGCAAATATTGGGCATGCACCGGCTCCTGAATGTACCTGAACCCGCTCCAGTGTTGGTCAAGTCTTCTCTTGAAAGAGCTCACACTCGGTGCCGTCACAACACTCTCTGGTAGATTGTTCCAAGAGTTTACAACCCTCACTCCGAAAAAGTTTGCCCTCACGGTTTTCTGGACTTGCGGCTTCTTCAATCTTGAGCTGTGACCCCTTGTGGGGCGAGCGTCCGCCAGCTACAAGTAAGGACACTCAACTGAGTAGTGCCCCCTGAGATGCTTATAAACCTCAACTAGGTCCCCCCTTGCCCGTCTGTAGTATAAGCTAGGCAAGTTCAGGCGCTCCAATCTCTCAGGGTAGCTGAGGTGCCGAAGTGCAGGCACCAGTTTGGTGGCCCTCCTTTGAACATTTTCAACCAACTGACAGTCCCTAGCATATCTCGGGGACCAGATGGGGTGGCAGTACTCCAAATGGGGAAGCACTTCACTCCTGAAGATCGTCACGAGGGACGGACCGTCTAGATATCTGAACGACCTTCTTATAAGACCCAATAATTTATTTGCCTGATTTACCTTCTTCTCACAATGGCCCGAGAACTTCAGCTCATTGTCAACATACACACCTAGGTCCTTCTCACACACAGTCTCAACTAGTACATTTTCTTCATCCCGTTGGGACATATGGTACGCCTCCTTACCGTTGGTACGCCCCAGGTGCATCCTCTTACACTTCGTGACATTGAATCTCAGCAGCCATTCCTTCGACCATTCCTGGAGCCCACAGAGGTCCTTCTGCAGCTCTTCACAGTCCGCTTGGTTCTTAATTTCCCGAAATAACTTGGCGTCATCGGCAAACATTTGTATGGAGGAGTGTACAACGTCAGGCATATCATTTATGAAACAAACAAACAACAGCGGGCCCAATACGCTACCCTGCGGTACCCCACTTGTTACAGGTACAGAAGACGATTTCGTGCCATTAATCACCACACATTGCTTGCGGTCATGTAGAAAGTCTTCTATCCACGCTAGGACATTTCCCCGAATTCCGTACCCTTCCAGTTTGATTTTCAGCCTTTCGTGGGGTACACTGTCGAAAGCCTTGGCAAAATCTAGGTAAATATTGTCGATATTACCACCCCGTTCTAGAATATGGGTCCAAATATCCAATACCTTGAGCAATTGTGTCAAGCAAGAGCGCCCCGGCATAAAACCGTGTTGGCACTCTTTTACAAGGTTGTTTCGTAGTAGATGTTCCATCGCTGCATCTCTGATAATACTCTCAAGTACTTTACATATTATGCTGGTCAGGCTCACTGGTCTATAGTTGTTCGTGGAGTGCCTATCGCCCTTCTTGAAGATAGGACTCACATAAGCCACTTTCCATTCACTGGGGACCATTTGTTCATCCAGGCATTTACAAAACAGAATCTTCAGGGGCTCTGCAAGCGCGTTGCACAGCTCCCTTAGCACTCTAGGATGCACCATGTCAGGTCCAGGACTCTTATGGACCTTTAGCCTGGACAGTTTATTTCTAATACCCTCTTCTGTGAACACAATGTGGGTCAGTGCTGTGTCGAACCGTCTGTCCTCAAACGCAGGAAGGTTAGTTGCATCCTCTCTTGTGAACACTGAGGAAAAGAAGCTGTTCAATGCCTCAGCTTTATCCTGGTCAGAATCTGCGTAACTACCATCTTCAAGCCTCAGGTCTGATACTCCTACTCGCGTTTTCAATTTCGACTTTGCATAGCGGTAAAACGCCTTTGGGTTTGACTTGACCTCGCGTGCAACCAGCCTTTGGAACTCCTTTTCAGCCCTCCTACACTCTATCTTTGCTTGGTTTCTGGCTCTTGCACACATCCTCCTGTCTTGCTCATCGTTTGACCCAACCCACGTCTTGAATTTCTGGGTTTTCTTCTTAATTTTGTCGACAGCCGCATGGTTCATGTGTAGGGATCCCCTCGTATTCCTAGAAGCACTGGGTTTGGTCTTGGGTATATATTTATCGATCAAATGGGTCATTTTACTAGTTATGATATTCAGCGTAGTGTCTGCGTTCTTGTACCTTAATAAGTCAGGCCAGTTGATAACCCTCATCTCTTCCCCCATCCCATTTTAATTTCCCTTGTAATATTTGCACCTTGGCCTGGCCTTATCTTGAACTAGGTAACAGTTAAATCTGAATGACAACACTGTATGGTGACTGGTGCCAACTGGGGCAAGGTGTTCCAGTTTGGCCACCATACCCTCCTCGTTTGTTATGACGAGGTCAAGTGGCTTGGGTGTTTGCTCCCCTCTGTAATGTGTCGGGTCTCTAACATGTTGGAACAGAAAATTATCGCTCAGAGTTTCTACAAAAAGAGTAGCAGGATTATTCAAGTCATTCGGGGTGGACTCGTTTCTCCAGTCGATGTCGCCATAGTTAAAGTCCCCCATGATAAGGAGGTGGCTGGGGTTGAGCATCGCCGCATTGTTTATTAAGGTTCTTAAGTTCCTTTGATTTAGTGGGCCACAGTTCGGGGATCTGTAGATACACCCGACGATAAGTAAGTCCCCTCCCCTTAATTTAATTTTACACCACTTGGACTCTTCAAAAACATCCTCTCCCTGTACCCTCGCCTGGCTGGCTCTAAGGTCTTGCCTAGCGTAGATAACCACACCCCTCCTGCAGGATTCTTGAGTTAGGTTCGTAAATGAGTCATATCCAGCAATACTGAACTCACATTCCTCTGGGTCGATTCTCCTGTTCTTGTACAACAGTTCTACAACTCCTACAATATCTGGTTGGTGTACTCTTAGTAGTGTTTCAAACTCCTCTCTCTTATCAAGGAACGTGTCAGTATTAGTGTACATGACATTCAAGCCAGAATTTGTTCTCGGTAACGTCTCTGCTCTTAGTAATAAACCCGCTCCACCCACATTCTCAGAAGCTGCAGCGTTTGCTAAGTGCACTGTATTTTGCAGGGTGTGGTTAAAAATGTCAATGTTTACATGGTGCTCGTTCCCTCCTGTCCGGTAGGCTGAGCTGGTGCCGCCTCCCGGGTGGGGGGTTGAGTGGGTGGAGGGTGCACTGCTGCCCCCTGGCCCTGTGTCGGCACACTTGCTTCCACTACCCTCCCCCTGAGTATAACCCACGCGCACCTGTCCCCGTTCTTCCTCGACTCCTCCCTCTTCTGCTTCAGGTCCAGCAGGAGCCTCTTGTGCTGTTCCCTCTGCATTACCGTGCGGTCTGGGTGAATAAATACATCCCGAAAGTTCTTGCTCCTTGCTAAGTTTTTTGTCTGGCGAATAACTTGCCATTTTTCCTCCTCACTCCCTAGTGTGATCCTGAGGGGGCGAGGCTTAGCCCCCTGCTTTTGTCCCAGTCTCCTCACATCCTGAGGGGTTGCTGGAATCTTCAGAACCTCTGTGCAAATATTTTGAAACAGCACCTTGTCGTGTGTTTCCTTACTCACAGTTCCCTCTGCCTGGCTCTCTGGGACTCCAAAAACTATTACATTGTTCCTGCGCTGGAGCCGTTCCTGGTGTTCCTCTTCTCCCCTAACAGTAGGTGCGTTAATTTTCATTTCTTCGACACACTTTTTCAGAGTCCCAATCTGCTGTAGAACCTGTACTGATTCTGCATTACTCTCCGCCCCCCCCCCCCCCCATGGCCCTCCTAATACGTCAGCATAACTCCTCTTAGCAACCACCTCCATTCTATTAGCTACTTCCTCAGTCTTAGCAAGGATCTCTTTCCCAACTTGCTCCAGTTTGTCAACCAGCAGGGCTCCTGCTTCATCTATTTTCGTCCCTAGAGAACTCGTTCCCTTATGGAGTGCAATCGCTTCATTCACCTTGACTATGCAGCCAGAGCAATACCAGCAACAGCCATCAAGCTTTACGGCAGTTAGTAACTTCCTAAACGTTGCATTAGTTAGGCCTGCATCCTCCATATCCGACGTCTCCCTGCAGTAATCACATATCAAACTCATGGTTGTTGTTGTTGTGGGGGGGGGGGGGGGGTGCAGACTGTGTATAAATCTACACCCATTTCAAAGAAAATAAAGAGAGAAAAAGTACTTAGCTACTCTCTGTTGCCTATGGAGTTGTCGTCTGTGACTGCGTACACTGTATCTCCCTGTGAATGGTGTAATGTAGGCACAGTTTCAGTCCTTGAGAAAGCACACAATCAACATAAAATTTAAAGTCTCTGTGGCACCTATGACACGACTTGGTTTCAGCTGGCACGGTGCCTTTCCAGCTTGCTTGCTAGTGAGCGCTCACTTTAAGTTATTTACAACTTCAGCGGTCACTGAAGACACTATGAACTATCACTGTGTACACTGTATCTCCCTGTGAGTGGTGTATTATAAACACAGATTCAGTCCTTGAGAAAGCACACAAACAAAATAAAATTTAAAGTCTCTGTGGCACCTATGACACGAATAGGCTGGCAGTTGTCCTTACCAGCTCGATTGCCAATATGTATTCACTTTAAGTTATTATAGTCTCTTCTGCATTCACTGATGACAACTATGAACTGATTTAACTGAAGGCACAGTACTACACTCCCTGGTTGGCCTTTATCACAGCCGTGACCACAACACCCTAAAAAATAAAATAAAATAAAAGCTTTGTCATGTGGCAGTGATTGTGTGGTTATAGGCCTGTGACTCTGGCTGTACCTCCAACTCGGTGGAAATTGAGTTTTCAAAAATACAATCGTGTCTAGCATGAAAAGTCCGACATCGATTTACACTTTCACCTAACTAAGACGATCTTGACGAACTTATGTAATCACTGTCCAATTTCTGCCGCTCTACATCGAAGGCCCGAATGCCGATCACGCTTTGTTACAGAGACGCAACACGACCCGCCCGCACTTCAATCTTGCGTGGTCCAAATGCCTGACACTAGTATCAATGTAATACAATAGAAATGTAAAAAGTAGCAACTTAATCTAAAATTACAGACTCAGAGTACAGTGAAAATGGATGTCTGACATAAGCCACCCAGACAAAAGCCCCCTACTTTGATCGGGGTGGCTTTTGTCTGACAACCCTAACCCTAACCTAAAGCAACCTAACCTAACCAATAATTAACCACAGAGAAGAACAGTATATTTTACCCTCAACTATTTAATTATGTCCGTAACTTTTGAAAGCCCTTACTGTTCAGACAAAAGCCACCCCGATCAAAGTAGGGGGCTTTTGTCTGGGTGGCTTTTGTCTGGGGGCTTTTGTCTGTACCCCAGTGAGGATAGTGTCTTAGTATAAAATCGCAATGCTGTGAAACAAAATCTCAATATTTAATCTCAGTACCGCAGCAAAAGTCACATCAATATTTTTTAACCAATACTTTAATATTTCTTACCTTATAGTATTATGTCTTCCAACGAAGTAAATAACTGGATCGAAAACACAAGAGAACTTAAAAGTCGTCTAGCCTCCCCTCGTCTTGTCACGATGGAGACTTGTGCAGAACTGAAGTGAATTGCTTGTAACTGGTGGATTGGTCGGCTGTACATGAACTGATATGACCCGAGACTGCATGGTTTTGCAGCTACTGGAGACGTTAATCCTTCCCTTTGTATCGGCGGCAAGTTAATCCTCGTCGTGTCTGACCTAACACCTGACCCACACCACATGAGCTCACTGGCGTACTTGTTTGAAGTTGTTTCCTTAATCTTCAACAGGTTACAGGTTGTGTGTGTGGCGGGGGGGGGGGGGGGGGGGGGGGCGCATAGCAAGGGTGTAGCTCATGACGTGGCCGTGATGATGTGGGTCAGGTGTTAAGTCAGACACGACAAGGATTAACTTGCCGCCGATACAAAGGGATGGATTAACGTCTCCAGTAGCTGCAGATATGGGTGATGAGCAGACCCAAAAGTGCCGCCCCCCAAAAGTGCCGCCCGGGGCGGGCCGCCCCCCCGCCCCCCCCCCCCTAGCTACGCTAGTGAGTACTCTTCATACTCCGTGGTTACTTACAGATGCCTCCATACTCCGTGGTTACATAATCTTAAACCTTGGTTGGGTGTGTGGTGGACAATGGCCACTTGTTAGGGTTAGTTAGGTCTGATGTAACGTTGATTCCTGAGACGCACCAGTTCTTGTTTCTGGTTCTTGAACAAGGTCGTGTGTGTTACTGAGTACAAATTCCGACTTGAAAGTCATGTTCACTAATACTGACACGCTCCTTGATAAGAGAGAGGAGTTTGAAACACTACTGAAGATACAGTCGGCCACAGGAATTGGCCCTAAGTATACACACTGTAGCTGTAAGGTCCGAAAATGTCTGGTAACGTTGAAACTGCGCACCCAGACGCATGAAACTCTGCTCCCCCCCCCCTCCCCCATCCCCACCGGTTTTCTCTAACTATTTTCTGTTTCCCCTCCTTATTCTTCTCTTTACTACTCTTCCTTCCTTTACTAATCCAAACACCAGTAAAAAAAAAAGTATGGTAAGAGAAAAAGTGGGGGAAGAGAAGAGAGCTGTACGATAACTGCAATCCCATTCGGCAACAAGTTTACTACCATTGGCTACAATATATTACTTGTAATAAAACACAAGACACTAGTAAAACATTGACAACAAATGTATTTATAACATATTTGTAGGAATAAAACATAAATTACAGGTAATTTTGTAATTTTGTCTGTTCTGTTCAGGACAGTGTTACCAGATATTTTGTCTCAAACACAAACCGTAGGTGTATACTTATTCTTGCGGCTGACTGTACATCAAACCGATGTAGTAGGTGTTGTAGAACTGTTGTACAAGAACAGGAGAATCGAACCGGAAGAATGTGAATTCAGTATTGACGGATATGACTCTTTTACAAACTTTTCTCAAGAAACTTGGAAGAGGGGTGTGGTTATCTATGACAGGTAAGACCTTAGAGCCAGCCAGGTGAGAGTACAGGGTGAGGATGTTTTTAAAGAATCCAAGTGATGTAAAATTAAATTAAAGGCGAGACTTATTTATTGTCGGGTGTATCTACAGATCCCGAAACTGTAGATTATTTAACAAAATAGAATTTAAAGAACCTTAATAGATAATGGAATGTGCTCAACCCGAGCCACCTCCTTATCATGGGGGACTTTAACTATGGCGACATCGACTTGAGAAATGAGTCCACGCCAAATGACAAAAATAACTCCGCTACTCTTTTTGTGGAAACTCTGAGAGATAATTTTCAGTTCCAACATATTAAAGACCCGACTCATTACAGAGGGAGCAAACACCCAAGCCACTGGACCTCATCTTAACTAGCGAGGAGGGTATGGTGGCCAAGTTGGAACACCTAGCCCTCTTTCACTCCAACCATCACGTAACGTTGTCCTTCAGATTTAACTGTTATTTGGTTCACGACAAAACCAGGCCAAAGTTCAAATATTACAATGGAAATTACGACGGGATGAGGGAGGAGATGAGGGGTATCCACTGGACTGACTCACTAAGGTATAAGAACGCAGACACTACGCTGAATATCATAACCAATAAAGTGACCCATTTGATCGAGAAATATATACCCAAGACCAAACCCAGTGCCTCCAGGAATACGAGGGGACCCCTACACATGAACCAAGTGGTGGTTGACAAAGTTAAGAAGAAAACCCAGAAATTCAAGACGTGGGTTAGGACAACCGATGAGCAGGACAGGAGGATGTATGCAAGAGCCAGAAACCAAGCTGAGGCAGAGTGTAGAAGGGCTGAAATGGAGTTCCAGGGCTGATTGCAAGAGAGGTCAAGTCAAACCCAAAGGCGTTTTACCGCTCCGCAAAGTCGAAATTAAAACGCGAGTAGGAGTATCGGACCTGAGACTTGAAAATGATGGTTACGTAGATAATGACAAGGACAAAGCGGAAGCATTGAACAGTTTCTTTTCCTCGGTGTTCACAGGGGAGGATGCGAACAATCTTCCTGCATTTGAGAACAGACGGTTTGACACAACTCTGATCCACATTGTGTTCTCAGAAGAGGTTATAAGAAATACACTGTCAAAGCTAAAGGTTCATAAGAGTCCCGACCCTGATATGGTGCATCCCAGAGTGCGAAGGGAGTTGTGCAATGAGCTTGCCGAGTCCCTGAAGATCCTGTTCTGTAAATGCCTGGATAAGCAAACGGTTCCCAGTGATTGGAAAATGGCTTATGTGAGTCCTATTTTCAAGAAGGGCGATCGTATATGTATAGTACTTGAGAGCATTATAAGAGATGCCATGATGGAACTTCTACGAAACAACGCTCTTGGTTAACACACTTAATCTGGGTACTGGATGTTTGGACCCAAATTCTGGAACAGGTGGCAATATCGACAATATATACCAAAATTTAGCTAAGGCTTTCGACAGCGTACCCTATGAAAGGCTGAAAATTAAATTGGAAGGGAACAGGATTCGGGGAAGTGCCCGAGTATGGATCTGAGACTTTCTCCATGATCGCAAACAGTGTCTGATGATTAATGGCCCGAAATCGTCATGTGTACCCGTGACAAGCAGGGAGGTATCACAGGGCAGTGTATTAGGCCCGCTGTTGCTTGTTTGTTTCATAAATGACATGCCAGAAGCTGTACATTCCTCCATACAAATGTTTGCGGATGATGCCAAGTTATTTAGGGAAATTAAGAACTGAGCAGACTGTAAAGAGCTGTAGAAGGATCTCTGTGAGCTTCAAGAATGGTCGAAGAAATGGCTGCTACAATTCAATGTCACGAAGTGTAAGAGGATGCACCTGGGACATACCAACGGTAAGGATGCATATCATATGTCACAACGGGACGAAGAAACTGCATTAATTAAGACTGGATGTGAAAAGGACCTGGGTATGTATGTTGACAATGAATTGAAGTTCTCGAGCCACTGTGAGAAGGTAAACCAAGCAACTAAATTATTATGTCTTATAAGAAGGTAGTTCAGATATCTAGACGGTTCTTCACTCGTAACGATCTTCAGGGGTGAGGTGCTTCCCCTCCTGGAGTACTGTCACCCCGTCTCGTCCCTGTGATATGCTAGGGACCTTAGCTACCTAGAGAGATTAGAGCGCCTGCAATTGCCTAGCTTATACTTCAGTACTTCAGAAGAGCAAGAGGGAACCAAAGTGAGGTGTATAAACATCTCAAAGGGCACTACTCAGTCGAATGTCCTTACCTGGAGCTGGCGGACGCCCGGCCTACAAGGGGTCACAGCTCAAGGTTGAAAAAGCCGCAAGTCCAGAAAACTGTGTGTGGTAACTTTTTCGGAGAAAGAATTGTGAACTCGTGGAACAACCTGCCAGAGAGTGTTGTGACGGCACCGAGTGTGAGCCGTTTCAAGACAAGATTTGACCAGCACTGAAGTAGGTTCAGATACATTCAGGAGACCAGTGCATGCCCAGTACTTGCCAACAGTGCGCACGCAACATAGACGTGACCGATTGCCCAAGTGATTAACAAGCCGATCATTGGTGAAGAGGATAAAAGTAAAGTATGGTCTGAAATCAGAATATGGAGCCTGATCGATCTTGGGGCATACTAACTTCGGACTGCCACTTTCGGCCTTTGTAAGGTACTCTAAAACCACGTTACTGCATTCTGTTTGTTAATTACTTGGTGATGTTTATTTAAGCTGCACTTAATGTTAAGCTTACATTTTCACGTGTAGAGCTATGTATATTGTATAGGCCTATCGAGTTGGGATGATTGTAATTAGCTGATGTGTGAGTGGAATATATTGTTTTAGCTATATTTATCGTATTTATCTTAAGAAAAAATTATTTAAGGTTGCTTTATGTATTTCTTAATGTATAAGCTATTTTCTGTTTGTACGTATGTGTGTAGTAAAGTATTATGCTGAATATACAGTAGGTTTTAATGTTAGCTGGTACAGGTATTGGCGTGTTAGATAAACACAGCACGCTGAAGCTAACGTAAATAGTACAGGCGATATGTGAAATTTTTTTACATTTTTTTCATAAAAGCATGCAAGTTTACACACTTATAGATTATGTTCTGATGATTTTGGAATGTGGAGGCATTTAAAACGTCCCGTCGATGACGGCGGCCATTTTGCTGCCACCATTGTAGAAATACCTAATTTCTACCATAGCTCTGCTACTATACATGATGGTGTAGTGGATACTCTCCCCTACAACTGCCACTACCGTTAGTCGCTGATCAGCCGATTCCGCACCAAAGTTTATCTGACAAGCCTAGCTGTCTTGACTCGAAAGCGCTTGGGAACTTCGTGTTCTCTTTTTCCTTGTGGTTATCAGCATATACCTGGATCACGCGCACCTACAGTGAATTACTTGCATATATATATATATATATATATATATATATATATATATATATATATATATATATATATATATATATATCTTGATAAAATCACACGGGAAAAAGGGAAACAACGGAGCACCTTCGCTTTCGTCTTTATTCTTTTACTTTTATCTTCTTCGCCACTGATCGGCTTGTTAGCCGCTTGGGCGATCGGTCACGTCTCTGTCACGCACTGTTGGCAAATACTGGGCATGCACCGGCTCCTGAATGTACCTGAACCTGCTCCAGTGTTGGTCAAGTCTTCTCTTGAAAGTGCTCACACTCGGTGCCGTCACAACACACTCTGGTAGATTGTTCCAAGAGTTTACAACCCTCACTCCGAAAAAGTTTGCCCTCACGGTTTTCTGGACTTGCGGCTTCTTCAATCTTGAGCTGTGACCCCTTGTGGGGCGAGCGTCCGCCAGCTCCAAGTAAGGACACTCAACTGAGTAGTGCCCCCTGAGATGCTTATACACCTCAACTAGGTCCCCCCTTGCCCGTCTGTAGTATAAGCTAGGCAAGTTCAGGCGCTCCAATCTCTCAGGGTAGCTGAGGTGCCGAAGTGCAGGCACCAGTCTGATGGCCCTCCTTTGAACATTTTCAACCAACTGACAGAATACATCTTCAAAGGCAACTGGATTACATGGACAGAGAGAGGCTTAAATATACAGGGTGACCTTATAAAACATGAGGTCAGGTCATCCACTAATCCCCACACCAACACACACGTAGAGGAGCTTAAGAGAAGGGGGTGACGTGACTAGTCAGGTCAGGTAAAAAATAAGGGACCCACTAAATAACTATCATACATCTAGAATTCTAGATCAAAGGTTTTCAAAGCATTTTTAACCTTGGCCCACTGACAAATACATTTATGTAACATATTATCAGTTTTGAACTGACCATCACTAAGGTTTATTGATTTTAATTCCTTAATCAAACTAGCTTCAACCAATGTGGTATATCTATGTGAGTACCCATTCATGTCTCTTATGTGTCCATCGGTGCTTGCTTAGTTACATTTAAGTAATTCAGTGTTGTTTCACTTTAGTTAATTTCAGTGTTAATTATTTTATATGTTTATGCAGTGTTAACTGTTAGGTTCTGAATAATAAGTTCTATATACAGGAGAGAACACAAACACCTGTATAGTTTTGTAGGTTCGGTTTACTGGATAAGAGTATGTACACAGAGGAGAGCAGCGGTCTCCCTTGGCTAGGCTCCTTGTCAACTGCTATAGGCGACGTATGGCAAGTGATACATTAGCAGCTTCCATACGTCGCCAGGCACATTAATTAAGCGTGTGGGATATGGTAATAACATTGCCACACGCTGCTAGCTAGGCTGAATAAATAATACATAAATGGAGCACATACATAATATACATACATGATATATAATCCAGCATACATAATATACATACACCTCCCTCCCCCCTATACGCTCATAGCAAAGTCGTGAGCGGACCTTTTCTTTTGGATCCGTTCTGAGCGTCGAGGGACTTCATCACTGGGAAGGGTATGGGACTCAACACTGGTGGCGGGGCCAGCAGAAGGCATTGTTACGGGTCGGAGAAAACGGCGGTTCCTCCACCACACACGACCACTGGGTAACCGCACCTGGTAGTCCCGTGACCTGCCGAGACCCATGACTACGCCTACTTTGTCCCAACGTAGGGAGGTCGGGTCCTGAACACGGACTTGGGTGCCGACACTCAACCTGGGGAGAGAACGGGCGTGGTCATTGTAGCGGGCGACGACGTCCTGAACACGTTCGGCGGCTCGGCGATCACAATCCTCTGTCTTGGCCTGCCACTCCTTGGAGAAGGATTGAGGGTGAGCAGGGACACAAGAACGAAGGGGGCGTCCATACAAGACCTGGGCAGGGGAGCGTCCGGTGTAGTTAGGTGTGTTGCGGAGTTCAAGAAGACCCCTGTCGAAGGCCTCGCAGTCAATGTTCCCAGAAGGGGCCACCTTAAGGATGAGGTGCTTCAGGGATTTGACAGCAGCCTCAGCGTGGCCGTTGGACTGCGGGCAATGGGACGATGACAACACATGCCGGACTCCCCATCGGTCAAGGAACACAGCAAAGTCCCGGCTTGTGAACTGAGGCCCTCCGTCGGTTCGCAGGCGTGCAGGAACGCCCACGTCACGGAAGTAGTGGCGGAACTTGCTGATGGTGGCGGCAGACGTCGTGTCATTACCGCACTTGATGACAACCGGCCAACCAGAGAGACGGTCGACGATAACGAGGAAGGACTTTCCTGACACACAGAAAAAGTCGGCCGACACAGACTCAAAGGGGCGGGTGGGGTTGTCGTCACTCATAAAGGGTTCCTGCTGCTGGCTGGGTTGTAATACGTGGCGGGGCTTACACACCTGGACAGCATTGGAGATGTCGGGGTCGATGCCAGGCCGGAACACAGTCTGTCTTGCACGCCGTTTGGTGGCCTCGGCTCCACAGTGACTGTCGTGGAGGCGAGCCAAGGCGTGGAGACTTGAAGCAGCAGGGACAACTACCGAAGGAGAGGTGTCACTGGCCAGAGGTAGGGGTAGGGCGGCAGCAGGGTAGTTGCTGCTCCCTTCGTGCACCCTGTTGGCGTGTTTTACCTCGAGAATCGGTGTTGGGAAGTCCTGGGAGATGATGGCCAACTCTTGGCAATGTCTGTAGGACAGCAAAGGAGTCGGGACGCCATTAGGCACATCAATCCAGGCTTGACACGACCTGTTGCCAAAGGTGACGTGTGCATAGAGTGAACCTAGGGCCGGGGTCATCTGTGAACCATCTGCCATAAAGCGGAGATCCTTGGGGGGCGGTCCTAGATCACTTGGAGAGAGCCCCAAGCATTGCAAATGCTGGGGACCGATGACTGTAGCATCAGCGCCGGTGTCGGGCAACATCTGAAGACGGGATGACACACCGCCGTAGGTCACGATGACGCTGATGTACTGGGGGACTTTGGTCCTGGGACGCGGCGGGGAGCACACATTCCTAATGTGGCTCGAGCGTTGTCAGGAGTCGTCGCGCCTCTGATTGGAAGGCTGTGGGCGGCCCTCTCTGGTGGAAGGGGGCTGAAGCTTCCGCCGACGCGGTCTCTTGGGTATGTTGGAAGGGCAACACTTGTCATCGTGGCCCAGACGACCACACACATTGCACTGGACGCGTTTGGCTGGGCACCGTACTGTGAGTGACCAGTGGCCCTTACGGTCACAACTGTTGCAGGTAGACTGAGCAGCTGGACACACCTGTGTTCCGTGCTGCTTACCACAGTTGTTGCAAAATAAACCGGGCGTGGACGTGGTGGGCGAAGGCGTAGGAACAGACTTCTTGTCCTTCTTGTACCGGGACACAGCGCGTACAGCTGTAGGGGGAGCACGGATGGCAGAGGTGGCACACCTGGCAGCCTCATAGGAGCGACATATCGTCAACACATCCTAAAGAGAAGAGGAAGAGTCGAGGGAGGTGAGGCGTTGGACAAGTTCCTCGTCCTTAACACCCATCAGGATCACCTGCCTCAACTGGGTCTCCTCGCACTGCTGGTGGTGGCCTGGACATATATCTACCTCTTCCGAGGCTCTCTTAAGACGCACGTAAAAGGCATCAAAAGACTCACCCTCCATCTGTCTGCAGCTAAACAATTCCCTCCTGCGCAGAGCTTCATTCTGCTGTCCTTTGATGTGCCGTTGTAGAACGTCCAGTACCTCCTCTACAGACAGCGAAGAGGTTGGGGGTACCTGCAACGTATGTTCCAAGACACGCTGAATTTCCAAGGACAAGCACATACGCAGCTGGATGAGTTGTTTAGGCTGTGACAAACTCTGGAGATCCACCATTGGAGAATAATCAGTCCACCGTCGCCGCCATTCACGAAAAGTCTGGAAAGTCTCATCCGGCTTCAAGATGGGCGGCGTTTGAGCTGCTGCTTTAGGTGGGGCTGGGGGGCGTGAAGGAAGCATGGATGAGGTATCTGAACCAGTCAGTACCGAGGCAGTGTTAGAGCCAGGGGCTTGGTTAACAGTGAGGCGAGATATCAAGGCTTCAAACCGTTCACTGTCTTCCAATCTCCGTTGGTTGTCTCGTTCTGCCTCTGCTTGCCTTCTGTGCTCATCCGCCAAACGTCTGTGAGCTTCATCCTCGCGTTTCTCATCTCTCATAAACTTCAGTAAAGCAATTATCTCTGGAGACAACGCTGAATATTGAGGTGAGGGACTGCGCGATGTGGGGGCTGGAGCGTCGTGGCCGGCCTGGTCATCCATCTCTGCGGGGCTATCACCCGTCTGAGTCATCCAGACGCTGGGTCCACGGCTACGTAAGGCGTGAGACATAACTACTTCCTCTGTGTACTATGTCTTAAATCAGTGTTGACCGGTCAGCCCGTCGTATCAACAAGATTTCAGACAAAAAATTAATTAAATACACAGATAAGTAGGTTATATATATAAAATATATATAAGGAAGCCGCGCGGTCAGCGAGTGTTAGTACGTGAGTGTGTGTCCCGGGCCGGCAAAGCGTCTCGCCCCAGCTGTGAGGGGGGGGTGGAGGCGGCGCTGTGAGGGGGGTGGAGGGAGAGGCGCGGCGACTCCCAGTCAGTCGAGTTACCCTCAGGACGCGGTCGGAGACGGGTGCACTGAACTCTACTCCTTACAAATGCCCAGAACGTGCCGTATACCTTGGGAATCCTTTAGAACAAGGTTACACATGAATGGCACGAAACACACAATGCACTAAACACTTCACAGAAAATCACTGTCACTGACACTGCTCAAAGTTACTGAAATTCTTCGAGGAGAGATGGCGCGGGAGTTGACCCGAGCGAGAGTCCATAGAGTCCATAGCCGGCTTTCTACAAGCTTTGCACTATCACTCGTAATTATCCAGTAAGATCGGATCACTGCGCCATGTTAGGTTCTGAATAATAAGTTCTATATACAGGAGAGAACACAAACACCTGTATAGTTTTGTAGGTTCGGTTTACTGGATAAGAGTATGTACACAGAGGAGAGCAGCGGTCTCCCTTGGCTAGGCTCCTTGTCAACTGCTATAGGCGACGTATGGCAAGTGATACATTAGCAGCTTCCATACGTCGCCAGGCACATTAATTAAGCGTGTGGGATATGGTAATAACATTGCCACACGCTGCTAGCTAGGCTGAATAAATAATACATAACTGGAGCACATACATAATATACATACATGATATATAATCCAGCATACATAATATACATACATTAACGTAATCCTGTTTCGATGTTTTAGTATCATTTGTGTCTTAAAGGTTTCGATAGTGAATCAATTTGTTGTGACAGCCTACGAGGCTCTTTATTGTGTTAGTATTTTATTTAATTAAATTCTTAAAGGTTTACTTTATTTATTTTTATTCCCTTTTGATTTACTTCACTATTCTTTTTGTTTGGTTACGCCTAGAACCTGGATATTAAAGTAAATTAAGAGACGGTGTAACAGTTTTGGCGACCTTGCCAGGATTCACTAACGACCTTTTGACACTTGTGATATTCTTTTTGTGTGTTTTTTTTTTATTATTTCTTAACTAGCCATCATGTTTGGAGATAGTGTTAATGTTGGCTTAAGAGAAGACCACGGTGGAGCTAGTCAAGTTAACGTAGCTGAGTCACGTTCAGTGAATGATGAATTACGCCTTCTCGAGTGGCAAATAAAATTGAAAGAAGTTGGAATACGTCAGGCGGAAGCTGAGGCTAAAGCGAAAGAAGCAGATTCAGAAAACTTGCGGCTGCGTATACAGCTCGGTCAGAGTAACCCTTCTAACACCGATGGCCTCACCCCCAGATCTAGTTTTTCTCATTTTGATCCAACACGTGCTGCTAGGCTAATGCCCACGTTTTCAGAGGAAACAGTTGATAAGTTTTTCATTGCTTTCGAGAGACTTGCTACCACTTTAAAGTGGCCTATAGAGTTTTGGCCCATTTTGCTTCAACAAGCGTTTGCAGGTAAGGCTCTGTGTTTTTTCATCTCTTACAGACAGTGACGCTAATGATTATTTATGTGTTAAGGAGGAAGTTGTGAAGGCTTATGCCCTTGTTCCTGAAGCGTACAGACAACGCTTTCGTGGCCTCCGTAAGAAGGCAGAGCAGACCCACCTTGAATTTGCTAGGCGTAAGAGAGAGGTATTCTCAAAGTGGTTACACTCCAAGGAAGTGTATAAGTTGGACTCCCTGATTGAGTTAATGCTCACAGAGGAATTTTTGAGAACCATCGACGAAGAGGTTACCTTATACTTGTTAGATAGGGAATTTAGTACTATTGAAGAGGCTGCTAAGCAT
Organism: Homarus gammarus; assembly: GCA_958450375.1. Taxonomy (NCBI): domain Eukaryota; kingdom Metazoa; phylum Arthropoda; class Malacostraca; order Decapoda; family Nephropidae; genus Homarus; species Homarus gammarus. Next base: position 369,575 of record CAUDMG010003354.1, read on the forward strand.
GCTGATGGATATGTTTTGAGGCATGGTAGGACTAACAATGATGTTATGCCCCCACAGGTTCAAAGGACTTTTAATCCCTCTCTCCACAAAGCGAGACAAGGGAATACTAACAATGGTAATTTTGTGTGTAATAATTTTGTGCATGACAGGAGGAGCTGGACGCGTTCGCCACCTAATGGGGCGTCCAAATTTTCTACATACGCTTGTAGTTACTGTGGAAAGCCAGGTCGAAAGGCAGAGTTTTGTTGGACAAGGTTGCAGCCAAATACGGGCAAACCAGCTATGATTATTACTGAAGAGACGAATACGTCACCAGTCGGAGTGATGGCTGGTTTGAGTAAGGCTGACAGCATGCCAACAGGGTTGATTTCCACAAAAGGTGAAGCACGAGAGAGTGCATTTTCGGTTCTCGCCTCACGAGACTGTGATCTTTTCCAGGAGAGTTTTGTGAAGGACCCAGACGTTGGTACCATTCGTCCCTTTTTGTCACAAGGCACGGTAGAAGTTGATGGTGTCGAAACACACGTCACTATTTTGAGAGACTCGGTTTGTCTCCAAACTCTCATCAAAGAGGGTGTTGTTGCGGCGAGGAAGACTGACAAATACGTCGTTTTGGGATCCCTTTGGGGTCAAGGTGTAGCTCTGGTTGTAGTACGTGTCAAGTCTTCTTGTTTTTCAGGGATAGCTAACATAGCCTGCGTGCACGAGCAGCCTGTTGCTGGAGTGGACCTCATACTCGGTAACGATTTGGCGGGAGATCAAATGGGGAACGCAACCCCACCTCCTGTGCTGCGGGAAAGACCAGAGTCTACCGCAGAGCTGCAACAACTTGAAGATGATATGCCCGGTGTTTTCCCTTTGTGTGCTGTGACTCGTTCTATGTCAATGACTAATGATCATAATGTAACTCCTGATGTAGATGATTCACTTTCCTTAGAAGGACTTTTTGCTAACCCAATTGCTTCCCAAGACATTTCTTCAGCAGTTAATGCTGTGACCGGGAGAGTTGCTTTAATAGCTGTGCAAGAGCAAGACGATTCATTACGGCTCTTGTTTGACCAGGTATCCCATTCTGCTAATGATTCAGGTCCTACCACAAGATATTTCAGTCAAGACGGTGTTTTGTGCCGCCGATGGCTCCCACCGACTATGTCAGAGGAAGACTCGGATTGGGCGTCTGTCACTCAAATAGTTCTCCCACACACTTACAGACAACATGTTCTAGCTCTGGCCCATGACGGTCGCTTGTGTGGACATCAAGGTGTCCGAAAGACGTTCAACAGGCTGGCCAGAAAGTTCTATTGGCCAGGTATGAGGAGAGGTGTCACTAAATATTGTAAGTACTGTCATTTTTGTCAAAAGGTAGGCAAAGCCAATCAGGCTATTCCACCTTTTCCACTTGTAAGAGTACCTCACGTACCTGAGCCCTTTACAATAGTACAGTGTGACATTGTAGGCCCTCTGTCTAAAACTTCTAGTGGGTTTGAATATTTATTTACAGCTATTGATACCTCCACTAGGTACTTGCATGCTGTACCTCTTAGGAAAGTTACTGCTAAGGCCCTAATATCTACCATTTTGTTTCTCATACTTCTACTGTTCGCTCATCAAGTAAGAGATCCTTTGCACATAGTTAGAGATAGATTGTTAGGTAGTAGTGAAGAGAGCATTAGTGTGTTAAGTTTAGTAGGAGATGTTAGAGAGAAGCTTCTAAGTTGTTGGAGCCTTGCCGCAGACCACTTACAGCAGTCGCAGTCCAAGACCAAGACATGGTACGACAAGCGTGCCAGACACAGAGAGTTCCAGATAGGATATCAAGTTCTCATTGTCTTGCCGAGACATGGACAGCCGCTCCATGCGAAGTTCAGTGGGCCATATAGAGTGGTGAAGAAGGTAAGCCCCACAAATTATATTATCTCTACCCCTGACAGGCGTCGACTACAGCGCTTATGTCACGTCAACACCATCAAGCTGGGCCACACACGCCCAGCATCCCCATCTGTTGCTGACGATCCAGTTCCCGTGTGTGCCTTTGACACTTTCTTGGTAGACGGTGAAAATGAAGAGAAATAGGAAGGGGCAAGTCCACTCGCCCTGTCATCAGTGAGGGTTTGGCAGTCCAACTCCGTGGAGTTGCAGGAGAAGCTACAGCGTCTACATGGACACTAGAGAGCTGACGTGCTGGCCGCCATCCAACAAGATCCTCCTGTCTTCCAAGACAGGCCTGGCTGTACCACTGCCGTGGTGCATGATATTGACGTTGGCTCTACTAAGCCTATCAAGCAGGCTTCCTATCAGCGAGTGGGGCTCACCAGTCACTCTAGTACCAAAGATGGACGGCACTCTTCGATTCTGCATCGACTTCCACAACGTCAACGCCGTCACCAGCAAGGACAGCTTACCTCTACCAAGAGTCGACGACTGCATCGAAGCAATCGAGGGTTTTGGCAAGTACCATTGACCCGTCGTGCTACAGACATCTCCAGTTGTGTGACATTAGGTAAGACCTATAAATTCAATGTTATGCCTTTCGGGCTTTGCAATGCCCCTGCCACCTTTCAAAGGCTGATGTCACAAGACACGGCCAATTGGCTTGGTTGTGTAGTATATTTAGATGATGTAATTTTTTCTGACACTTGGTCAAACCATTTATGTCAGCTAGACGCTCTCTTCACTGAGTTAGAAAATGTAGGACTTGTTATAAACATTGCTAAGTCAGAATTTCTTTGTGCTCAACTTTTGTATCTGGGACAGGTAATTGGGTTGGAAACTTGCTCCTCCCACAGCAAGGTGTGACACTATTTCTCAGATGCCTCTTCCATGTAACAAACGACAAGTCCGCAGATTTTTGGGTTGTGTGGGTTATTACCGGAGATATATTTGTAATTTTGCCGAGTTGGCACTACCCCTTACTGGTTTGTTGAAGAAGGGTAATATATTTTTGTTGGACTTCAAGGTGTCAGGATTCTTTTCAAAACTTGAAAAATGTATTATGCTCAATTGCTCATATCCTATTTTAAGAGCCACTAATTTTTCTAAGCCTTTCAAGCTAGCCTGTGATGCTAGTGATCTGTTATTTAGACCCACAGAATGAACACTTATGTCATATCAAAATTTGTGCAAGCAAAATTTTATTTTATGGGGGAAGTGCTACGACCATATACTATTATTCTATTATTTTTTTTATAACATGCTTCCATGTTGTTCCATATTATTCCTGTAATGATGTGTTATATTTATATATTATATAATCTAGTCACCTTACCCTGTGCTGTTAAGGTTTTAAATGTAATCATTTGTTCAAGCCCATCATATTTCTTCATTTAGTATTGTAGCAAGCATTCTTTGTTTCTCTAACGACCATTTGCATCGTTAAACGACCCATGTTTCACCCGCTGGTCGCATTGGCGGAAGCTGACCCTACAGGTATATATAGCACTCCACCAGTAGACGGAGGGCAGTTCAGTCCTCTTGTCATTCAGTTCACGTTCTTTTGAGTGACTCCCGTCACCTGTTACTTATACTTTAAATTTATTTCTGTGTTGTTCCTGTCGCCACCAATGTGGTATATCTATGTGAGTACCAATTCATGTCTCTCATATGTCCATCGGTGCTTGCTCGCCATCAGCTCGATGAACAGGCTTTGTGTGAAATATAACAGAGTCTAGAACTGCTTTTAGTGTCCTTGTGGCCTAGCCGGTAAGCGCTCCCTAGTCACACCCAGTAGGTCGAGGGTTCGATTCCTTGCTGGTGAGGTCGTTGATTATATGTTCAAAGTCCGCGTGTTAAATGGACTAAAAATGAAGTATATATATGTACCTCGCGTTTCATACCAGCTGGATTCGGTAAAATGCTACTGACACCACATAAGAGGCACGGGCAGTTTCCCATTGAGGTTCACGGCGCCATCAGCTCGATGAACAGGCTTTGTGTGAAATATAACAGAGTCTAGAACTGCTTTTAGTGTCCTTGTGGCCTAGCCGGTAAGCGCTCCCTAGTCACACCCAGTAGGTCGAGGGTTCGATTCCTTGCTGGTGAGGTCGTTGATTATATGTTCAAAGTCCGCGTGTTAAATGGACTAAAAATGAAGTATATATATGTACCTCGCGTTTCATACCAGCTGGATTCGGTAAAATGCTACTGACACCACATAAGAGGCACGGGCAGTTTCCCATTGAGGTTCACGCCGCCATCAGCTCGATGAACAGGCTTTGTGTGAAATATAACAGAGTCTAGAACTGCTTTTAGTGTCCTTGTGGCCTAGCCGGTAAGCGCTCCCTAGTCACACCCAGTAGGTCGAGGGTTCGATTCCTTGCTGGTGAGGTCGTTGATTATATGTTCAAAGTCCGCGTGTTAAATGGACTAAAAATGAAGTATATATATGTACCTCGCGTTTCATACCAGCTGGATTCGGTAAAATGCTACTGACACCACATAAGAGGCACGGGCAGTTTCCCATTGAGGTTCACGGCGCCATCAGCTCGATGAACAGGCTTTGTGTGAAATATAACAGAGTCTAGAACTGCTTTTAGTGTCCTTGTGGCCTAGCCGGTAAGCGCTCCCTAGTCACACCCAGTAGGTCGAGGGTTCGATTCCTTGCTGGTGAGGTCGTTGATTATATGTTCAAAGTCCGCGTGTTAAATGGACTAAAAATGAAGTATATATATGTACCTCGCGTTTCATACCAGCTGGATTCGGTAAAATGCTACTGACACCACATAAGAGGCACGGGCAGTTTCCCATTGAGGTTCACGCCGCCATCAGCTCGATGAACAGGCTTTGTGTGAAATATAACAGAGTCTAGAACTGCTTTTAGTGTCCTTGTGGCCTAGCCGGTAAGCGCTCCCTAGTCACACCCAGTAGGTCGAGGGTTCGATTCCTTGCTGGTGAGGTCGTTGATTATATGTTCAAAGTCCGCGTGTTAAATGGACTAAAAATGAAGTATATATATGTACCTCGCGTTTCATACCAGCTGGATTCGGTAAAATGCTACTGACACCACATAAGAGGCACGGGCAGTTTCCCATTGAGGTTCACGGCGCCATCAGCTCGATGAACAGGCTTTGTGTGAAATATAACAGAGTCTAGAACTGCTTTTAGTGTCCTTGTGGCCTAGCCGGTAAGCGCTCCCTAGTCACACCCAGTAGGTCGAGGGTTCGATTCCTTGCTGGTGAGGTCGTTGATTATATGTTCAAAGTCCGCGTGTTAAATGGACTAAAAATGAAGTATATATATATATATATATATATATATGTATATATATATAGGCTATATATAGGCTATATATATATATATATATATATATATTAAGTAATATATATATATATATATATATATATATATATATATATATATATATATATATATATATTAAGTAATATTTTACCACCCTCAGCAGTCTGGTTTAGATATGTTGATGATGTATTATGTCTCTGGCCATGTAATGAGGACCTAAAAGCTTTCCTGCCACAACTTAACAACTTAGCCCCCTCGATCAAATTCACTGTGGAATTAGAGCAAGACTGTAAATTGCCATTCCTAGACTGTCTGATACACAGAATAGGTAACACTTTTAAGTTCAGTATTTATAGAAAACCAACCAATGTGTGTTCATACATTCATTATTATTCTGCCCACCATAATATAGTCAAACAGTCAGTATTTTCAACAATGTTTTTACGTGCCTTGAGAATTTGCAGTCCGGAATTCATCGATGAGGAATACAAATATATATATAATATTGGCTCAAACCTTAAATACCCTAGATCTTTCATAGACAAATGCTTAAACATTACTAAGAAAACTTTTTATAGAACTGATCCCAAGCCCACCCATGACCATAATAATATCTTAATATTACCATTTCACAAAAATTTCTCACACATTCCTGCACAGCTAAAAACCTGGAACGTCAATGTGGCATTTAAAAACTCATGCACTGTTAAACAAATGTTAATCAAGAACTCCCCCAATAACACAATTGGTTGCATTTATAAAGTTCCTTGCAAGGAATGTAATATGTTTTACTTAGGCCAGACAGGTAAAGATCTTGCAACTAGAATTAAACAACACAAATACAGTGTTAGGACAGGCCAGGAATCCAATGCTCTGTTTGTTCATTTGAGGGATAAGAAGCATTGCATTGACCGGGATAATGCCTCCTCAATATTACCATGTAATTCAATTGATAGTAGGAACATCATAGAATCTAGTCTTATTAAACATACCGAAGCATTCAACATGAATTTGAGTAACGGCATGTACAAGCTGGACAATTTTGTAATTAAGAAGATTTGTGATCAGGTGAGAAGGCCGGGTCACTTGACCATCTGACCTGACCACCATCCGTTGTGTGCTATTTAAAGATTAGTAGGGTCATTACCTAATACCTGACCATTGTGGACCTGGTCTCACCCTCCTCTGTATATATACACCTTGATTTGTATTACTCTCTCTAGTCTGTACTCACCCCTGAAGATGTGAATTGCACGAAAGCGCTTGGGAACTTCGTGTTTTCTTCTTTCCTGGTGGTTATCAGCATATATATATATATATATATATATATATATATATATATATATATATATATATATATATATATATATATATATATATATATATATATATATATATATTGTTGGCCATCCTTTATAAGGTTGTTTCGTAGTAGATGATCGATCATGACATCTCTTATAATGCTCTCAAGTACTTGACATACTATGCTGGTCAGGCTCATTGGTCTATAAGTATTAATGGAGTGGTGATCGCTCTGTTTGAGTATAGGACTCATAAGTGTGTTTGCTGTATGCTACTATAATGTACACTATCATACTGGGGGAATAAATACGCGTTCCCTCGCTCTTGTCTTTCCATACTGTACACTTACACCTCTCTCCCTCATCACCAAACATTGTTGCGTTTACATTATTTTTTAATTTGTTTTGTAGGTAATTAAAATATCCTTATTATAATAATAATAATAATAATAATAATAATAATAATAATAATAATAATAATAACAATAATGGCCAGCAGCATCACAAAACAACAGTAACATCAGAACTTTTCACTATGGTAACACCTACATTAACTGACTCACTTGTGTGAAGATTCTGCCTTCGTTCTTGTTAATTGTGGCGAGATGAGTGTTGCCCTCCACGGCCACCACCGTCTTTTTGTGCTCGTTCTCTGGCTTGCACATCTTCCTATTTATAGTCGACACCACAACACGACTTTTTGGGGTGTAACTTAATATTTTCAAGCACTATGAAGCTCTTTTATTGTTATTCTAGTGACAGCCATCCATATATTACTGTACGGATGATGTGTGAGGTTGTGGAAGTATATTTGTACTACAATATTTCTTTTAGAGATTGATTTGTTCAGTTGTCCTCTGAAGAGATACACTTGTATTTGTTGCCAGCTTCATGAATACTGTCTTGGAGTTTGAAATTTCGCTGTATTTTGGTCGGAGAATTATGATACGTTTCAGTGATGTGTTAAATTATATCATAAGAAAACATTTTCATTCAGTATTAGTGACACCCAGGAGACGGTCTTGCAGCGGAATAAACTAGTGCTCACCGTGAAGTCGGACACCGGGTACTGAAGGGAACAAGTGAAATATCTTGATCATAGTGTTGCAGTGATATTATTACAGCGATACAGGAGAACTTTGAAGCAGACCAAACTATCCTCAAAGTAAGTGATCCTCTCAGTTGTAATAAATGTGTAAACGATTAAGCGTGAACAAGTACTTTATATTTCGGAGGAACGAGCTTGTCGATATAATAATGCCGTGATGGAGACGAACTTCGAGGAAAAGAAGAACATTTCCTCGCACTATCAACTTCGTCGACGTGATGATATATAAATGAATCAACAGGCATAAGAAACCTCTAGAGCGGGTAAGGAGTCTGGTACGTATTATCGACGTAACCAGACACGACTGAGGCTCAACACTGACTAGTGAATACTGACACTGTGCAGGGTTGCCAGATGGTTTTAGTTGCTTATGGCCAAAAACACAGGAATAAAAGGCCATAAAAGGCCAAAAAGGCCAAATGGTAAAATTGTCTTTAAAAACCTACATACTCTCCAAATTAAACTTAGAAACCTTTAAAAACAACGAAGTAAACACAAAACGTTGAAATATTTCTATTTAAATCAATTTAACAATAATAATAGGCATAATGTAAAATAACTCACCTCAATCTTGTTACAGGAACATCGTTATGTCAACTTCTTGTGCGCTTCGTGCAGTCTGTTGTGAGTGTGAAGTTGATGCAACACCAATTCTACCACCATGCGAATAGAGAATATCAGACTTGAAGTTCGTTATCATTCGATCCGTTATACGCATATCCTTACAACAGATTGAATTCTCGAGGAGATACGCTCGGATTCTGATAATTGCATCTAGAAGATTGATTTGCATTCTGTTTCTTGGTTTTGTTTTGATTGCAGTTACCAGAAAAAATATTCGTTCAACAATAGCATTGCTTGCTGGTGTGACTAGGCAATTAAGTGCATAAGCTGCCAATTCCTTGAAGTTTTCATGATGATAGACACCAAGCCAAAATTTGGTTGTGTCATCTGGAATTTCATTGTTTTCAAACACATTTTCTAGTCTCCAATCTGTTACAGTAATTTTCCGATATTGTTGTTCTATTTCATCTGAATTATTTTTAGCTAAATGCAACATAGGTAAACCTGAAAAATCACCTTTAGCTGTTTGGTTTAATACCTTCGAAGGATTAAGTAATGAAAGATTTTTGAATGCTTCAGCTGCATTGCACAATCTGGAGCGCACTTGTTCGATGGCCTCAACAATAAATATATGGCATCTTCTTTTAACATCAAGGACTTTGCTTTCTTCTTCTTTAACTTGTTGTCTCTCCTTGAACTCCTTTAGATGACTATTACCTTCTTGCTGAAATTTGGCTCCAAAATTAATTTTTTCAATGCCTTTGTCTGTACCATCATTATTGTAAATTCTATTGCAAAGAGTTTTACTGAGTAACTCTAATTCATTAGATAGTTTATGTGGATCCATGTTAGTGGATTGAAACATTGAATTGACAGCTTCAAAATCTTTAACAATCGGTGTAGCAAACACAAAATATAAATAACTGACTTTATCATAAAGCATTTCTTTTAATAATCTGGGTTTGAACTTTGTATCTGTTCGACCAGTATTTTCTGATGTTGCAAACTATACTTTAAGTTCTTGCCAATTTACAAGAATATTGAACATTACACGTGCACTGCAGATGATTGTTGATGGCAAACTGGCAACGCCGTTGCGCCGCAGCGGGCACCGGCTGCCCGGCACTCCGTTCAGTCTACGTGTTGTAAACGTGTTCAATACGCGTTTAGTACGTACTTAAAAAAAATGACCAAATTTTGACCAAATTTTGAATATGGCCAATCTGGCAACCCTGACACTGTGACTCGATCGCCCGGTAATGCCCGGCACCACAGGTTGACAAGACGCCGAGACACAAGTGTTGCCACTCCAAAATTTCAAAAAATCCAAGATTGCACCTCAGAAAACTCCAAGAATGACCTAAAAAAAACAAGATGTTCATTTTCACAGTACACGAACATTTACCTTGTGTTAAGGTCTCGAAAATATGTACTTTTAATTGTCTTACCTGGGATTTACATATATTTAATGCATGTAGACTTATAGTGGAAGTTCTTCCGAATCACTGCTGGCATCTTCTGGGTGTATAGTTGTCACCTCTGATTTGGAGCACTTCTCTGTATAGCGCTGGTGACACTTTCCACTTTTCATGTCGCTAAGCAGAGATTTAAATAGGTTCCAATTGGAGCAAGACCCTCCCTGCCGAGCGACTGCTTGCTTTGCAACCATCCGGTTTGCAACAGCTTCGGTTAATAGCCTGTTGGAATGTTTGGTTTTGACAATGTTTATCTTACAAAACATCCACTCAACTACGGCAGATGAATGTGGCAAGGCCAATAAATCTCGCATGAATGTTGCAAGGGTAGAAAATTTTGCTTCATTGTTTCCATCTTTTACTTCAAGTAATTCTTGCCATAAAGAGGTTGGTGACAGGTTCAAATTTTGAAGACTAGCCTTGGCATGCAACAGATCTTGCCACTGTTCTTGTAAATCATCGAGGTCTGTCTCTTTCACGAGTGTAGGGAAATGAACAGCCAATTGTGCAATTAATTTAACATTTTGCTGCGGAGACAGAGCAACTTCCTTATTTGCACCCACAGTTCTGCTAAAAATTTCTGACAGTCAACAAGGAACCTTTTTTTACTTTCCCCTAGTGGTTCTTTCAGTAGCAAAGCTTCACATCTTCCAGCCAGATACTGACCGCGAACTGAACATGTTCAGAGTCCGTACAGTCGTACTCCGTATGTGTCCACTCCCGGCCCTCCCTTGCCGAACTTCAATGATGAAAAACTAGTCCATGACTTATATTTTATCACCATGTAGGGGTATCGAGATATTAATGTTGTCTAGCACTCAGGATGGAAGGAAACTCTAATGTGGTTTTCTTGTATAATATAAGTTATATGATAGACAGTCTGGTGCTGGAGGTGCCGTGTGGTGAGGGGCTGCTCAATAGAGACGTTCGGTGAGTAGCGTGTTGAAGGAGGTAGATGTGCAGGAGCTTCGTTAGAGAAGATGTTGCCTGTTGCTGGCCTCCTGGTTGAATGAATGCTGACAGCGTGGAGCTTGCTGGAGGAGGTGTTGCTTGTTCAGGAAGATGGGCAGAATGAATCTCAATGGAGAGACAGAGCTTATATACCCAGCAGCAGCCGCCAGTCCTCTATGAATCATGTTGGGAAAACCCAGAAAGTCGCCGGTGACTAGTTTCGTTGCTAGGCTACCGTACCATCTGGCGTCAGCTCTCGCTTGGTTGCTAGGAGACGGCAGCGCGTCGGAATGCGATACATACGCAGGGCGGCGGGAGGCTGGATGTTGTCCGGGTTGATTCCCACACATAACACATACAGGGCAGGTGTATGTACGACTCGACCGCTACGTGTAACAACTCCGTCCAGTGACACAAAACCTGTGGGAGAATTAGGAGGAGAAAGAAGGTTTGGGATTAGAGGAGGTTGTACAAGCAATGGTTGTTGTGCTCCTGCTGCTGCAGGGGCTGTGTCAGGAGGAGGGTCCATGGCAGGAGCAGGTTCTATGATAGAAGGGAGGTCTATTACAGGTTCAGGTTCTATGACAGGAGGAGGGTCTATGACAGGAGCAGGTTCTATGATAGAAGGGAGGTTTATTACAGGTTCAGGTTCTATGCCAGGAGCAGGTTGTACATGAGGGTGAAAAGAGGGTGCCCAGAAATGTCGTGGGCGTGGTGTTGCTGCCGGTGGTAACTGCGGGTAGACTGGTGCAGGCGTAGTTTGTTGATGGTGCTGCTGGGTTGGGGGCCCGACGGGTAAGACGGCCGGTTTGACTCGGTCTATGCTGACGGTGTCATGTCTGCCATTCCGGATAATTGTCAGGAACTTTGCTGAACGGGTAACCACCTGGAAGGGTCCATCGTAGGGGCGTTGTAATGGGTTGCGGTGAGCATCATGCCTGACGAAAACATACGCGGCTGTGAGTAGTGCAGGAGGGATGTGTTCAGGGCGCCGAGTAGGCTGGCGTGGAGCAGTAGCTCTGAATGCAGAAACTGCTTGTCGTAGCTTTTGGAGTAAGTCGTGACGAACGGCTGGAGTGGTTTGGCTGGGATCAGGAGGGAGTGAGAAATCCCCGGGTAGCCGAAGGGGTTCGCCTAGTGTCAGATATGCTGGGCTACAGTCCATATCCTCCTTGTGTGACGCACGGATGCCGAGGAGCACTAAGGGAAGCGCATCAGTCCAGCTGTAAGGGTCGTGCTGTGCCTTGAGTGCGTCCTTCAGCTGCCGGTGAAAACGTTGTACCATGCCGTTGGCTTGAGGGTGGTATGCCGTAGTGCGTTGTCTAGACGTGCCGAGGAACTGTAGGAGGTGCTGCCAGAGTTGTGACTCAAACTGTACTCCTCGGTTAGTGATTACGGTTGCGGGGGGGGGGGGGGGTCCAAAACGGGAAACCCAACCGGACATGAAGGCGCGGACAGTAGTCTCTGCTGTAGCGTTGGGCATAGGAATTGCTTCTGTCCACCTGGTGAAACGGTCGATGCAGGTGAAGATGTAGGTGCTACCGTAGGATGATGGTAGAGGTCCCACGATGTCGAGGTGTACTACTTGAAAACGTCCTTTGGGAATAGGAAAGGCTTGTAAGGGGGCCCGTATGTGACGATGTATTTTGGAGGACTGGCAGGCCAGGCACTAGGCAGCCCATTTCTTAGTATCAGACTTGATGCCGGGCCAGACGACACGTTGCGTGAGGAGGAGGCTGGGAGGCCCGCACACCCGGGTGGCTGAGACCATGGATGCCGTCGAAAACAGCGCGGCGGTGGACGTGAGGCACGAACGGTCTAGGCTGTCCACAGGATACGTCGCACCACAATTTTATCTTTGTGCCAGGAACAGAGAGTTCTTGGAGTATGAGGCCTGAGGGGGATGTCTTGTATGCTGCCAGGTCTTCGTCTTTCTCTTGAGCCGCAGCTAGCTGCCCATAATCAATGGGTGGAAATGAGGGAAGAATGGTGGATATACAACGAGAGAGGGCGTCGGCGATCTCGTTGTGGCTGCCTTTAATGTGTTGGACGTCGCTGGAGAACTCCGAGATGTAAGCCAAGTGGCGCAGGACACGAGGTGTATGTGACTGGGAAGCTGAAGCGAAGGTGTGGACGAGGGGCTTGTGATCAGTGAAGATGGTGAACTGACGGGCCTCGAGGAAGTGCTGGAAATGTCTGACAGCCAAGTATATGGCCAGGAGTTCTCGATCAAAAGCGCTGTACTTGAGGTGTGGTGGTTGAAGCCGTTGTGAGAAGAAAGCAACGGGCATGAAAATTCCGTTGATCTCCTGCTGTAAGACGGCGCCCACTGCAGTAGAAGAAGCGTCTGTTGTGAGAGTGGTCTGGGCGTTAGGTGCGGGGTGGGCCAGGAGGGTGAGGCGTGTGATGTGCTGTTTGATAGTGGTGAATGCCGTAGTAGCCTCTTGAGTCCACATGAGAGACTTGTGAGACTTCTTTGGGCGCCCCTTGAGAAGGTCGTGTAGGGGGGCTAGGACGGTGGCAGCTTTGTCAATGAAGCTGTGGTAGTAGTTGACTAAACCCAGGAATTCTCGGAGTTTCTTCGCCGTTTCAGGTTTGGGGAACTCCCTAATCGCGGTTATCTTCTGTGGTAGGGGTTGTATGCCACTGGGCGAGACTCTGTGACCGAGGAAATCGATGGCCGAGGTTCCAAAGACGCACTTAGCAGGATGAACTTTCATGTTGTTGTTCTGCAGGCGTTGGAGAAGGAGTTGTAGGTGGTGGCGGTGCTCGGCAGGCGTCGAAGATGCGACGAGGATGTCGTCAATGTAGACGGTGACAAAATCGAGGTCACGAAGCATATGGTCCATGAACCTCTGGAAAGTCTGTGCTGCATTGCGTAAGCCAAAACTCATGAAAGTGTACTCGAAGAGTCCGAACGGAGTGGTGATGGCTGTCTTCTGGGTATCTGCCGGTGCTACTGGGATCTGGTGGAAGGCACGCTCCAAGTCGATCTTCGAGAAGATAGTCTTGCCATGAAGTTTGTGGTGAAAGTCCTGGACATGCGGAATAGGGTACCTGTCAGGTTTGGTGACGAGATTCAGGGCTCTGTAGTCGCCACACACCCTCCACTCGCCGGGTGTTCGCTTAGGAACCATGTGAAGAGGCGATGCCCAGGGACTCCTTGAAGGGCGAATGATGCCGTCTTGCAGTAGTTTGTTTAATTCTACTTTGGCTGTGTACAGGAGCTCAGGGCGCAGGCGGCGAGGGCGTGAAAAGACTGGTGGTCCTTTGGTTTCGATGTGGTGGAAAATTCCCGATGTAGGTGGTGGGGTTAGGGAGACTCGCGGTGAGAACAGCTCCTTGAATTCGTCGAGCAGGGAGGAGAACTCGTTGGAAGGCGCAAGACAGGTGATAGTGTCCGTGTGTCTGGCACGAGAACCCTGGATCTTGCGTGCTGTAGGCTCATGGATGAGACATAGATGACTTGGTTTGACGCCGAGCTTGTGGAAGGTGAGGAAGTCGAAACCAAGGATGGGTTGAGACACGTCTGCTATCACGAATAACCAACGCAGAGTCTTGGGCAGACCGAGGTCTAAGGCGAGGGTGCGTACGCCGTAGGAGGCGATGGAGGTACTGTTGGCAGCGAACAGGTCATACGAGGGTTGCTTTGACTTGTCTCGTAGTGAGGGAGGGATGAGGCTGACCGATGAACCTGTGTCGATGAGGAACTTCTTGCCGGAGGTGCGGTCGGTGATGCGCAGTAATGAGACGCCTGGAGGGACGGAGGCTGAGGCGTCTACCAGCCTCCGGTGTTGCCGTTTCCCGAATAGGTGCAATAGGGCTCACAGTTTCAAGCATTGCGGCTGAAAGTCTGGTGATACCAGCAGAGGGTAAATTTGTTGTGCTGGGGGCTGGCTGCTGTGTGTCGGAACTTGTAGGGCATAGTGTGTGAGTCAGGAACCGGTGCAGCAGCGGGTATGGAGGAGCAGAACTGCTCAATGGTGTCCATCCTGCGGTTCAAAATTTGCAACAGGTCCTTGATGTCTTGTGAGGTATTGCTCGGCTGAGGGGTGTTGACCTGGCTTACAGGTTCGATGGTAGGTACTGGTGTGACCGTGGCGGCAAGGGGTGCAGCAGCGCACTCGTTAAAAATTCTATCTGCCGCGGTTGCATATAGTTCCGGTGTCGTAGAGTAATCTACTGCGGACAGGATGTTGCGTACTTCTGTGGGTAGCTTTTGTGCGTGAAGCTGGCGCAGGATAGAGTCGGGGAGTCTGTCTGTGTGACGGGAGTTCAGCCGACACATCTCCTCCCAGAGACGTCCCGGGGTTGAGTTCCCGAGGGAGGTAGAGGATAGATCTTGCAGGAGATTGGGGTTGGTCTGTTGATAACACGTCTTCAAGGCAGCCCGCAGGGTAGCGAATTTGTTGTCATCTGGAGGGTTGGAAATGGTTTGTGAGACCCGCGTGGCCACTTCCGTGGGCAAGGCACAGAGCAGGGCGCAATACTTTTGCTCGTCGGTCGCTCGTGAGCCGGCGAGGGCTGCTTCCACATGGTCTAGCCAGTCCTCGACGTTGTGGTTGAAAGTCGGCAGAGAGATCTGTCCATCCTCCATCCTGTGTGAGTGCTTATCTCCGGGAGTCACCATTGTAGGGGTATCGAGATATTAATGTTGTCTAGCACTCAGGATGGAAGGAAACTCTAATGTGGTTTTCTTGTATAATATAAGTTATATGATAGACAGTCTGGTGCTGGAGGTGCCGTGTGGTGAGGGGCTGCTCAATAGAGACGTTCGGTGAGTAGCGTGTTGAAGGAGGTAGATGTGCAGGAGCTTCGTTAGAGAAGATGTTGCCTGTTGCTGGCCTCCTGGTTGAATGAATGCTGACAGCGTGGAGCTTGCTGGAGGAGGTGTTGCTTGTTCATGAAAATGGGCAGAATGAATCTCAATGGAGAGACAGAGCTTATATACCCAGCAGCAGCCGCCAGTCCTCTATGAATCATGTTGGGAAAACCCAGAAAGTCGCCGGTGACTAGTTTCGTTGCTAGGCTACCGTACCATCTGGCGTCAGCTCTAGCTTGGTTGCTAGGAGACGGCAGCGCGTCGGAATGCGATACACAGTTGTAGGGGAGACGTCCACTACAACCAATCACAGTCACGGTGTATATTTTTGTCTCGTTTCCAATTGATTAAGTATAATTACGTTTTATGATTTACTATATTATTGCAGTGCACGCATCAAAATATTTTGTTTCGATACACTTAACAAAAGCTCCAAGATTTATTGGATTCTAAGGAAAAAACTCCAAGACTGCAAGGTCGAAGCAAAAAACCCAAGATCTATTAGAAAAACCCAAGGAGTGGCAACACTGCGAGACACACATACACATCAGGGTTGCCAGATGCTCCTCCCCAAATCAGGACAACCACTCCTTAAAAAAAGGACATTTAAAGTAAAAAAAACAGACGACTACCACCACAAGTTTGTGGAATTATTTAAAAAGAGAAACCATATATTATTTTTGGTTGCATAGGTTTTACAGTCAAAATGCAACTTACCTGAAATTTTTAAATTCAATGGAAAAAATTTCATTGAAGGAAGTTGCCTCCATTTCTCCACTTCCGGTAATAGTGCAGGTTGAACTGGAAGTACTAGGTTGTTGGCTACCTTCTCCTTGGTCGAATTTTTGTTTTTCCTCACTGTACATTTGACTTGTGAAGAGTGCTAGCATTTTTTCAGTAACTTCAAATTTCTGGTAACAGCAGTCCTTATTGTGCAAGTGTGTTTCCACTCGTAAAATGGCCTCTAAACTTTAGAGTCTAAAGAATCTGGGCTGTACTTGTTTCTTGCCTTGGACTTCACATTCGGTACACGCGAAACACTCGCTCAACAAATGCGGCACTCAAAGGAATACAATAAGAGTTCAGAACAATGGTAGTGTAGGGTTTCGTGATATAATGTTGTCTAGCACACAGGATAGATGGAAACTCTAAGCTGGTTTTCTTATAAAATATAAGTTATATGGTAGACAGTCTGGTGCTGGAGGTGCCGTGTGGTGAGGAGCTGCTTGGTAGACACGTTCGGTGAGTAGCGTGTTGAAGGAGGTAGATGTGCAGGAGCTTCGTTAGAGAGGATGTTGCCTGTTGCTGGCCTCCAGGTTGAATGAGAAGGGACAGCGAGGAGCTTGCTTGGAGGAGGTGTTGCGTGTTCAGGAACCGAGAGCAGAATAAGAGAGCTGGTTGGTGAGGACGCTCAGAGAAGGACAGCTGGTGGGTCGCCATGCTCGCCGGCGGGAGCGAGGACCGCCAGGCAGGCGGAGGAGAAGCGAGGGCCGCCAGGCAGCGGCGGAGGAGGAGGTGTTGCGTGTTCAAGAAGAGAGGCCAGAATGAATCTCAATGGAGAGACAGAGCTTATATACACAGCAGCCGTGAGTCACCCGTGAGTCACCCGTGGGAAACCCCGGTCTTTTGACTCCGTTGCTGGGATACTGTGGCATCTGGTGACGCCCCCCCCTGGGCCGCTCGTTTGGTTGCTAGAGAAGACGTAGCAGGTGGCATGCGGCTACGCAGTTGTAGGGGAGACGTCCACTACAATACTCCACCTTCCCTTCAGGCGGTGTAGGCGACTTGTTGTCTGTAGAGT
This sequence comes from Homarus gammarus, assembly GCA_958450375.1. Classification (NCBI taxonomy): domain Eukaryota; kingdom Metazoa; phylum Arthropoda; class Malacostraca; order Decapoda; family Nephropidae; genus Homarus; species Homarus gammarus. The sequence goes on from CAUDMG010003354.1 coordinate 386,832, forward strand.
TGCTTAGCACATGTGAGGCAGAACGGACGGTGCATGCCTCATGTGAGACAACGGCGATGGCGTGGATGAACTGGTCGCTGGATACAACTGTCTATATACACACTATCTGTGGGAGGAGAGAGGGAGAAAAGGGTGTGTGGAGGCGATGAATGTTGTGCTTCCCTCATGACAGGTACAGAGTCGTCAGATGCGCCTGCTGGGGTGTGTGGGCCTGGGTCAGGAGCAGGGGCTGTGTCAGCAGCAGCGGATGAGGGCTTGTAACAGCAGCTGGGTCCACGGCAGCAGTAGGGTGCAGGACATTAGCAGGGAGTACCTGAGGGAGAAAAGAGGGGTGTGTGGGTCCGCACTCAGGAACAGAGGCCGCGGCAGGGGTTACTCCTGGGCCGGGGTCGGCGTCTGAGGCAGAACGGGTGTGCTGGAGTCGTCAGATGCGCCTGCTGGGGTGTGTGGGCCTGGGTCAGGAGCAAGGGCTGCGTCAGCAGAAGCGGATAAGGGCTCGTGACAGCAGCAGAGTGCAGGACATTAGCAGGGGCTGCGTCAGGAGGAGGGTCCATGGCAGGAGCAGGTTCTATGATAGATGCAGGTTCTATAACAGGAGGGAGGTCTATGACAGGAGCAGGTTCTATGACAGGAGGGAGGTCTATTACAGGTTCAGGTTCTATGACAGGAGGAGGGTCTATGACAGGAGCAGGTTCTACAGCAGGAACAGGGTGTACATGAGGGTGAAAAGAGGGTGCCCAGAAATGTCGTGGGCGTGGTGTTGCTGCCGGTGGTAACTGCGGGTAGACTGGTGCAGGCGTAGTTTGTTGATGGTGCTGCTGGGCTGGGGGCCCGACGGGTAAGGTGGCCGGTTTGAGTCGGTCTATGCTGACGGTGTCATGTCTGCCATTCCGGATAATTGTCAGGAACTTTGCTGAACGGGTAACCACCTGGAAGGGTCCATCGTAGGGGCGTTGTAATGGGTTGCGGTGAGCATCATGCCTGACGAGAACATACTCGGCTGTGAGTGGTGCAGGAGGAATGTGTTCAGGGCGCCAAGGAGGCTGGCGTGGAGCAGTAGCTCTGAATGCAGAAACTGCTTGTCGTAGCTTTTGGAGTAAGTCGTGACGAACGGCTGGAGTGGTTTGGTTGGGATCAGGAGGAAGTGAGAAATCCCCGGGTAGCCGAAGGGGCTCGTCTAGTGTCAGATCTGCTGGGCTACAGTCCATATCCTCTTTGTGTGATGCACAGATGCCGAGGAGCACTAAAGGAAGTGCATCAGTCCAGCTGTAAGGGTCGTGCTGTGCCTTGAGTGCGTCCTTCAGCTGCCAATGAAAACGCTCTACCATGTCGTTGGCTTGAGGTTGGAATGCTGTAGTGCGTTGTCTAGACGTGCTGAGGAACTGTAGGAGGTGCTGCCAGAGTTGTGATTCAAACTGTACTCCTCGGTCAGTGATTACGGTTGCGGGGAGGCCAAAACGGGAAACCCAACCGGACATGAAGGCGCGGACAGTAGTCTCTGCTGTAGCATTGGGCATCGGAATTGCTTCTGTCCACCTGGTGAAACGGTCGATGCAGGTGAAGATGTAGGTGCTACCGTAGGATGATGGAAGAGGTCCCACGATGTCGAGGTGTACAACTTGAAAACGTCCTTTGGGAATAGGGAAGGTTTGTAAGGGGGCCCGTATGTGACGATGTATTTTGGAGGACTGGCAGGCCAGGCACTGGGCAGCCCATTTCTTAGTATCAGACTTGATGCCGGGCCAGACGACACGTTGCGTGAGGAGGCGCTGGGAGGCCCACACACCCGGGTGGCTGAGACCATGGATGCGGTCGAAAACAGCGCGGCGGTGGACGTGAGGCACGAACGGTCTAGGCTGTCCACAGGATACGTCGCACCACAATTTTATCTTTGTGCCAGGAACAGGGGGTTCTTGGAGTGTGAGGCCTGAGGGGGATGTCTTGCATGCTGCCAGGTCTTCGTCTTTCTCTTGAGCCGCGGCTAGCTGCCCATAATCAATGGGTGGAGATGAGGGAAGAATGGTGGATATACAACGAGAGAGGGCGTCGGCGATCTCGTTGTGGCTGCCTTTAATGTGTTGGACGTCGCTGGAGAACTCCGAGATGTAAGCCAAGTGGCGCAGGACACGAGGTGTATGTGACTGGGAAGCTGAAGCGAAGGCGTGGACGAGGGGCTTGTGTTCAGTGAAGATGGTGAACTGACGGGCCTCGAGGAAGTGCTGGAAATGTTTGACAGCCAGGTATATGGCCAGGAGTCCTCGATCAAAGGCGCTGTACTTGAGGTGTGGTGGTTGAAGCCGTTGTGAGAAGAAAGCAACGGGCATGAGAATTCCGTTGATCTCCTGCTGTAAGACGGCGCCCACTGTAGTAGAAGAAGCGTCTGTTGTGAGAGTGGTCCACGCGTTAGGTGCGGGGTGGGCCAGGAGGGTGAGGCGTGTGATGTGCCGTTTGATAGTGGTGAATGCCGTAGTAGCCTCTTGAGTCCACACGAGAGACTTGTGAGACTTCTTTGGGCGTCCCTTGAGAAGGTCGTGTAGGGGGGCTAGGACGGTGGCAGCTTTGTCAATGAAGCGGTGGTAGTAGTTGACTAAACCCAGGAATTCTCGGAGTTTCTTCGCCGTTTCAGGTTTAGGGAACTCCCTAATCGCAGTTATCTTCTTTGGTAGGGGTTGTATGCCACTGGGCGAGACTCTGTGACCGAGGAAATCGATGGCCGAGGTTCCAAAGATGCACTTAGCAGGATGAACTTTCATGTTGTTGTTCTGCAGGCGTTGGAGAAGGAGTTGTAGGTGGTGGCGGTGCTCGGCAGGCGTCGAAGATGCGACGAGGATGTCGTCAATGTAGACGGTGACAAAATCGAGGTCGCGAAGCATATGGTCCATGTACCTCTGGAAAGTCTGTGCTGCATTGCGTAAGACAAAACTCATGAAAGTGTACTCGAAGAGTCCAAACGGAGTGGTGATGGCTGTCTTCTGGGTATCTGCCGGTGCTACTGGGATCTGGTGGAAGGCACGCTCCAAGTCGATCTTCGAGAAGATAGTCTTGCCATGAAGTTTGTGGTGAAAGTCCTGGACATGCGGAATAGGGTACCTGTCAGGTTTGGTGACGAGATTCAGGGCTCTGTAGTCGCCACACACCCTCCACTCGCCGGGTGTTTGCTTAGGAACCATGTGAAGAGGCGATGCCCAGGGACTCCTTGAAGGGCGAATGATGCCGTCTTGCAGTAGTTTGTTGAATTCTACTTTGGCTGTGTTCAGGAGCTCAGGGCGCAGGCGGCGAGGGCGTGAAAAGACTGGTGGTCCTTTGGTTTCGATGTGGTGGAAAATTCCCGATGTAGGTGGTGGGGGTAGGGAGACTCGGGGTGAGAACAGCTCCTTGAATTCGTCGAGCAGGGAGGAGAACTCGTTGGAAGGCGCAAGACAGGTGATAGTGTCCGTGTGTCTGGCACGAGAACCCTGGATCTTGCATGCTGTAGGCTCATGGATGAGCCATGGATGACTTGGTTTGATGCCGAGCTTGTGGAAGGTGAGGAAGTCGAAACCAAGGATGGGTTGAGACACGTCTGCTATCACGAATAACCAACGCAGAGTCTTGGGCAGACCGAGGTCTAAGGCGAGGGTGCGTACGCCGTAGGAGGCGATGGAAGTATCGTTGGCAGCGAACAGGTCATAAGAGGGTTGCTTTGACTTGCCTTGTAGTGAGGGAGGGATGAGGCTGACCGATGAACCTGTGTCGATGAGGAACTTCTTGCCGGAGGTGCGGTCGGTGACGCGCAGCAATGAGACGCCTGGAGGGACGGAGGCTGAGGCGTCTACCAGCCTCCGGTGTTGCCGTTTCCCGAATAGGTGCAATAGGGCTCACAGTATCGAGCATTGTGGCCGAAAGTTGGTGATACCAGCAGAGGGTATATTTGTTGTGCTGGGGGCTGGCTGCTGTGCGTCGGAACTTGTAGGGCGTAGTGTGTGAGTCAGGAACCGGTGCAGCAGCGGGTATGGAGGAGCAGAACTGCTCAATGGTGTCCATCCTGTGGTTCAAAGTTTGCAACAGGTCCTTGATGTCTTGTGAGGTATTGCTCGGCTGAGGGGTGTTGACCCGGCTTACAAGTTCGGTGGTAGGTACTGGTGTGACCGTGGCGGCAAGGGGTGCAGCAGCGCACGCGTTGAAAATTCTGTCTGCCGCGGTTGCATATAGTTCTGGTATCGTAGAGAAATCTACTGCGGACAGGATGTTGCGTACTTCTGTGGGTAGCTTTTGTGCGTGAAGCTGGCACAGGATAGAGTCTGTCTGTGTGACGGGAGTTCAGCCGACACATCTCCTCCCAGAGACGTCCCGGGGTTGAGTTCCCGAGGGAGATAAAGGATAGATCTTGCAGGAGATTGGGGCTGGTCTGTTGATAACGCGTCTTCAAGGCAGCCCGCAGGGTAGCGAATTTGTTGTCATCTGGAGGGTTGGAAATGGTTTGTGAGACCCGCGTGGCCACTTCCGTGGGCAAGGCACAGAGCAGGGCGCAATACTTTTGCTCGTCAGTCGCTTGTGAGCCGGCGAGGGCTGCTTCCACATGATGCACCCAAAGTGCAGCCCAGTTTCCTGGCCTCACTACGGCCACACCTTAGCCACCCAAGCAGCAGACAACGACAACCACGAAAAAGACAAAACAATCACACACCAAGGCACCAGAAGGAATGATACACGTATCAGACCTAGCCAAGGTACTGACAACCTTCGCGGAGGGCCTAGCCGGACTACTGGGCCACAAGATCCAACCCACACAGCTCCAAATACTCATGGGGAGCGTCCTCGGGCAAGTCGCCACAGCTCCAGCCACCTCAGTGGAGGAAGCCACGCCGGTCCTCACACGAGTGACAGCCGAGGTACACTCTACACTGAAGAAGGCCACCAGAGAACCCAAGATACCGACAGCTCCCAGAAAGAAATTGGTCGTTTCAACTCCCCTGAACCGAACCACGGCCCAGAAGGCAAAAACCACAGAACACGAAGATATGAACCTGATTCAGTTGGAATCGAACTTAGACATCTCCATCGAGGACCACCAGAAGTCCCCGATGAAACAGTGGTGGAAAACATCAGCACCCTGAACATCCTAACATGGAATGCTCAGGGCATCAAAAACAAGAAACACCTCCTACAAGAAGCAGCAGCCAAGGACAAGCTTGACATCATACTTCTACAAGAAACACTTCTACAAGAACACCACTGTTTCAAATTCAGTGGTTACAAGACATACAGGAGGCATTTCACGCAGGCGTCAACAAGAGGATGTATGATCCTGTGGGGAAAACATCGAGACACAGGCCGTCAAAGTAACCCTCCAAGAACGGGAATTAACTGTTCACAACATCTACAAGAACCCAAGGGGCTCACTGGAGGTGACTCAATTATTTGCTTCGGCCGCTGACCACGCCACACTCAAAGGAGGGGATTTCAACGCACATCATCCCTTCCTAAGCTCTGCAAGCCCCACAAATGAAGACAGCCTACACCTATACACCACCTTTCAAGATACACCCGAGACCTGCCTCCTGAACACCGGAGAGCCCACCCACACTAGGGGAGGAAGGCTAGATCTAACCTTCGTCTCCAGTGCACTACAGCCTTCGGCCTCCTGGCAGCTACACCCCACGCTGACCAGTGACCACTTTGCCACCCTAACAACGCTGAAGGTGAACAAACTCCCCACTCCACCCCCCCCCCCCCCCGAGATGGAGATACAATACCCAAAAGGCAGACTGGGGACTCTTTAAGAAACACCTGGCTAAGTGGCGCGAAAAATCACAGCCGGCCGACGCAGCACACGTGGATGAGACAACCCTCCACCACCAATTGGTCGAGGCGTTTCACCAAGCGGCAGAAGAGGCTATCCCAAAAATAAAACCCACATCAAGACAGTACAATGATTACTGGTACTACTGTCCCAGGGTGAAAGAACTCAACCACAGAGTGAACATGGCCCGAAGAAACTACAGGAGACATCCCACGGAAACAAACAGAGCGAGCACACCTCCCTTGGTAAGATGTGGGCCCAGATCCGAAGGGCATCTGGGAAGGCAACACCACCACCACCAACCCATCCCAACCCAGAAGAGGAAGCCGAGAGACTTGCAAAACTGTTCTCTGACCGAGCAGCAGCGAAAAACCTCCCGAGACAGGCGGAGGAGACACAACGGCGTCTGCGACAGGTCAGACTGCAGATGATCGAAGAGGCCTGCAACAGTGAAGATGACACCGACAGACCTTTTAACCAGCAAGAACTCCAGAAGTCGCTAAAACGAAGCAAGGACACAGCACCAGGGGCCGACAGGATAACCTACTCCATGCTTTCTCATGCCGGTACAGCCGGACACGAGGCTCTGCTACAAGCCATCAATGCTTCGTGGACAGCACAAAGACTCCCACCGGAATGGAAGAAGGCAGATATACAGCCCATTCCGAAGCCCAGAGAACCAGACAAACCGAGGCCCATCTCCCTTCTCAGCTGCATAGCGAAGACGGGAGAAAGAATGGCTCTCAACCGACTCAAGTGGAAAGTAGGCAGCCCACACCCTCTCATCTTTGCTTACACCGAGAACACCGGCACAGACAACAACATCGCCGAGATACTCAGCACAGTGGACTACAAACCAGCTCTGGTGGTCTTCCTCGACCTGGAGAAGGCCTTCGAACTAGCAAATCCATTGGCCATTACAACTACGCTCGCTGAAAAAGGCGTCAAAGGAAGGTTGCTGGGGTGGATCCAGAACTACCTCACACAGAGAGAAGCACGAGTACGCTTTCAGGGAGCAACCTCAAGCTACAGGGTCCATGAAAACGGAACCCCACAAGGAGGCATCCTCAGTCCAATGCTGTTCAATGTCCTGATGGAAAATCTCGTCAAACTTCCTTTCAGACAAACAGCCAAGCTCCTATGCTATGCAGACGACTTACAGCTTATAGTAAGAGGATCAAACAGACTAGCCAACACGCAACACGCACTCCAACTTATAGAAGAAGAGTGCAACAGACTTGGACTCAAGATAAATCCAGCCAAGTCGAAAGCGATGGCCATCCGCACAGACACACCAGACAAGACGCTCTCCATACAAAACACGCCGGTAGTCTGGACCAACACCCACCAGTGTCTTGGAATCTGGTTTGACCAGAAACTCACCTTCAAGCCGCAACTCGAGTATCTCAGGCACAGGACGAAGAGCAGACACAATATAATGAGGTCGCTCACCAGCACAACCGCAGGAGCAAACCTTCATGTGCTCAAAGCCTACTACACGGCCGCCATTAGATCGCTGGTAGATTACAGTGCTCCAGCACTCATTGAACTGAGAGAAGACCAAATAGCCAAGCTAGAAGTCATCCAAAATAATGCTCTCAGGACCATGCTCGGAGCACCCATGTGGACCAGAATTTGCAATCTGCAAATGGAAACCGAACTACCACCCCTGGCAGTACGAGTCAAGCAGGTGGCAGCCGGTCTCCTCGCCAAAATCTGTAGATCAGATAAGCCCACAGTTGCCAAAATTCGAATCAGTGCCTCCCTCCACCTCGACCACAGAGTGGGAGGGGCCACCTGGTCGCACGAGGCAAGCGAGGTCATCCGACACCTGCAAGCAGAAACACTCGTCAAGAACAACCAAGACACACGAGACAATGGTTACGCTGTTCCTCCACCATGGAGCCCTCCACCAGCCACACTCAAAATTACCGACCTAGGCGATAGTAAAGCCAACCTCCAGAAGGAGGACCTCAAAAAAATAACTCTCGAAGCCACAGCCACCGAGACACCGGCTGATGCAGCATCATACTTCACAGACGGCTCGGTGGACCCAAAACATCATAGATCCGGAGCGGCCTTCTACACCCAAGGTCAGACCCTCCGATGGAGACTTTCGAATGACTGCTTCACCCTACAAACAGAGCTGGTAGCAATCTCAAAGGCCCTACAACACGCTGCAACACAACACAACAAGTCCATCATAATTCACACGGACTCGAAATCGGCCATGCAGGCGCTGCAACACAGTCAACCAAGAGACAACGTCCACATCATTACCTCGATCCTCGCACAGCTACAGGAACTCCAAAGCCAAAACCGCCCAGTCGTCTTACACTGGATTCCCAGTCATGTAGGGATCGGAGGAAACGACGTGGCAGACGAAGCAGCCAAGGCAGCTACACGTTCTAGTAGCGTACACATCCAAGTTCCAGCAAGCGTGCAACAGATCAAGAATCACCTCAGAAAGACTAGCAAGCTCCACATCAAAAAGAGCTTCCTTCACGCATTCAACGCTGGTTCCCAATCAGCCAAATGGTACCTGGCGGCCACAAAAGGGGAACCACCTTTCGCTGACAAGAAAACTCCAAGACAAACCCAAGTCAGCCTTCATCGACTACGACTAGGGTACAAGTGCTCCTGGCAGATGATCGGAAATGACGTCATGGAATGCACCTACTGTCAGGAGCCAGCAGCCAACCCACTTGAACACTATCTCCTCGACTACGAAGTCACACAAAGCCTCCGAAACAGAACTCAAATCTCCCAAGAAACACACGCAACACTAGCGGCCACTCTAACCCGAAAGGCCCATACATACCACATTCACCACCTACTCCGGGTCATCACACGATACCCACCACCCAGATAGCTTAGAAAGTATCCTCTCCCAGCAAGTGCTGACCCAAGTTCGGGGGGCGCGCCACTCCGAAACTGACCACGTCCAAGAGTGGGGGTTGGTGGTAAGCGTCCACTGATCGGGGGTCCGCTCACACTAGCAACCTGCAGTATCCTTCCAATCTGCAGGTGGGACCACCTCCAATCCCAATCCGGTCTGGCTGCTCCTGTAGCTCCAGCCGGAACCACCAAACGGGCCGCCTATAGGCAAAGGCCCGTGTCGGACTACGGTCCGACAATCTCAACAACAACAACAACAACGTTGTGGTTGAAAGTCGGCAGAGAGATCCGTCCGTCCTCCATCCCGTGTGAGTGCTTTTTTCCGGGGGTCACTATTTGTAGGGTTACGTGATATAATGTTGTCTAGCACTCAGGATGGATGGAAACTCTAAGGTGGTTTTCTTATATAATATAAGTTATATGGTAGACAGTCTGGTGCTGGAGGTGCCGTGTGGTGAGGAGCTGCTCAGTAGACACGTTCCGTGAGTAGCGTGTTGAAGGAGGTAGATGTGCAGGAGCTTCGTTAGGGAAGATGTTGCCTGTTGCTGGCCTCCAGGTTGAATGAGAACGGGACAGCGAGGAGCTTGCTTGGAGGAGGTGTTGCATGTTCAGGAACCGAGAGCAGAATAAGAGAGCTGGTTGGTGAGGACGCTCAGAGAAGGACAGCTGGTGGGTCGCCATGCTCGCCGGCGGGAGCGAGGACCGCCAGGCAGGCGGAGGAGAAGCGGAGGAGAAGCGAGGGCCGCCAGGCAGCGGCGGAGGAGGAGATGTTGCGTGTTCAAGAAGAGAGGCCAGAATGAATCTCAATGGAGAGACAGAGCTTATATACACAGCAGCCGTGAGTCACCCATGGGAAACCCCGGTCTTTTGACTCCGTTGCTAGGATGCTGTGGCATCCGGTGACGCCCCCCCTGGGCCGCTCGTTTGGTTGCTAGGGAAGACGTAGCACGTGGCAAGCGGCTACGCAGTTGTAGGGGAGACGTCCACTACAGTAGCTAGCTCTTTGTAACACTTTTCTGCAGCTGCATTTTCGGAATTGAAAACCGCTGTCCATGAACTGAACAGGGTCTGTTGAGATTTCTGAGTTGGAAACTCCTCTTTCCAATTAGTTTTCATGGAGATGCGTTCATACTGGTCTGCTAATTTATTCACATCAAAATTTTCTTCTTTAGCCAACTGTCCAAGGTGTAGAACACTGAATCGTGGCTTAACTTGGCTTAGACAAATCTTAGGATCCAAACATTTTATGCATTCCATTTTTCATCGTTGTATTGTCTATTCTTTTATCTAACTCGCTTACTGCCTGCAGTACGAAGTCGCGGCAGCGTTGCTGAATCATTTGCTTGCAGTCACTGCTTATTTTGCTCAATCATAAGTCATATTCATATTTATCTCCAAGCTTACCATCACTCAGTGGCCAAGGGAATTTTCTCTGATGAAAATATTTGTAGAGTTTTTGAAGCAAACAGTTCCTAAATTCCTCAATATCTCGAAATAGCTTGCAGGGATCAGGATTTCATGCATGGAATGCGGCATTGGGGGATTACAAATTCTGAAATCTTGGGTAAACCAAAGTAAGATAAAGTTCGTTAACTTCATCAAGGAGCATATCTTTCAGGATGCGTGCATTTGAGTTTGTGGGGTACGCTATATTTCTCCTCCATCCTGTGTGAGTGCGAATCTCCGGGATCACCATTTGTGGGGTACGAGATATTGGTTCACACTCAGGATGGGATGGAGAAAGGAAACTCACGATGTGCTCTCTGTAAACATATTGTATTGGATGTACAATGCAGCTTGGTGCTGGGAAGGCAACATGGTTACAAGCGTTGAGTAGGGAGAGCTGGTTGGTGAGGGTGCTCAGAGGAGGACCAGCTTGTGGGTCGCCATGGTCGCCAGCGGGAGCGAGGGCCGCCAGGCAGGAGCGAGGAGGAGGAGGTGTTGCTTGCTGGTGGCTGTAGGTAGTAAGAGAGGTCACCACGAGGTGAGGTCTTATATAGCGGAGGTAGGCGTGGCTTAATAGTTGACCTCAGTCATGTAAGGCGGCGCTGGTTGCTGACCTAGACCATGAGGCATTACACTGGGGAAATCGAGGGTCGGCTAGTCAGCGACAAACAGCGTTTGTAGGGGAGGAATCTACTACAAGTTTTTATCAACAATTGAGCAGGAATATGTCTTCAGTTCTTCCCACTGATTTAAGACTATATAAATGCATTTTCCTCCAACAATCCATCGAGTGACACTGAGGGTAACAAATTTAGCATAGTGTTCGTTACCATTGTTCATTGTAGCATATATTTGTTTCTAGTCATCTCTACGTAATGAACTTACTCTAAACCAATGAGGAATTTCAGAAATTAGGTAAACTAAGTTAGAAGGCAGAGTCTTGAACGATTTTCCGCTACACAGGGAAAGGAAGGGGAGGAGCTGGGGAGTCGGTCGGTGCTGGCAAATCTGACACATACGACGCGTGTACTGAACGGCGCTCATCTTTTTGGGGAGAGGAGAGGATACATGAAAGTGTGTTGGACGTGTGGATTCAGTACAGGTCGTCAAAAACAGGCATTACAAAAATGAGACAACAGAATATTACTTAGTGAAGTATTACGGGTTATGCTACATTAAGCTTTATAAGTAGAAGGAAGCTAAAAAAAAAAGACAGAAAATGTAATTTGGGGCTGTCTTTTTTAAATACAAAAATATAGGACAACCAATTCTCAAAAGGACAGATTGTCCTTTAAAGGACAGACTTGGCAACCCTGATACACTTTACGCGCTCCCCCTGATGCCAACTGAGTCTGCGCGGACTCCTTGACGCCTTCCTTCCTCACCCCCGTACCCCGGCTGTCGTGGTAGGGAGGGAGAGAGGGGAGAGTAGTGAGGGGAGAATTGAATTGAATTGAAACATTTTTTTTAGCCAGAAAAAATACAGATACAGAGTGGATAATAATACCAATATTGACATGGCTGAGCCAGTTGAGAACCTGAGCTCTCTTCGAGGCACCTGATATATACTTACTATACATTTATCTCAAGGAAGTATTATGTAACATTTAGTATCATCTGGAATAGTACAATTGTATGGTAGTAATAAGTACATCTCATAATGTTACCACGGTTATCATCAATATTTATTTATTTTATTATTTATTATTTTTATTTTGTATTTATTTATTTATTTATACATACACACAAACACACACACATAGGCTTGTGGGCCGTGGGTTCGAATCCTGGCGGGTTGAGGTGTTGATTGTATGTAGAAGTCCGCGTGCTTTATATATATATATATAAATATATATATATATATATATATATATATATATATATATATATATATATATATATATATACTGTATATATATATATAGATATATAAATATATATATATATATAAATAAATATATATATATATATATATATATATATATATATATATATATATATATATATATATATATATATATATATATATACTTCATTTTTAGTCCAGTAGGTCGAGGGTTCGATTCCTTGCTGGTGAGGTCGTTGATTATATATATATATATATATATATATATATATATATATATGTATATATATATATATATACTGTATATATATATATATATATATATATATATATATATATATATATATATATATATATATATATATATATATATATATATATATATACTCATATTCATATAAATTAGAGTGGAATTTAAAAACATAAGTTGCGTCATTTAGGAACCGAAGCAGGCAGGGGAGTGAGTTATGTAACGGAATATTCACCATGCAACAGAGGAACAGTTTTATGACACTTAAATTGAGTAGTATAATTTGGTACAACATTCATTACGCATGTGCTAATGCATATGTAGACATGTGTGGCACTGTACTATGTGGCCGCTGTCAAATTTCTCTGTTTGTCTATCTTCTCTTTGATAGGCTCACATACATACGTACACGTAGGAGATCTCGCACTAAGGATGGAGGTAAGTGAAACTCACAATGCGTTCTCCGCATATATATATATAAATATATATATATATAAATAAATATATCTAATTAAATATATATATATATATATATATTTATTTTTATATATAAATATATATATATATATATATATATATTTATAAATATATATATATATTGTATGTACAGTGCGGTGCTAGGGAGTTGCTGTGTAGTGAGGAGCTTGCTGAGAGGTCTTGTTGGTTTAGGAGCGTGGAGTAGAGTGATGTTCTTGATTGACTTGACGTCTGTCGATAAGATAGAAGGCTATTGCTTGTAATGCTGGGTGGGTAGGGCCGGGATTAGGATTTGAAGTACTTTGGTGGCAATTTGAGGGAAGGGGGATTGGTTTAGGATCAAGGAAAAAGAGGGAGGAAATTTGAAGGAAAGTAAGAGATTGACAGGATCCGGGCTCAACCAGATAAGCTGAGGTTATAATAATTATATTTGAACTTACATCTTGCGTGATTAGGTTCTAGCTCTCAAGCCTTTTTCATTTAGTTAAAAATATGCATTTTTTGCAGTAGCCAGTGTTCCAAGGAAGGAGTGACGACCTCTAGCCAGGTTCTTGTGGAGCTGGCTGAGCAACGTATCTTTTGTTTTAATAAGAGTGGAAAGAAGGGACAAGAAGACAAGTTTTGGAGAGGCCAAGGATAGTGTCCTTTGGTCATTCTCATCTTTTTAATGAAACATTTTTCTGTTTTAGAGAATTGAAGCGCTTTGTTTAAAGTAGGGAAGTTTAATTTCTAAGAAGAGGTGTAGGATCCAACTTGCTACTTTTCTTCGCAAGGAGGTGGTCCTATCTTTTTGGTTTAATTGAAAGATTGAAGCTTGACTTGAAGGTACAGTATTTATTGGCTATACAGTTCTTTTTGTTTTTGTATTGAATTTGATAATTTTTAGATGTATTTTGGTATTGGTTGTGGATTGTTGACTCTTATTCTGCTTATGCCTTAATCTGAACCAAGCGTGTTCTTCTCTTGCTCTTCTTACTGGTTCATTGTTGAGCCAGTTTCTGAGTCTACTTTTACTTTTATCCTCTTCGCCACTGATCGGCTTGTTAGCCGCTTGGGCGATCGGTCACGTCTTTTTTCCTTTATATTCTTCGCCAAAAGGTCGGCTCGCTAGCCGCCCGGGCGATCGGTCACGTCTCTGTCACGCACTGTTGGCAAATACTGGGCATGCACCGGCTCCTGAATGTACCTGAACCCGCTCCAGTGTTGGTCAAGTCTTCTCTTGAAAGAGCTCACACTCGGTGCCGTCTCAACACTCTCTGGTAGATTGTTCCAAGAGTTCACAACCCTCACTCCGAAAAAGTTTGCCCTCACGGTTTTCTGGACTTGCGGCTTCTTCAATTTTGAGCTGTGACCCCTTGTGGGGGGAGCGTCCGCCAGCTCCAAGTAAGGGCACTCAACTGATAGTGCCCCCTGAGATGCTTATAAACCTCAACTAGGTCCCCCCTTGCCCGTCTGTAGTATAAGCTAGGCAAGTTCAGGCGCTCCAATCTCTCAGGGTAGCTGAGGTGCCGAAGTGCAGGCACCAGTTTGGTGGCCCTCCTTTGAACATTTTCAACCAACTGACAGTCCCTAGCATATCTCGGGGACCAGATGGGGTGACAGTACTCCAGATGGGGAAGCACTTTACTACTGAAGATCGTCACGAGGGACGGACCGTCTAGATATCTGAACGACCTTCTTATAAGACCCAATAATTTATTTGCCTGAGTTACCTTCTTCTCACAATGGCCCGAGAACTTCAGCTCATTGTCAACATACACACCTAGGTCCCTCTCACACACAGTCTCAACTAGTACATTTTCTTCATCCCGTTGGGACATAAGGTACGCCTCCTTACCGTTGGTACGCCCCAGGTGCATCCTCTTACACTTCGTGACATTGAATCTCAGCAGCCATTCCTTCGACCATTCCTGGAGCCCACAGAGGTCCTTCTGCAGCTCTTCACAGTCCGCTTGGTTCTTAATTTCCCGAAATAACTTGCCATCATCGGCAAACATTTGTATGGAGGAGTGTACAACGTCAGGCATATCATTTATGAAACAAACAAACAACAGCGGGCCCAATACACTACCCTGCGGTACCCCACTTGTTACAGGTACAGATGACGATTTCGTGCCATTAATCACCACACATTGCTTGCGGTCATGTAGAAAGTCTTCTATCCACGCTAGGACATTTCCCCGAATTCCGTACCCTTCCAGTTTGATTTTCAGCCTTTCGTGGGGTACACTGTCGAAAGCCTTGGCAAAATCTAGGTAAATATTGTCGATATTACCACCCCGTTCTAGAATATGGGTCCAAATATCCAATACCTTGAGCAATTGTGTCAAGCAAGAGCGCCCCGGCATAAAACCGTGTTGGCAATCTTTTACAAGGTTGTTTCGTAGTAGATGTTCCATCGCTGCATCTCTGATAATACTCTCAAGTACTTTACATATTATGCTGGTCAGGCTCACCGGTCTATAGTTGTTCGTGGAGTGACTATCGCCCTTCTTGAAGATAGGACTCACATAAGCCACTTTCCATTCACTGGGGACCATTTGTTCATCCAGGCATTTATAAAACAGAATCTTCAGGGGCTCTGCAAGCTCGTTGCACAGCTCCCTTAGCACTCTAGGATGCACCATGTCAGGTCCAGGACTCTTATGGACCTTTAGCCTGGACAGTTTATTTCTAATACCCTCTTCTGTGAACACAATGTGGGTCAGTGCTGTGTCGAACCGTCTGTCCTCAAACGCAGGAAGGTTAGTTGCATCCTCTCTTGTGAACACTGAGGAAAAGAAGCTGTTCAATGCCTCAGCTTTATCCTGGTCAGAATCTGCGTAACTACCATCTTCAAGCCTCAGGTCTGATACTCCTACTCGCGTTTTCAATTTCGACTTTGCATAGCGGTAAAACGCCTTTGGGTTTGACTTGACCTCGCGTGCAACCAGCCTTTGGAACTCCTTTTCAGCCCTCCTACACTCTATCTTTGCTTGGTTTCTGGCTCTTGCATACATCCTCCTGTCTTGCTCATCGTTTGATCCAACCCACGTCTTGAATTTCTGGGTTTTCTTCTTAATTTTGTCGACCGCCGCATGGTTCATGTGTAGGGATCCCCTCGTATTCCTAGAAGCACTGGGTTTGGTCTTGGGTATATATTTATCGATCAAATGGGTCATTTTACTAGTTATGATATTCAGCGTAGTGTCTGCGTTCTTGTACCTTAATAAGTCAGGCCAGTTGATACCCCTCATCTCTTCCCTCATCCCATTGTAATTTCCCTTGTAATATTTGCACCTTGGCCTGGCCTTATCTCGAACTAGGTAACAGTTAAATCTGAATGACAACACTGTATGGTGACTGGTGCCAACTGGGGCAAGGTGTTCCAGTTTGGCCACCATACCCTCCTCGTTTGTTATGATGAGGGCAAGTGGCTTGGGTGTTTGCTCCCCTCTGTAATGTGTCGGGTCTCTCACATGTTGGAACAGAAAATTATCTCTTAGAGTTTCTACAAAAAGAGTAGCAGGATTATTCAAGTCATTCGGGGTGGACTCGTTTCTCCAGTCGATGTCGCCATAGTTAAAGTCCCCCATGATAAGGAGGTGGCTGGGGTTGAGCATCGCCGCATTGTTTATTAAGGTTCTTAAGTTCCTTTGATTTAGTGGGCCACAGTTCGGGGATCTGTAGATACACCCGACGATAAGTAAGTCCCCTCCCTTTAATTTAATTTTACACCACTTGGACTCTTCAAAAACATCCACTCCCTGTACCCTCGCCTACTTGTTCCCATG
Organism: Homarus gammarus; assembly: GCA_958450375.1. NCBI lineage: Eukaryota > Metazoa > Arthropoda > Malacostraca > Decapoda > Nephropidae > Homarus > Homarus gammarus. The sequence goes on from CAUDMG010003354.1 coordinate 403,304, forward strand.
TTTTTTGGCTTGGATGTAGAAGTCTATATTTACTGCGTTGATGGAGTTCTTTTGTTACTCTTTCTTCGTAACTGATGTTATATATGAATCTCAGGCTTTTATTTTGTACCGTTTGAAGTTTCTTGATTCTCGTTGCACTAAAAGAGTTGGTTGGTACAGGCGGGTAGCACAGTACTGATTTTATTAGTGCCGTGTATAATTTCCTTTTGTTTATTATGTTCAGTTTTTTAAATCTTCTTTTTTTTATAGTTTGCTACTTGTTTGTGGACTTTTTCGTTGATGAAGGTCTGATAACCATTTGTTGTGATTTTCAGTCCCAGGATGCTGCCTTCGTTGGTGTATGGGTAAATTTCTCCATCTTCTATTACTGATTCGACCTTTTTCTTGGCAATTGGTGTGATTTTCAATTTGTTGATGTTTGTCCGTATTTTCCATTTCTTTTCGTAGTCATTTATGTTTTTTTTTTATTGCTGAGGCTGTATGGCGTGCCATCATTGCTTCTGATTTTCCGGGATATGATATAATTTGTGTGATGTCATCGGCAAAGATAATGTGTTCGCTATGTTGCATTGGTTCAGGTAAGTTACTCGTATATATGGAGAATAGTGTTGGGGATAGGACGCCTCCTTGGGGCACTCCGCTTTCTAGGTCGAAGGGTGGACCTAAATCGTTGCCAATTTGTAGTTGTGCTGTCCTGTTTTGAAGGTAGTCACATAGGATTCTTTCTATTTCTGCAGGTAGTGTGAGGGGGCGGATTCTCGAGCTGTCACCAATGTGAGGGGGCGCATTCTCGAGCTTCCACCAATGTGAGGGGGCGGATTCTTGGTCTGTCACCAATGTGAGGGGTCCTGACTCCCTCTCTGTTTCTACACCACCCTCATCTTATTTACTTCTCTTAGTTCTTACTCTTACTCAGTTCTGTCACCTATTCTTGGGTAGCATGGACATTCCTTTGGTAGCCTGGGCATTCTTTGGGTAGCATGGTCATTCTTTTGGTAGCATGGTCGAGGGTCTAGGCACGTGAGTATGGTAATTTTGGTATCAGGTCACTTGGATGGAAATAAAGGTAAAATACTGTGGGAGAAATGAATACACCTAAAGTACTCTAAAAACAAATTTATTAATATGCAATCAAGGGGGAAAATATATGTTATTAATCATATGATTACCAGGTTCACCTCCTGGGCTTAGTGCAAACTCAGTTCCTTCTTCTTTACTCTTACTCACAACAGTACTGGTGGTACATTACATGGCACTCAGTGTAGATTATTCAACATATACGTAAACAATGACACTAGTATATGCAGGGGTCCACTACCCAACATGGGATAATTATTTCCAACTAATTATCCCTAACATACATGTTACAACACTCTCTGTGGACATATACTTCCAAGGAGTAACCCAGGGTAGAGCACTGGGGCTGTTGTTATTGTGGGGTAGCCAGACACATGGCGGGTCTGGGGTCTGGCCCAACAAAGCCTTGGGGCACATTAATCAGGCCGCATCGGTGCCATCTTCTCATATATGATCCCGGCTGGACATCTAATACATCCGAGGCCGTTGTTGGATGGTAAAGCGATTCAAGAATCACACTGGGATCGGGAGACAAACGGGGCAGCGTCAGGGGACCTGTATGGATGAAGGGACGGGCACTCACTAACGGTGACAACAACATTACGTTTCAGGGGACGTTAAAGACGTAAATATGACTTCACTCAGAGCATATCAACTACGTTACTGTAACACTTGCACAATCAACTATTAATTGGGTCAAATCACTTAAAGAAGGGCGAATTACAACACATAGTGGAATGGCATACCTGTATGGATGAAGGGACGGGCACTCACTAACGGTAGAAATGCCCGCGGGGCCCTCACTCAAAACAGACCAGGGAGTCCACCTACTTCTATTCCGATGAATTAATTTACGGTACACTCTGACGTTGAAATTGAGACTATGAACTCATTTTCATTCTCTACTATTATCTTCACTAACAATGCTCTGACTCAGCTATCAAAAGCAAAATTAAATTGATTACAAAGGGTTGGATGGCAACAGGTCCCAACATACAGCGTCTGCTCCCATAGACCAAGACGGGGGAAACAGAGAAAACGGGGGACGTTTCCACTGAGGGACTCGGAAGGTTTTGTGGACGTTTGAGCGTAATATGAATCCTTAAGGTTTTCAGGTTAGCCGTCATCACGATCATCATGACCATTATAGTAGGTCTAGTTTTAGTATCTAATATGCTAGTCCATTGTGCCAAACTTTATCAAATGCCTTTGCCACATCTCTTAAGACTATGTTTACTTGGTTTCCTTTGGTTTCCTTACTGTTTTTCTTTGGCTATGATTTCTGTTATTATTGCTATTGCCGTTTGGGTTCCTCTACCTCTTCTAAAGCAGTGTTGTCTTGGGTTGAGTTTGTTGTGGTTAACCAGGAACTTATCTAGTCTGTTATTTAGTATGAGTTCCAAGAGTTTCCCGGTTATTTCCAGTAAGGATATAGGTCTGTAGTTTATTATCTGTTTTGGATTCTTGCCTTCTTTGGGAATGAAGATCATTTTTGCCTGCTTGAGGGCATCGGGAAAGTAACCAGCGGATAAGGTTGAGTTGTAAATATTTATCAGGGCTTCCATTGGTCTTACTGGGCAGGTTTAATAACATGTTTCTGGTTATGCCGCTCAATCCAGGGGATTTTTCTTTAAATTTGTGTAGGTAGTGTAGTAGTTCGTCGTGATTTATGAATTTATTGGGTCTTAGTCTTTCTGGGTTTCCTGTGTGGTAGCACTAGCGTAGCTAGGGGGGGCGGCGGCCCGCCCCGGGCGGCACTTTTGGGGGGCGGCACTTTTGGGTCTGCTCATCACCCATATCTGCAGCTACTGGAGACGTTAATCCATCCCTTTGTATCGGCGGCAAGTTAATCCTTGTCGTGTCTGACCTAACACCTGACCCACATCATCACGGCCACGTCATGAGCTACACCCTTGCTATGCGCCCCCCCCCCCCCGCCACACACACAACCTGTAACCCGTTGAGGATTAAGGAAACAACTTCAAACAAGTACGCCAGTGAACTCATGTGGTGTGGGTCAGGTGTTAGGTCAGACACGACGAGGATTAACTTGCCGCCGATACAAAGGGAAGGATTAACGTCTCCAGTAGCTGCAAAACCATGCAGTCTCGGGTCATATCAGTTCATGTACAGCCGACCAATCCACCAGTTACAAGCAATTCACTTCAGTTCTGCACAAGTCTCCATCGTGACAAGACGAGGGGAGGCTAGACGACTTTTAATTTCTCTTGTGTTATCGATCCAGTTATTTACTTCGTTGGAAGACATAATACTATAAGGTAAGAAATATTAAAGTATTGGTTAAAAAATATTGATGTGACTTTTGCTGCGGTACTGAGATTAAATATTAAGATTTTGTTTCACAGCATTGCGATTTTATACTAAGACACTATCCTCACTGGGGTACAGACAAAAGCCCCCCCGACGAAAGCCACCCAGACAAAAGCCCCCCAGACGAAAGCCACCCAGACAAAAGCCCCCTACTTTGATCGGGGTGGCTTTTGTCTGACAACAGTAAGGGCTTTCAAAAGTTACGGACATAATTAAATAGTTGAGGGTAAAATATACTGTTCTTCTCTGTGGTTAATTATTGGTTAGGTTAGGGTTAGGTTAAGTTAGAATAGGTTGGGTTGGGTTAGGTTAGGGTTAGGGTTGTCAGACAAAAGCCACCCCGATCAAAGTAGGGGTGTACTCCCCTTCCAAGGAAGCTCTTTACTGCTTTTGTTGCAAACTGTTTTCAGACAGAAGTAACTCAAAATTGAATTCTGAGGATGGATTCAACATATGGTGGAAACTGAATCCTAGAATATCCGAGCACGAATCCAGTGCAGCTCACGTTCGGAATTTCACACAATGGAAGGAGTTGGAAATTAGGATTGCTCGTGGAGCAACAATTGATAAAAAAGAACAAGAAGTTGTTGAAAGCCAAGTGAAAAAGTGGAAGGAAATCCTTTCAAGAAAAGTTACTTTGTAGAAAGTTGTAGTTTTCATTTCAGAAATAAAGATGGTCCTAATTTTTTACACTTTTTTACTTTTTTCCCTATCCTATATGTCGTTTTTGCTTTTTGTTTAACTGTTACTTATAAAGTTTAAGTATGTTTGGTGTGTATTTAAAGCATACTATATTTGAGTAAGTGAAAGTACAGTAATATTATAATGGTACACAAACTATTTAATATATATATATATATATATATATATATATATATATATATATATATATATATATATATATATATATAAGAGTGAGTCACTGTGCAATATGTATTTTTTGTGGGGGCACGGGGGGGGGGGGGGGGGGGGAGGGGCGGCAAACTCAAAGGCCGCCCCGGGCGGCACACTCTCTAGCTACGCCACTGTGTGGTAGGGAGTCAGTCTATTGCTTTGTTCGCTTAGCCAGTCTTTAATTAACTCTTCGCGTTCTTCGTCAAAACTTTCATTTTCTTCTTCTGTTATTCTGAAGATCTTGTTCCATTCTCTTCTGAAGGCCTCTTCTTTTTCATGGTCTTGTAGTGGATTCCTCCCCTACAAACGCTGTTTGTCGCTGAGTAGCCGACCCCACGAATTCCCCAGTGTATGCCTCGTGGTCTAGGTCAACCAGCGCTGCCTTACATGACAGAGGTCAACTATTAAGCCACGCCTACCTCCGCCAAGTCGACCAAGAGATCGGGAGGAAGACATCTGAAGATCTGAAAGTTGAACTGGAACGCCAAAACAGTTGGATGAAGATCGAGGAAGTCATCAAGATAAAAGACTACACTCATGTTTTCAAGATTACCTTCGAAAAAATTTCAATGGCTGAAAAAGTATTACAACAGGGCTTTCTAATATTTAACATGTCAGTAACACCTCATCAAATAAAGAAGGAACATAAGAAGAGCATAAGAAAATAAGGAGTCTGCAATAGGCTTGTTGGCCTGTGCATGGCAGCTCCTGTCGAGAGTTACTACCACTCTCTATCATCCATGAATCTATCCAGTCTCCTTTTGAAACTTTCCAGCTTTCCAGCACTCACTACATAGTTGCTAAGCTTGTTCCACTCGTCCACCACCCTATTTGTGAACCAGTTCCTTCCTATCTCCCTCCTAAACCTAAATTTATCCAACTTAAATCCGTTGCTTCGAGTCCAATCCTGCTCGGATATTATAAGAACTTTATCTACATCCCCTTTATTGATTCCTTTCACCCACTTAAATACTTCTATCATATCTCCCCGCACTCTTCGTCTTTCTAGGGAATGCAAGTTTAGTTTCTTTAACCTATCCTGATATGGAAGGTTTCTAAGTCCCGGAATCATTTTCGTCACTCTTCGCTGCACCGACTCTAGTAAATTGATATCCATTCTATAATAAGGGCACCAGAACTGAACCGCATAATCGAGGTGCGGCCTGACTAGCGCAAGATATAGTTGCAATAAGACCTCTGCACTCTTATTACTTACACTTCTAGATATAAAACCCAATACTCTGTTTGCCTTATTTCGAACATTAACGCACTGTTTTCTAGGCCGTAGGTCTGGGCCTACAAGTACCCTTAAGTCCCTTTCACAAGTCGACTTCTCTAGGTTGATGTTGTTAAGGCTGTATAAATTGACAGTATTTGTTCTTCCAATATTAAGTACGCTGCACTTGCTGGTGTTGAATTTCATTTGCCATTTTTCAGACCACCCCTGCAGTTTATTTAGATCCTCCTGTAATGCATTTGCATCCTGCCCTGAATTCATCTGCCGCCCTATTTTGGTGTCATCCGCAAACTTGCTTATGTCACTGCTGATCCCAGTATCTAGATCGTTTATGTAGATTATGAGCAAGATTGGGCCTAGTACTGACCCCTGGGGAACCCCACTGGTTATACGACCCCACTCAGATTTAACACCATCTACGCTGACCCTCTGCGTTCTATCGGTGAGCCATGATTTTATCCAATTTAAAAATTTCCCCTCGATACCATGAGCCTTAATTTTTCTCAGAAGCCTCTGATGCAGTACTCTGTCGAATGCTTTGCTAAAGTCTAAGTATATAACATTGTAATTTTCGTCATTATCAACTACCTCGAAGACTTTCCTAAAAAACGTCAGCAGATTTGTTAGACAAGATTTTCCCTTTGTAAACCCATGTTGAGAGTCATAGATTAATTTGCTTTTCTCTAAATGCGATCGAATATTATCTGCTATAATTGATTCAAGAAATTTCCCCACTACTGACGTCAAACTGATCGGCCGGTAATTTGACGCTGATGCTCTGTCTCCCTTTTTGAATATGGGTACTACATTTGCCTGTTTCCACAAGTCTGGCACAACTCCTGTGTCTAGAGATTTTGTAAATAAGTTTACGAGGGGTCTGTTAATCTGTTCCCTACACTCTTTCAAGACTCGAGGGAAAATTTCATCCGGTCCTGGGGATTTTGTCTTCTTTAGTTTATTTATCTTAAGAACATCCTCTTTTCTGATAGTGATATTCTTTAATTTCTCTTCTTCCTTTCCCTTAAATATCAGTTCCACCTCTGGAATTTCATAGCGAATTTCTTCTGTGAAAACTGATAAGAAGTAGCTGTTCAATGCTTTGCTTATTTCTTCACTGCCATTTATCACTTCTCCCCTCCCTGGCTTTAAAGGCCCAACTTTGTCCTTGACCTTTGTTCTATATACCTGGAAAAATCCCTTGGGATTCGCCTTGGATTCTCTTGCTATTTTGATTTCATAGTCTCTCTTTGCTTTCCTTACATTTTTCTTAACATTCCTAGATAGTTCATTATACCTATTTCTGAGCTGCTCCTCCCCTCCCTTTAATTTCTTTTATATTTCTTTCTTTATTCCTATGTCATGTTTAAGTTTTCTGGTCATCCACCTTGACTCATTCTTATTTGACCAAATTTTTCTGTATGGTATATTTTGTTCTTGTGCTTTATGTAGTATACTAGTGAATATATTATAGTCATGATCAATTGTTGTGTCATCTATGACCTCACCCCTTCCTACTGGGGACTGATGTGACTGTTCCCAGGTGACCTCACCTTGGTACCTTCTTAACCCCTGATAATCCGCCAACCGAAAGTTTGGGACTCTGACCATATTGTCATTGTTTTTTGTTTCCCAATTTAGGGTGAACCTGATTTCTCTGTGATCACTGTTACCTAGTTCTTCCCCTACTGTGATATCTCTGATAATATTTTCTTTATTTGTTAATACTAGGTCTAATATAGTGTCACCTCCAGTAGGTTCTGTAATTAGTTGTTTCAAAAAATTGTCCTGTACTGCGTCTAGGAAGTCTTCAGATTCGTAGTCACCTACAATGTTGTCCCAGTCAATAGTTCTGAAGTTGAAATCCCCCATAATGCATAGGTTGTTATATTTTGCTGCCCTACTCATTTCCTGCCATATGGGCTGAGCTGCTTCTTTCCCAAGACTTGGGGGCCTGTAAATCACTCCCATAATTAGTTTTTCTCTTCCTTCCGTGATTTCTACCCATACAAACTCGGTTCCTATTTCACCCTTTATTGAATTATTAATACAACATTTTAATGTATCCTTGACGAAGAGTGCGACCCCTCCCCCCTTCCTACCTTCCCTGTCCTTGTGAAAAAGGTTGTACCATTCTATGTGGTACTCTGATAAAAAATTTTGCTCGCCAGATTCATCCAAGTTTCGGTGATTGCTATGACGTCTACATTTTCGGTACATACAACCGCTCTCAGCAAGTATATTTTATTTCTAACGCTCCTACTGTTTGTATAGTATACATTTAAACCTACCCTTCCCTGGTCCTGTTTTACCCCTTGTCCTGAGTAACCAATTTTACTTCCCAGGACCAGCTTGTTTTTTGACTCCCACTTACCCCGACCTCTCTCTACTGGCGAAACCCCCCATTTGGAGTGACAATTTCAAGCTCCAGGGATGCAGACAACGTCTTTACCCCCGCACGAGACAAGTGTACTCGTCACGACTGTATAGGTAGTCGTTGCCATAGAATCGTTGCCAGCTATTAATGAATGCCCAACCATTGTTTGCACAATGTTTTCCAGTCGGCAATTTATAGCAATTGCCCTGGACAGCCATTCACGACCAACCCCTCTTCTAGGCAAGACACCACATACTATCGGGATCCCTCCCCTATCTCTAACCTTCCCTAGCGCCTCCCTATACCTCTTGAAAAGTTCCTCACTCCTAACCTTTCCTATGTCGTTTCCTCCCACACTAAGACACACTACTGGATTGGTACCCTCCCCTGACAAAACCCTTTCTATCCTCTCAGCTACATGACCTATCCCAGCCCCAGGAAAACACACCCTAGTCCTACGTTTCCTATCTCTTAAACAAAAAGTCCTATCTATTTACACAAAAAGTCCTATCTAATTACACAAAAGTCATATCTAATTACATTCATCAGTCTGCAAACTTGCTTTTCCTGTTACAAATATGAAGAACACACAACGAGAGACTGTCCAGAAAAAGAGAAAAAGTACTGCTCAGATTGTGCAGGCGACGACCATACCTACACTGAATGTAAGAACACACATGTTGGCTGTCTCAACTGTATGAGAAACGGGAATGCATATATAGGACACAGGACGTTAGCAATGGTATGCCCAATAAAAAAACACATGATAAAGTACAAGGAACAAGAAACAAGGAAAAAGGAACAAGAAAAGAAGGATACGACATACGTCGAAATAACCAAGAGGCTCACAGACCAGAATCCACCATATTAAACTTAAGTGAACCAATACATGACAAGGTAATGATTAGTTATGATCCACGCACATCTGCACAATATCATTGCACCCGGATCATACAATGAGGAGTTAAGGAAAATGTTTAAATTGAATAACCTACCGGAGATGATATTCCCAGAGAATCCAGAATCCGAAAAATTATTTCAGGCAACATACTCAAGCGAACTGAGAGAAAGACTACAGCTAGAAAAACAAAGGTTTGAGCAAGGAGCAACAGCTGATACACAAGGAACACAAGCGACTAATAGAGATCCCAGACAAATGACTACAAGTGACAAAGAGAAGATAGAAATAACAAAAGGACAGACTACAAAACAAAGGATAAGGAGGAGAGAAGATAAGATGGAGACTGATCACAATATACAACCTGAATCTGCTGAAGATATTGGATTAAAAGTTATCACCACAACAAAACATGGAATCCCAACATCGAGACCAACAGGAGGGACAATAGCAAAAAACTGTGAAGGAGGGATATACAAGTGGACATATCAAGAAAAATCCCTAAGCGAAGATTACATCTGGACACTAATCACTATGGACAAACTAAAGATTACGACCAATGACTTTAAAATAGTAGACCCGTCATAGTTTAGAAGAGTCAGAAGCGGGAAACAGGACGATGGGTCTGTAGTGGACTTCTCCCCTACAAGCTGGCACGCACCACCTGTTACCGCCTTCCCTAGCAACCAAGCGTATCCGCATTCCATTGCCCGCCGTATCCTAGCAACGGAACTAGTCACCGGCTACTTCTCGGGTTTTTCCACCATGACTCATAGCCGCTGCTGGGTGTATATAAGCTCTGTCTCTCCATTGAGATGCATTCTGACCAATCTTCTTGAACAAGCAACATCTCCTCCAGCAAGCTCCACACTGTTAACATTTCATTCAACCAGGAGGCCAGCAACAGGCAACATCTTCTCTAACGGAGCTCCTGCACACATACCTCCTTAGACAAGCTACTCACCGCACGTCTCTACCAAGCAGCCCCTCACCACACAGCACCTCCAGCACCAGACTGTCTATCATATAACTTATATATTATACAAGAAAACCACATTAGAGTTTCCTTCCATCCTGAGTGCTAGACAACTTTAATATCTCGATACCCCTACAATGGTGACTCCCGGAGATAAGCACTCACACAGGATGGAGGACGGACGGATCTCTCTGCCGATTTTCAACCACAACGTCGAGGACTGGCTTGACCATGTGGAAGCAGCCCTCGCCGGCTCACGAGCGACCGACGAACAAAAGTATTGCGCCCTGCTTTGTGCCTTACCCACGGAAGTGGCCACGCGGGTCTCACAAACCATTTCCAACCCTCCAGATCACAACAAATTCGCTACCCTGCGGGCTGCCTTGAAGACGTGTTATCAACAGACCAGCCCCAATCTCCTGCAAGATCTATCCTCTACCTCCCTCGGGAACTCAACCCCGGGACGTCTCTGGGAGGAGATGTGTCGGCTGAACTCCCGTCACACAGACAGACTCCCCGACTCTATCCTGCGCCAGCTTCACGCACAAAAGCTACCCACAGAAGTACGCAACATCCTGTCCGCAGTAGATTACTCTACGACACCGGAACTATATGCAACCGCGGCAGATAGAATTTTTAACGAATGCGCTGCTGCACCCCTTGCCGCCACGGTCACACCAGTACCTACCATCGAACTTGTAAGCCGGGTCAACACCCCTCAGCCGAGCAATTCCTCACAAGACATCAAGGACCTGTTGCAAATTTTGAACCGCAGGATGGACACTGTTGAGCAGTTCTGCTCCTCCATACCCGCTGCTGCGCCGGTTCCTGACTCACACACTACGCCCTACAAGTTCCGACACACAGCAGCCAACCCCCAGCACAACAAATTTACCCTCTGCTGGTATCACCAGACTTTCGGCCGCTATGCTCGAAACTGTGAGCCCTATTGCACCTATTCGGGAAACGGCAACACCGGAGGCTGGTAGACGCCTCAGCCTCCGTCCCTCCAGGCGTCTCATTACTGCGCGTCACCGACCGCACCTCCGGCAAGAAGTTTCTCATCGACACCGGTTCATCGGTCAGCCTCATCCCTCCCTCACTACGAGACAAGTCAAAGCAACCCTCGTATGACCTGTTCGCTGCCAACGGTACCTCCATCGCCTCCTACGGCGTACGCACCCTCGCCTTAGACCTCGGTCTGCCCAAGACTCTGCGTTGGTTATTCGTGATAGCAGACGTGTCTCAACCCATCCTTGGTTTCGACTTCCTCACCTTCCACAAGCTCGGCGTCAAACCAAGTCATCTATGCCTCATTCATGAGCCTACAGCACGCAAGATCCAGGGTTCTCGTGCCAGACACACGGACGCTATCACCTGTCTTGCGCCTTCCAACGAGTTCTCCTCCCTGCTCGACGAATTCAAGGAGCTTTTCTCACCCCGAGTCTCCCTACCCCCACCACCTACGTCGGGAATTTTCCACCACATCGAAACCAAAGGACCACCTGTCTTTTCACGCCCTCGCCGCCTGCGCCCTGAGCTCCTGTACACAGCCAAAGCAGAATTCAACAAACTACTGCAAGACGGCATCATTCGCCCTTCAAGGAGTCCCTGGGCATCGCCTCTTCACATGGTTCCTAAGCAAACACCCGGCGAGTGGAGGGTGTGTGGCGACTACAGAGCCCTGAATCTCGTCACCAAACCTGACAGGTACCCTATTCCGCATGTCCAGGACTTTCACCACAAACTTCATGGCAAGACTATCTTCTCGAAGATCGACTTGGAGCGTGCCTTCCACCAGATCCCAGTAGCACCGGCAGATACCCAGAAGACAGCCATCACCACTCCGTTCGGACTCTTCGAGTACACTTTCATGAGTTTTGGCTTACGCAATGCAGCACAGACTTTCCAGAGGTTCATGGACCATATGCTTCGCGACCTCGATTTTGTCACCGTCTACATTGACGACATCCTCGTCGCATCTTCGACGCCTGCCGAGCACCACCACCACCTACAACTCCTTCTCCAACGCCTGCAGAACAACAACATGAAAGTTCATCCTGCTAAGTGCGTCTTTGGAACCTCGGCCATCGATTTCCTCGGTCACAGAGTCTCGCCCAGTGGCATACAACCCCTACCACAGAAGATAACCGCGATTCGGGAGTTCCCCAAACCTGAAACGGCGAAGAAACTCCGGGAGTTCCTGGGTTTAGTCAACTACTACCACCGCTTCATTGACAAAGCTGCCACCGTCCTAGCCCCCCTACACGACCTTCTCAAGGGACGCCCAAAGAAGTCTCACAAGTCTCTCATGTGGACTCAAGAGGCTACTACGGCATTCACCACTATCAAACAGCACATCACACGCCTCACCCTCCTGGCCCACCCCGCACCTAACGCCCGGACCACTCTCACAACAGACGCTTCTTCTACTGCAGTGGGCGCCGTCTTACAGCAGGAGATCAACGGAACTTTCATGCCCGTTGCTTTCTTCTCACAACGGCTTCAACCACCACACCTCAAGTACAGCGCTTTTGATCGAGAACTCCTGGCCATATACTTGGCTGTCAGACATTTCCAACACTTCCTCGAGGCCCGTCAGTTCACCATCTTCACTGATCACAAGCCCCTCGTCCACGCTTTCGCTTCAGCTTCCCAGTCACATACACCTCGTGTCCTGCGCCACTTGGCTTACGTCTCGGAGTTCTCCAGCGACGTCCAACACATTAAAGGCAGCCACAACGAGATCGCCGACGCCCTCTCTCGTTGTATATCCACCATTCTTCCCTCATCTCCACCCATTGATTATGGGCAGCTAGCCGCGGCTCAAGAGAAAGACGAAGACCTGGCAGCTTACAAGACATCCCCCTCAGGCCTCATACTCCAAGAACTCCCTGTTCCTGGCACAAAGATAAAATTGTGGTGCGACGTATCCTGTGGACAGCCTAGACCGTTCGTGCCTCACGTCCACCGCCGCGCTGTTTTCGACCGCATCCATGGTCTCAGCCACCCGGGTGTGCGGGCCTCCCAGCGCCTCCTCACGCAACGTGTCGTCTGGCCCGGCATCAAGTCTGATACTAAGAAATGGGCTGCCCAGTGCCTAGCCTGCCAGTCCTCCAAAATACATCGTCACATACGGGCCCCCTTACAAGCCTTTCCTATTCCCAAAGGACGTTTTCAAGTAGTACACCTCGACATCGTGGGACCTCTTCCATCATCCTACGGTAGCACCTACATCTTCACCTGCATCGACCGTTTCACCAGGTGGACAGAAGCAATTCCCATGCCCAACGCTACAGCAGAGACTACTGTCCGCGCCTTCATGTCCGGTTGGGTTTCCCGTTTTGGCCCCCCCGCTACCGTAATCACTGACCGAGGAGTACAGTTTGAGTCACAACTCTGGCAGCACCTCCTACAGTTCCTCGGCACGTCTAGACAACGCACTACAGCATACCACCCTCAAGCCAACGGCATGGTAGAACGTTTTCACCGGCAGCTAAAGGACGCACTCAAGGCACAGCACGACCCTTACAGCTGGACTGATGCGCTTCCCTTAGTGCTCCTCGGCATCCGTGCGTCACACAAGGAGGATATGGACTGTAGCCCAGCGGATCTGACACTAGGCGAGCCCCTTCGGCTACCCGGGGATTTCTCACTCCCTCCTGATCCCAATCAAGCCACTCCAGCCGTTCGTCACGACTTACTCCAAAAGCTACGACAAGCAGTTTCTGCATTCAGAGCTACTGCTCCACGCCAGCCTACTCGGCGCCCTGAACACATCCCTCCTGCACTACTCACAGCCGAGTATGTTTTCGTCAGGCATGATGCTCACCGCAACCCATTACAACGCCCCTACGATGGACCCTTCCAGGTGGTTACCCGTTCTGCAAAGTTCCTGACAATTATCCGGAATGGCAGACATGACACCGTCAGCATAGACAGAGTCAAACCGGCCGCCTTACCCGTCGGGCCCCCAGCCCAGCAGCACCATCAACAAACTACGCCTGCACCAGTCCACCCGCAGTTACCACCGGCAGCAACACCACGCCCACGACATTTCTGGGCACCCTCTTTTCACCCTCATGTACAACCTGCTCCTGTCATAGAACCTGAACCTGTAGTAAGCCTCCCTCCTATCATAGAACCTGCTCCTGTCATAGACCCTCCTCCTGTCATAGAACCTGAACCTGCTCCTGCCATGGACCCTCCTCCTGACGCAGCCCCTGCAGCAGCAGGAGCACAACAACCATTGCTTGTACAACCTCCTCTAATCCCAAACCCTCTTTCTCCTCCTAATTCTCCCACAGGTTTTGTGTCACTGGACGGAGTTGTTACACGTAGCGGTCGAGTCGTACATACACCTGCCCGGTATGTGTTATGTGTGGGACACAACCCGGACAACATCCAGCCTCCCGCCGCGCCGGGAGGGGAGGGGGAGTATTGTAGTGGACTTCTCCCCTACAAGCTGGCACGCACCACCTGTTACCGCCTTCCCTAGCAACCAAGCGTATCCGCATTCCATTGCCCGCCGTATCCTAGCAACGGAACTAGTCACCGGCTACTTCTCGGGTTTTTCCACCATGACTCATAGCCGCTGCTGGGTGTATATAAGCTCTGTCTCTCCATTGAGATGCATTCTGACCAATCTTCTTGAACAAGCAACATCTCCTCCAGCAAGCTCCACACTGTTAACATTTCATTCAACCAGGAGGCCAGCAACAGGCAACATCTTCTCTAACGGAGCTCCTGCACACATACCTCCTTAGACAAGCTACTCACCGCACGTCTCTACCAAGCAGCCCCTCACCACACAGCACCTCCAGCACCAGACTGTCTATCATATAACTTATATATTATACAAGAAAACCACATTAGAGTTTCCTTCCATCCTGAGTGCTAGACAACTTTAATATCTCGATACCCCTACAGGTCTCCACTCAAACAGCCACAATCCAAGTATAAGAAATAATGGACAACAGACAAACAGTAAGAACTTTAAAAATAATACAACACAACGTAAGAAACTGGAAGACAGAGAGAATTAACCTAAGTAATATATATCAAGAAATTGACCCTGACATTATACTAATAAACAGTCACGGTGAGACAGAAAACAGCAACATAAAACCCTTTAACTATTATGTAAACCAAAGAAATAAATCGGGCGAGAAAAATGACGGAGTAGCTATAGCGGTTAAAAGAAACTTAAAATTTAAACTAATTGATGACTTCCAGGATGAATTTCTAGCAATAAAAATAAATACAACTCAAGGAGACGTAATCATTGCTACTACTTATCTGCCACCGAGACGACCCTACTTACCTATAGAAGACCTATTAAAATTGGCTAACAACAGTCATCCGATCTACATCTTAGGAGACTTTAACGCCAGACACAGGATTTTCGACAATACAAATAATAACGCCGTGGGAAACGCCCTTAATCAATTAATAAACCTAGGGAAAATCAATCATCTAGGTCCTAACTTTCCAACCTGGAGAAATCACAATACACAATCGACACCAGACAATATTTTTACCAACAACAAAGCCTTTTTCAATTACCATATAAAACAAGGACCTCTCACAGGCAGTGACCATCTGCCAATTATACTTACACTGTCAACAAGCCCCATACGGATACCAATAAAAAAAAGAGACTGAAAATTAGTAAAACAGACTGGGACAGCTTCAAAGACGACTTAGGTAATCACCACCCGATTAACCTACAAGGGAAAACAACAGAAGACATAGACTCAGAAATGGACAGACTGCACTCAGCAATAAAAACATCTATAACCAAACACACTTATTTCACACTTTAGAACATTACCCAACAACAGACTACCAGAAGAACTTAAATTAATCCAAACCCATTACAATGAAATAAACAGATATATGGAAAGACACGGCAGTAACAGATGGCTATATACGACACAGATAGCACTACAGATAAAATTAAGAGACGCATGTAAGGAAGCAAACAATAAAAAATGGAATGATATTACAATGGCGGCCGACAAGACTAAAGGCACAAAAACATTTTGGACTTCCATAAACAAGATGATGGGGCACAACAAGCAAAAAACACCATACATTAAAGACCAAAATGGAACAAAACTGCACGAGGAAAATGAACAAGAGTCAGCATTCAAAAGGAAATGGGTAAAAGTTTTTAAAATATCAGATTTGGAAAATGAAGATTTTGATAGTGAACACGAAGAAAGGATAGAAGACGAATTGGGAAGACATATACATAGAATCACCCCAAAGCAATATATAGACTATAACTTATTACCTAATAATCAAATAATAACCATGGGAGAAATGATGCACTGTCTGAGGAAGTTTAAGGAAAAAGCCCCTGGGCTCACAGGTATTACACGAAATATGATCATGAATCTACCTGAAAACATCTTAAAAACACTATTAAACATATATAACGCGTGCTTAAGAACCGGTTACTTTCCAGACAAACTAAAATATGCTAAAATTATATTTATTCCCAAGGAGGGTAATATTTCCCAAGGAAATATTAAACTACAGGCCAATATCTTTATTAGAAATTACCGGGAAACTACTGGAAAATTTTTTAAATTCAAGACTTATAATCTTTTTAACACAACATGGGAAAACTAACAATAGACAACATGGATTTATGCCCAATAGAAATACCTAATTGCAATAGCTACAATAACGGAAATAATTGCAATAGAAAAAAACAAGGGGAACCAGATCAATATAATTTTAAGGGACGTTTCTAAGGCTTTTGATAAAGTTTGGCATTTAGGCTTAAAATATAAAATATTAAAATTGGGACTTAACGAACACTTGCTAAGAATATTGTGTAACTATTTAGATGATAGGAGAGCACAAATTCAAATTGGAAACTTTATGGGAGCTATGTTTAATCTAGAGAGTGGAATACCTCAAGGAGGATGCCTTTCTCCAACACTATATACAATTTATACCTCAGACACACCTCAACCTACCCCCTTTAGCGAATATGTAATGTTTGCTGATGATATTACTCAAATAGTATCATAACCAGGAAAATCAACCCAATTTATGGCACTCTACACGGTAAGACCGATAAAAAATATAAATGATTTTGAGAAAAAATGGAAAATCAGGACAAATAAGAACAAATTCAAGATAATACCAATAGCCAAGATCAAAACAAGTCCAGTAATAGTCGACCAGGAACTATACCCATACGACACTGAAGGCAGGATGCTTGGATTAAAACTAACAAAAAGAGGATATATATCATACTTAAAAGATAAAGAACGACAGGCTAGAATAAGATTATCAAAAATAAAACGCTTTAAGAACCTTAGCATTAATAACAAGAGAAAGATATATATTGCCCTTGTCAAATCAATTATGGACTACCCACCCATCCCATTGAACACCCTTAGTAAGACGAGAATTAAAAGGTTACAAACAGTACAAAATATAGCCCTTAGATTTATATACGACAGAAAATATACAGCCCTCATCAATAATGAACAGCTACACAAGAGAGCAAACCTCCTAGCAATCAATGTAGAAATACACAACAAAGCTGTAAATATTTGGAACAAAGTGACTGAACTCAACACAGGAACATACTAAAATTGGATAAATAATATAGACAACAAAGAATTCCAAGAACACAGTTGGTTTAAATCAGCTAGGAAGAAAGTAAATGAACCATCTCCTTCCCCAATATACACATAAAACATTAATTGAGAGAATAAAAGATGAGAGTGACCTACCAGCTCCACTAAGAACCTGGCAGGCCTCTCCATACAGTGTACCTTTAGACTAACATAACTAACATTTAACTAACACCTTAGCAAAAAAAAAAAAAAGTGACTACCCTCCCAGCTACACAAGGACCTGGGAGGGCTCACTAACTCCATCGAAAAAAAAAAAAAATAATAATAATGTGATTACCCTCCCAGCTACATCAGCCAGGAAGAAGTAATTGAACCACCTCCTGCCCCAATATACACATATACACATAAAACATTAATAGAGAAAATAAAAGATGAGAGTGACCTACCAGCTCCACTAAGAACCTGGCAGGCCTCTCCATACAGTGTACCTTTAGACTAACACAACTAACACTTAACTAACACCTTAGCAAAAAAAAAAAAAATGTGACTACCCTCCCAGTTACACAAGGACCTGGGCGGGCTCACTAACTCCATCGCAGTATATATACTGTAAAAAAATAATAATAAATAAATAAATAAATAAATATATAAAATAAAAAAAAATAATATTAATAAGCAGCACTATATAAATAAACCAATATTAATACAAAGGTCTGACTACCCAAGGGAGCAGAACAAAAAAAAAACACTAATAGGAAAGATGAAGCGATCTGGTTGAGCCCAGATTCTTTCTACTCCTGCTGTATTTCAGTTTCACCACTTTTTCTTCAACCCCTAATAATCTTCTTTCACCTCATAACTAATGACTCCGTACCGTACCGACCTACCTCTTCCTCTAGCTACAGCCGCAGCAAGTAACACCACCTCCTCCGCTCCTGCCTGGCGGCCCTCGCTCCCGCCAGCGAGCATGGCGACCCACAAGCTGGTCCTCCTTTGATCAGCACCCTCACCAACCAGCTCTCTCTACTCAACGCTTGTAACCATGCTGCCTTCCCAGCACCAAGCTGCATTGTACATACATCCCATCCTGAGTGTGAACCCAACATCTCGTACCCCACAGTCTGTCTAGAGTTTTTGTCCGTTTTGTTCTTTAATGTAGTTTATTGTCTGTTTTTTCGTGCCAGGTAGTTTGTTGATGTTTTGCCAGAATTTTTTGAGTCCTTTGTGGTGTCTATGTTTTTTATTAGATTTTTCCATTTTTCGTTATTAATTTTCCTGTACTCTTCTTGTGGGCCTCATCGGATTTCTCTTATATTACAGAGTAGTTCTCTAGTGGGCCCTGTTTGTTCTGTAAATGTCCTCAAGTTATTATATTGTACGTGTAGTCTCTTTAATTCTTCGTTGGGTTTGTTACTCGGGAGGGTTCTGTATGACGTTATTGGGGTTGTCTGGTTGATTGCTTGTTTTATTGTGTTGTGTAGCTTGTCTACCTGTTCGTCAATTTCCTCGAGTGTTGCATCTTTTAGATTTATTTGTTGGTAGTTTTCCAATAAATCCTTTTATTCATCTGGTGTGTTTTGCTCATCTGGAGCCTTGGTATTTTTGTTTGAATTGGGCTGGTGGAAATTGTGAATATTATCGGGATGTGGTCGCTTGGGGATGATGGGGCCTTGCTCTATGTGGTAGTTAAGTGTTATATATATGTATGTTTATATGCTGCATTTATTGAATGTATATATTATATATTATGTTACTTCTTACGAAATGTGTTAGGCACGTTGTAACCAAGAACAGAGAATAAACAGCCAGCCAGACAGACCATGTGACTCTTCATTCTCCCATTAAATAACCCAAGATACTACACTGGCGACGAGGATGGGATTCTCAAAGTGTTGGTGAAGTCCTTGAAGAGAGGATAGTGACCACTGAAGGGAAGGCTACTCTGAACCTGGAGAAATTAAGTGAAGAGAGCAACCATGGCTGGCGTCAGTGGATACATCGGACGAGTGGGGGAGTATGATGCAGGCAAGGAAGATTTCACATCATATTGTCAGAGAATGGACTTCTTCTTTCTGGCAAATAAATTAATGGACGACGGTGGGGATGCGGAGAAGAGAAAAGTCCTTGAAAAGAAAAGGAAAGTAATCTTTTTGACAGAGGTAGGAGCTAATGTTTATTCTACTCTGGTCAATCTGCTTACTCCAGACAAACCCAAAGACTCCTCACTGATTCAGATTACCAAGATTCTGAAGCAACATTTTGATCCTGCTCCACTTGAGATCGCTGAAAGTTACAGATTTGGCACCAGAGATAGAGGTAAAGATGAATCAGTAAGTAATTATATAGTAGCTTTGAAGAAGTTATCCATTCACTGTAACTTTGGACAGTTTTTGAACCGAGCTCTAAGAGACAGGTTTGTAATAGGCCTGAATTATGAAAAAATACAGAATAAGTTAATGAACACCACTAACTTAACTTTTGAAAGTGCATGTCAGATAGCTACAAGCATGGAATTGGCCGAGAAAAACACCAGAGAATTTGTTCCCAATGCTGGTAGTGAAACAGTTGGCAGTAGTGGCTCAGTGTGTAAAGTAACTGTAGCCAAAAGGAATAAGTATGCCACAAAACAAGGAACACATGCTGATTTAAAATGTAAGAGGTGCCGAGGGAAACATGAAAGCTTTCAGTGTAAGTTCAAGAATTCAAAATGTTACAATTGTCAACGTATTGGACATATTGCTCCTGCCTGTAGAAGTGATAGAGGTAGAGTATATGCAGTTGAAGGTGGAGAGAAGGAAATGAAAAACAGTATTCATGAGTGTGTTAGTAATTTTGGATCTGATAATGATGAGAGTGCCCATGTGTATACTATTTACACCAGTCGTGAAGAGAAAGTTAAACATTGGTATAATGTGGACTTGTGTATTAATGACACACCTGTAACCATGGAAATGGATACTGCAGCTGATTTCTCCATAATGAGTAAAGATGTGTATGAGAAACTATTTGCGCATGTGCCTTTAGAAGACTCAGGTGTCAAGTTGAGAACTTATACTGGAGAGATTTTGAACACAGAAGGTAAATTAGAGTGTGAGGTAAAGTACAAAAACCAGAATTTAAAGTTGCCATTAATTATAGCTAGTTATGTGAATAGACCAACTTTGTTAGGTAAGAACTGGTTGTGTGAACTTGAGATGGACTGGAAGGAGATATTTAGTGTTAGAATGTGTAACAGTATTCCAGGTCTTGAGAAATTGCTTGAAAAATACAAGATTTTATTTGTAAAGGGACAGGGTGGTATAAAGGGTTATGAAGCTCATATCACCATTGACAAATATGTTACACCCATATATGCTAAGTCCAGACCTGTTCCTTATGCATTGAAAGGTGAGGTTGAGAAGGAATTAGACAGACTTGTGAGTGAGGGAATTATTGTGAAAACCGCCAAGAGCAATTGGGCTGCTCCAATAGTAATTGTACCTAAAGCTGATAAATCTGTTAGACTATGTGGTGATTATAAAGTTACCATTAACCAAGCTGTTGAGGATGAGCAATATCCCTTACCCACACCTCAAGATTTGTTTGCTGCACTAACAGGTGGAACCATTTTCACTAAGTTAGACTTGTCCCAAGCATATGCTCAGGTCTCTGTTGATGCTGAAAGTCAACAGTACCTTACCATCAACACTCATAAAGGATTGTATAAGTTCAAAAGGTTGCCTTATGGTGTTAAGAGTGCACCAAAGTTATTTCAGTGCATCATGGACAAAATTCTTGTGGGTCTTCCCAATGTGTTATGTTTTCAGGATGATGTCCTTATTGTTGACAGTTGTATGTATATTATGTATGCTGGATTATATATCATGTATGTATATTATGTATGTGCTCCATTTATGTATTATTTATTCAGCCTAGCTAGCAGCGTGTGGCAATGTTATTACCATATCCCACATGCTTAATTAATGTGCCTGGCGACGTATGGAAGCTGCTAATGTATCACTTGCCATACGTCGTCTATAGCAGTTGACCAAGGAGCCTAGCCGGGGAGAGTGCTGCTCCCCTTTGTGTACATACTCTTATCCAGTAAACCAAACCTACAAAACTATACAGGTGTTTGTGTTCCCTCCTGTATATAGAACTTATTATTCAGAACCTAACATGGCGCAGTGCGTAATCTTACTGGATAATTACGAGTGATAGTGCAAAGTTTGTGGAAAGCCGGCTTATGGACCCCTCGCCTTGGGTCAACTCCCGCGCGCCACCCCTCCTCGAAGAATTTAGCAACTTTGAGCAGTGTCAGTGACAGTGATTTTCTGTGAAGTGTTTAGTGCATTGTGTGTTTCGTGCCATTCATGTGTGACCTTGTTCTAAAGGATTCCCAAGGTATACGGCACGTTCTGGGCATTTGTAAGGAGTAGAGTTCAGCGCACCCTTCTCTGACCGCGTCCTGAGGGTAACTGGACTGACTGGGAGTCGCCGCGCTTCTCCCTTTCCCCCCCTCACAGCGCCGCCTCCACCCCCCCCTCACAGCTGGGGCGAGACGCTATGCCCGCCCGGGACACACACACACACACATATACATGTACTAACACTCGCTGACCGCGCGGCTTCTTTACATATATTTTATATATATAACCTACTTATCTGTGTATTTAATTAATTTTTTGTCTGAAATCTTGTTGATACGACGGGTTGACCGGTCAACACTGATTTAAGACATAGTACACAGATGAAGTAGTTATGTCTCATGCCTTACGTAGCCGTGGACCCAGCGCCTGGATGAGTCAAGCTGATGATAGTCCCCCAGAGATGGATGACCAGGCCGGCCACGACGCTCCAGCCCCCACAACATCGCGCAGTCCCTCACCTCAATATTCAGCGTTGTCTCCAGAGATAATTGCTTTACTGAAGTTTATGAGAGATGAGAAACGCGAGGATGAAGCTCACAGACGTTTGGCGGATGAGCACAGAAGGCAAGCAGAGGCAGAACGAGACAACCAACGGAGATTGGAAGACAGTGAACGGTTTGAAGCCTTGATATCTCGCCTCACTGTTAACCAAGCCCCTGGCTCTAACACTGCCTCGGTACTGACTGGCTCAGATACCTCATCCATGCTTCCTTCACACCCCCCAGCCCCACCTAAAGCAGCAGCTCAAACACCGCCCATCTTGAAGCCTGATGTGAATTTCCAGACTTTTCGTGAATGGCGGCGACGGTGGACTGATTATTCTACAATGGTGGATCTCCAGAGTTTGTCACAGCCTAAACAACTCATCCAGCTGCGTATGTGCCTGTCCTTGGAAATTCAGCGTGTCTTGGAACATACATTGCAGGTACCCCCAACCTCTTCGCTGTCTGTAGAGGAGGTACTGGACGTTCTACAACGGCACATCAAAGGACAGCAGAATGAAGCTCTGCGCAGGAGGGAATTGTTTAGCTGCAGACAGATGGAGGGTGAGTCTTTTGATGCCTTTTACGTACGTCTTAAGAGAGCCTCGGAAGAGGTAGATATATGTCCAGGCCACCACCAGCAGTGCGAGGAGACCCAGTTGAAGCAGGTGATCCTGATGGGTGTTAAGGACGAGGAACTTGTCCAACGCCTCACCTCCCTCGACTCTTCCTCTTCTCTTAAGGATGTGTTGACGATATGTCGCTCCTATGAGGCTGCCAGGTGTGCCACCTCTGCCATCCGTGCTCCCCCTACAGCTGTACGCGCTGTGTCCCGGTACAAGAAGGACAAGAAGTCTGTTCCTACGCCTTCGCCCACCACGTCCACGCCCGGTTTATTTTGCAACAACTGTGGTAAGCAGCACGGAACACAGGTGTGTCCAGCTGCTCAGTCTACCTGCAACAGTTGTGACCGTAAGGGCCACTGGTCACTCACAGTACGGTGCCCAGCCAAACGCGTCCAGTGCAATGTGTGTGGTCGTCTGGGCCACTATGACAAGTGTTGCCCTTCCAACAAACCCAAAGGACCGCGTCGGCGGAAGCTTCAGCCCCCTTCCACCAGAGAGGGCCGCCCACAGTCTTCCAATCAGAGGCACGACGACTCTTGACAACGCTCGAGCCACATTAGGAATGTGTGCTCCCCCCCGCGTCCCAGGACCAAATTCCCCCAGTACATCAGTGTCATTGTGACCTACCGCAGTGCGTCATCCCGTCTTCAGATGTTGCCCGACACCGGCGCTGATGCTACAGTCATCGGTCCCCAGCATTTGCAATGCTTGGGGCTCTCTCCAAGTGATCTAGGACCGCCCCCCAAGGATCTCCGCTTTATGGCAGATGGTTCACAGATGACCCCGGCCCTGGGTTCACTCCAAGCACAAGTCACCTTTGGCAACAGGTCGTGTCAAGCCTGGATTGATGTGCATAACGGTGTCCAGACTCCTTTGCTGTCCTACAGACATTGTCAGGAGTTGGCCATCATCTCCCAGGACTTCCCCAAACCTATTCTTGAGGTAAAACACGCCAACAGGGTGCAAAAAGGGAGCAGCAACGACCCTGCTGCCGCCCTACCCCTGCCTCTTGCCAGTGACACCTCTCCTTCGGATGCTCGGAAGTATTTCCTGAAGGAATTCAGCGACGTTCTGGTGACCAAGTCCGCTCTGGAATCCAAGCCTCTCAAGAAGATGGCAGGTCCCCCCATGAGGATCCACCTGAGGGACGACGCGAAGCCATTCGCTATTTACACCCCTCGACTGGTTCCCCTGGCCTTCCGCGAGGCGGTCAAAAACGAGCTGGACTCCATGGTCGCCCAAGAAATTATTGTACCAACCGGCGATGACCCGTCTCCATGGTGTCACCCGATGGTTGTCGTCGCAAAACCTAAAGGTGGTGTTAGGATCACCACTGACCTTTCCAAGCTCAACAGCCAGGTGTCTCGTCCTGCGCACCCTTCTCCCACGCCCTTTGCAGCTATACGCAGTGTGAACCCGAAGGCGCGCTTCTTCACGACGATGGACGCCCTGTGTGGATACTGGCAGATAGAGCTTGCCGAAGAAGACCGACCACTCACAACTTTCATCACCCCGCATGGACGTTACAGTTATTGCCGTGGCCCCATGGGATTCGCCGCTACAGGAGACGCTTTCTGTCTTCGAGGTGATATTGCTCTACAAGGTCTGGCAAACTGCGTGAAAGTGGTCGACGACATACTCGTGTACGACGAGGATTATATGGATCACCTCTGCCGTATCTACGAGGTACTCAACAGGTGCCGGAAGCACGGCATTACCCTAAATGCCGACAAGTTTGTTCTGGCCAGCTCTTCAGTTGACTTTTGTGGGTACACCCTCTCAGGGAATGGTATCGCAGCTGACCCGGAAAAGGTCCGCGCCATCACGGATTTTCCCACCCCTGCTAACCTGACCGACTTGAGGTCCTTCATAGGTCTCGTCAACCAGTTAGCAGAGTTTTCGTCGGACATCTCCGCAGCTGCTCAACCACTTCGCCCCCTGATGAGCCCCAAGAGGACATTCCTGTGGACCCCCGACCACGACAAGGCCTTCCAGCAAGTGAAACAGGCCCTGTCTCGTCCACCTGTCCTCGCCACGTTTGACCCAGCCTTGCCGACAGTTCTGCAGACAGATGCCTCACGCTTGTATGGCGTGGGATACGCCCTACTGCAGGATCATGGTGGAGGGCAGTTCCGGCTCGTGCAGTGTGGCGTGCTGGCAAGGAGCTCTGCATCCCTGATGCCTTATCCCGCTCTCCTGTCAGCCGCCCTACTCCAGAAGACCATGTACTCGACGCCGACCTCGCTCTTTCCGTCAGGACTGTGGTCACTCTCCATGCCGTCCAATCCCTTCGTTCGGACCTGTCACCAGATGACGACAAGGCAATGGAGGACCTTCGAACAGCGGCTCGAGATGACCCTTCCTACGTCCGACTTGTCGAGTGTGTGAGGAATGGATTTCCTAGCAACCGCTACGATCTTCACAACACCCTGCTCCCGTATTGGAAACTCCGCGATGAACTCTACTGCGACGGAGACCTTGTTCTGTACGGAGCACGTGTAGTTGTCCCTGCTGCATCACGTCCCCACGCCTTGGCTCGCCTTCACGACAGTCACCGTGGAGCTGAGGCCACCAAACGACGTGCACGACAGACTGTGTTCTGGCCCGGCATCAACTCCGACATCTCCAATGTCGTCCGTGCGTGTGAGCCCTGCCAAGTATTACAACCCAGCCAGCAGCAGGAACCCTTCATGAGTGACGACAACCCCACCCGCCCCTTTGAGTCTGTGTCGGCCGACTTTTTCTATGTGTCAGGAAAGTCCTTCCTCGTTATCGTCGACCGTCTCTCTGGTTGGCCGGTTGTCATCAAGTGCGGTAATGACACGACGTCTGCCGCCACCATCAGCAAGCTCCGCCACTACTTCCGTGACGTGGGCGTTCCTGTACGCCTGCGAACCGACGGAGGGCCTCAGTTCACAAGCCCGGACTTTGCTGTGTTCCTTGACCGATGGGGAGTCCGGCATGTGTTGTCATCGCCCCATTACCCGCAGTCCAACGGCCACGCTGAGGCTGCTGTCAAATCCCTGAAGCACCTCATCCTTAAGGTGGCCCCTTCTGGGAACATTGACTGCGAGGCCTTCGACAGGGGTCTTCTTGAACTCCGCAACACACCTAACTACACCGGACGCTCCCCTGCCCAGGTTTTGTATGGACGCCCCCTCCGTTCTTGTGTCCCTGCTCACCCTCAATCCTTCTCCAAGGAGTGGCAGGCCAAGACAGAGGATTGTGATCGCCGAGCCGCCGAACGTGTTCAGGACGTCGCCGCCCGCTACAGCGACCACGCCCGTTCTCTCCCCAGGTTGAGTGTCGGCACCCAAGTCCGTGTTCAGGACCCGACCTCCCTACGTTGGGACAAAGTAGGCGTAGTTATGGGTCTCGGCAGGTCACGGGACTACCAGGTGCGGTTACCCAGTGGTCGTGTGTGGTGGAGGAACCGCCGTTTTCTCCGCCCCGTAACAATGCCTTCTGCTGGCCCCGCCACCAGTGTTGAGTCCCATACCCTTCCCAGTGATGAAGTCCCTCGACGCTCAGAACGATCCAAAAGAAAAGGTCCGCTCAAGACTTTGCTATGAGCGTATAGGGGGGAGGGAGGTGTATGTATATTATGTATGCTGGATTATATATCATGTATGTATATTATGAATGTGCTCCATTTATGTATTATTTATTCAGCCTAGCTAGCAGCGTGTGGCAATGTTATTACCATATCCCACATGCTTAATTAATGTGCCTGGCGACGTATGGAAGCTGCTAATGTATCACTTGCCATACGTCGTCTATAGCAGTTGACCAAGGAGCCTAGCCGGGGAGAGTGCTGCTCCCCTTTGTGTACATACTCTTATCCAGTAAACCGAACCTACAAAACTATACAGGTGTTTGTGTTCTCTCCTGTATATAGAACTTATTATTCAGAACCTAACAACAGTGACATCCAAAATCATGTCAAAACCCTAGCCACAGTATTCGAAAGATTGTTGGCACACAATGTCAGGCTTAGCAAGAGAAAATGTTCATTTCTAGCTAAAGAAGTAACTTATCTGGGCTACAAAGTGAATGCAGAAGGGCTGAGACCTGTCGAAGATAAAGTAGGAGCCATAGTAAATTTACCTGCTCCAAAAAATGTCAGTGAATTGAAAGCTTTCCTAGGTATGATACAGCATTATTCAAGGTTCTTGAGTGGACTTTCATCAGTTTTAGCCCCTCTGCATGAACTATTGAAGAAAGGGATACCATGGAAGTGGAACAGTGCAACTCAGAAGTCATTTGAAGATTGTAAAGCTGCTCTGTCTAGTACTGATGTTTTGGTCCTTTATGATACCAGTAGAACACTAAAGCTTGCTTGTGATGCATCGGGCTATGGATTAGGTGCTGTCATAAGTCACATAATGGATAACGGTGAAGAAAGACCCATTGCATATGCCTCGAGAACTCTTACCCAAAGCGAGAAAAATTATGCACAAATAGAGAAAGAGGCTTTGTCTATCATATTTGGAGTAAAGAAATTTCACCAGTATCTATATGGGAGGAATTTTGTTTTAATAACTGATCACAAGCCTCTCTTGGCAATTTTGGGTCCTAAATCACCTGTTCCTACACTTGCTGCAGCAAGAATGCAGAGATGGACTTTGATATTGTCGGCATATGACTATGAGATACAGTACAGACGTTCAGATGATCATTCCAATGCAGATGCTTTGTCAAGGTTGCCAGGTAGTGGATCAAATGATGGAGTAGAGCCTAAGGTTTATGCTGTAACCATGATAGCAGAAGATTTTCCAGTCACCTCCGGAATGATTGCTCATGAAACTAGGAAAGATGTTGTATTGGGAAGAGTCCTGGAGTATACACTAAATGGATGGCCAGAGATTTGTCCATCCTTAGACTTTCAACCGTATCATTTAAGGAGATGTCAGTTATCAGTAGAACAGGGATGTATGTTGTGGGATATGAGGGTGTTAATTCCACAGTGTTTTAGAGGGCAAATTTTGAATGAACTGCATTTTGAACATCCAGGTATATGTGCTATGAAAGCACTGGCCAGAAGTTTTGTGTGGTGGCCTAAACTGGATGGTGAAATAGAAATGATGGTACGTGAGTGCTCTGTTTGTCAGAATGTTAGGAGTATGCCACCCAGCACACCTTTGAAAACCTGGAAATGGCCTACCCGTCCCTTCCAAAGAGTACACATTGACTTCTGTGATAAGGGAACAGACAAATTTCTTGTATTAATTGATAGTCATTCAAAGTGGATTGATGTTAAGCACATGTACAGTACTAATGCTGGTAGCACCATTGATGAATTAAGATTAATGTTTGCCAAACATGGAATACCAGAAGAGGTAGTTTCTGACAATGGTCCTCCATTCCAATCATCAGAGTTTAAAAACTTCATGAGATTCAACGGTGTAAAGCATGTACTGACCCCACCCTATCATCCTGCCTCTAATGGTGCAGCTGAGAGATCAGTTAGAATTGTAAAGGAAGCACTTTCCAAGCAGGTAATTCAAGGAAATGTAGGAAAATCAATGAAACACAGGCTAGCAAATTTCTTACTCAGATACAGAACCACGCCACATAGTGTGACAGGATGTACTCCTGCAGAGTTAATGGTGAAGAGACAGTTGAGAACAAGATTAAGTTTAGTTAAGCCAAGTCTGTTTGAAGTTGTAGAGAGGAAACAAGCTCAACAAAAAATGTATCATGATAAGAGTTCCAGTGAAAAAGTGTTCAAGGTAAATGATAGGGTGAGAGTTAGGAACATGGCTAAAGGTTATGGTACTGTACATGCAAAGTGGATAACTGGTGTCATTGACAAGGTATGTGGATCTAGGACATATTTAGTGAAATGTGGTAACTCTTTGAGGTATGTTCATGTGGATCACATCATTCAGGCACATGACGAGATGAATGTAGCACCAGGACATGATGATAAACTTGACACATTTTCAGATGATCATCATCATGATGATGTCAAAGATGATGTTTCCCAGCATCCACTCACTGTGTCAACTGATTGTAGTGATGATATGTCTGTCACTGATAATGCACAGAGTGCAAGTGAAACCCCTGTAAAACTTGATGGAGGGAATAGTCCTAGAAGATCAAACAGAGTTAGGAGACCTGTAATTAAATTAGACCTCTAATTATCTGAATTGTGAACAGGCCTTTCAAAACTGTTTAGTTAGGAAGTTATATTTGTTGTGTTCTATTCTCTTCTTCCCTGCCATATGTAATTCTGTAAGTTTTGTTTATTTAGGATTTGTAGCAGCCATGCTCTCTTTTGAAAGGGAAAAATAGTGTTATATATATGTATGTTTATATGCTGCCTTTATTGAATGTATATATTATATATTATGTTACTTCTTACGAAATGTGTTAGGCACGTTGTAACCAAGAACAGAGAATAAACAGCCAGCCAGAGAGACCATGTGACTCTTCATTATCCCATTAAATAACCCAAGATACTACATTAAGGAATGCCTTGTTGTTGCAGAAAATTTTGTCGGGTGTTGAAACGCCGTTTGGTCCTGTTGCGTACTGTATGTGGCCAGTTGTCAATTCTCTTTGTATGGGCACACAAATGTCATGATCGTGATGACGGCTAACCCGAAAACCTTAAGGATTCATATTACGCTCAAACGTCCACAAAACCTTCCGAGTCCCCCAGTGGAAACGTCCCCCGTTTTCTCTGTTTCCTTTCTCCCACAGTATTTTACCTTTATTTCCATCCAAGTGACTTGATACCAGAATTACCATACCCATGTGCCTAGACCCTCGACCATGCTACCAAAAGAATGTCCATGCTACCAAAAGAATAGGTGACGGAACTGAGTAAGAGTAAGACTAAGAGAAGTAAGTAAGATGAGGGTGGTGTAGACACAAAGTGGGAACCCGCGCCCTCACACAAACGTATGTACATGTACGTACTCAGGAATGAGGTAGGATACAAACTCACAATGCGCTTTCTGTATATATATTGTTGTACAGCGCAGTGCTTAGGAGTGACTAGGTGAGGAGAAACTTGCTCAGGGGTCTCGTAGGGTGAGGAGGTTTCTGAGGAAGCTGAGTGGTGAGTAGCTGTGAGAGATGTTGCTGGTCCAGTAGCCGAGTGTAGAATGGTCTCCCTCGATCGATCGATCGATGGGTGAAGTAAAGTATGAAGAAATCTTGATGCAGGTGGGTAGATTGGTGGTGCGGGAACTGGACTTGAAGAATAATGGTAGAATTTGGAGGGACTTGGGGTTGGTGGACAGTGCAGAAGAAAGCGAGGAAATTGGAAAATAGTAGTAGAATGCTAGGTCTTGGGGCTCAACCCAAGTGGTTCTGTTTTCTCATGTTTGTGTTTCAGCTAATTTTCGTCTTAGGTATTATATTTATGTCAGGTGTTTGTATGTTTAGCAAACATTGCAATTTTATGCCTTACATTTTCGGGTCTTATGTCCTAGCCAATGGTGAGGAGTCTAGGGCAGATACTTGTGTTTCTGCTAAGAACATCCCATCTTTTTATGATCTAATGTTGTAAGTGGTAGGGCTGCCAAGGTTGTCACTGGGGTAACGTTGCATCTTTCAATAGAGTGGAGTTGGTGTGGGTTCTAGGGCTCTTCTTTTACTGCTAGGGAACCACGAGTGTTCTCTTCTTCCCTCTTCTGTCTCTTCCATCCATTCTTTGATTGGTCCTGGCTCTATTTCTTCTAACTTTGTCCATATTCTTTTTGAGTGTTCGTGTAGGTAAACGTTTAGGGGTTCTATTTGCGCTCGTTGGTGTAGTTGACGGTTGGTGACTATGTCAGGATATCTGATGTTGTATACATCCCTTAGGGCTAAGTTTTGAATTGTCTGCAGTTTCTTTATGTTTGTTTGTTTTATTGCGTGTAGGGGAATTGGTGGATATACTAGTCGGGATTGGACAAAGGCTCTATATAACTTTAACTTGTTTTTTGCTGACAGGCTTCTGAAGCGTTTCAATTTAATTACCATGTTTCTGGTTTTTGCAAGTTTTTCGGTGATGAATGTTTTGTAGCCTTTTGTTGTTATCTTCAACCCTAGGACAGTGCCTTCCATGGCATATGGAATCCCTTTGTTGTCTACTATAATGGGGTCTTTTTTCCTTTTAGCGATTGGGATTATTTTGAACTTGATGGTGTTCGTTTGTATCTTCCACTTTTTTTTCGTACTGGTTGTTCTCTATTGCGTTGGCAGTATGTTTAGCCATTATTGCTGTTGATTTGCCGGGGTATGTGATGATTTGTGTGATATCGTCTGCAAAACTTATGTATTCACTGTAGGGAGCTGGTTCTGGTAGGTCTGCTGTGTAGATATTGTACAGCGTGGGTGAAAGGACACTGCCTTGGGGTACTCCACTTTTCAGTTTTATGGGTGGTCCTATATAGCTGCCAATTTGTATTTGTGTCGTGCGGTCGTCTAGGAAGTCACAGACGATTTTTTCTATTGGTTATGGAAGATTTAATTGAAGCAGTTGGAATTTTAATCCCAGGTGCCATACTTTATCGAACGCTTTCTTAACGTCTCTTAATACAATGTTGACTTGGTTTCTTTCTGCTTTCTTGTTGGCTGACGTTTCCGTGATTATGGCTAGTGCAGTATGTGTTCCCTTTTTTCAGTGAATCCATGTTGTCTGGGGTTTAGTAGTCCGTTTTCGCTTCTCTGTTTTCTGATTCTCTTGTTTATTGCCTTTTCAAATAGTTTTCCTATAACTTCGAGTAGGGAAATCGGTCTGTAGTTAATTACTTGAGTGTGGTCTTTGGCTGGTTTCGGTATGAATATGAGTTTTGCGTTTTTAAATGCATCAATGAAGTATCCACTTGCCAAAGCGGAGTTAAATATTTCAAGGATGCCTTGTGTGAAGTTGTTGGGTAGGTATAGGATCATATTTCTTGTGATTTTGTAAATCCTGGTGCTTTTTCTTTAGTGTGTCTGATGTAGTGTAGCAGTTCTCCTTCTGTAATTGGTTCTATCGGATTGAGCCTGGTTTTGTCCACCACATGGTATGGGGTTATCCTGTGTATCATTTCAGCCATTTCTCTGCAGATGTGATTTTCGTGTTCCTCATCAAATTCCTCATTTTCTTCTTCTGATATTTGAAATACTTTTTTCCATTCTCTCCTGTATGCGGATTCTATCTCTTTTTCTTCAAAGAGTTTTTTCCCGTTTTGGTCTTTTATGTACTTTTGTTGAGGCTTGTCGTTTCCTGGAATTTTGTTTACGTTCTGCCAGAAGTTCTTGTCATTTCTTGTGATATCCAGGTTGTTTATTAGTTCGTTCCATATCTGTTGGTGTGCTATCAGGCTTTCATCTCTTAACTTTTGTTGTATTTGCCTTAAGTTTCTAATAAGCTCTGTTGTTGGTGGATAGTTTTGTATATACATCATTATGTTATTGTATTGTACTTTGAGCATTCGCAATTCATGGGATGTCCTGATGTGTGGTAGCGTTCGATATGTTGTGATTGGTATGTTGTTCTCTATTGCCTTTTTGATGTTACGTATAAGGGTATGTTTCGTTGTCAATATCTTCTAGTGTTTTGCCTTGGAGATCAGGGATCTTAACTTGTTCTAGTTGCTTCCTGTAGCCTTCCCAGTCTGCTTTTTGCATTTGGAAACGTGAGGTTGTTGGTACTTGGATTGGGCTTGTGGATAGTTTTATTATCATTGGAATGTGGTCGCTGGTAGTTAGTGGTCCTTGTTTTATATGGTAATTCAGGAATGCCTTGTTATTGGTGAAGACTTTGTCTGGGGTTGTTGTTTTGTTATTGCCAATGAATGTGGTGAAGTGTGGTCCTAGGTGGATCACTTCCCTGTGTTCATTATGGTATGCAGTGCAGTGCCCACCCTGTACCTGTTTCCGTGGCCGAATATTGGATGTCTTGGGTTCAGATCTCCTATTATATATGTTGGGCAGTTGGAGTTCAATAGTTTTATCAAGTTTGGGGCCGGCAGGTAGTTTCGTCTTGGCGGTAAATATGCTGTGGCTATTGCTATTTCTCCTAGTGTGGTAGTTATTTTGATTCCCAGGAATTCGTCCTGGAATTCGTCGATGATTTGATGTTTGAGACTGTGTTTTACAGCAATAGCCACGCCATCATTAAATTCTTATGTTTTATTTCTTTGGTATGTTGTATATCCAAATATTTTTATTTTCTTGGAATTTGAATTGCCGTGACTATTTATTAAAATTATGTCCGGATCAATGCTGAGGTATGTGTTTGCAAGGTTGTTTTTGTTTGTTTCCCAGTTGCGGACGTTGTGTTGTAAGATGGTAAGTGTTCTGGGTTTGTCGTTATTCAGTGTGTTTTGATTTTTTGTTTCTTGTTTGTTGTGCGGGTGGCGATCTCTTGTCCGGAACCAGTCCGTTACGGATTCTTTGGAATTTCCATTGTTCTTCTTTTTTGAAGTTGTGTCTCCTTATTTTAATCCTTTGGTTTATCAGGTAGGCTTCCACTAGTGCTTCAGAGTATTTGTCGTTAGAGTAGGTCCATTTTAGTTCTTGTTTCGTTATGGCTTGTATAATGTCTGGCATCGTTTTGCATTCATTAGGGATAAATATTTTGGTCACACCAGTGAAGCTGTAGTTCACAGTCGTCTGCACATTCTAAAGTCAGTGTAGGGTTTCGTGATATTAATGTTGTCTAGCACTCAGGATGGATGGAAACTCTAAGGTAGTTTTCTTTTATAATATAAGTTATATGGTAGACAGTCTGGTGCTGGAGGTGCCGTGTGGTGAGGAGCTGCTCAGTAGACACGTTCGGTGAGTAGGGTGTTGAAGGAGGTAGATGTGCAGGAGCTTCGTTAGAGAAGATGTTGCCTGTTGCTGGCCTCCTGGTTGAATGAAATGTTAACAGCGTGGAGCTTGCTGGAGGAGGTGTTGCGTGTTCAGGAACCGAGAGCAGAATAAGAGCTGGTTGGTGAGGAAGCTCAGAGAAGGACAGCTGGTGGGTCGCCAGGCTCGCTGGCGGGAGCGAGGACCGCCAGGCAGGCGGAGGAGAAGCGAGGGCCGCCAGGCAGCGGGGGAGGAGGTGTTGTTGTTTTAACGGGCCGAGTTTTCTCTTTTCAATAATTTACCATCCAGCTATTCTTTTCTGTTAGTATTCTATTTATTCATATACTTATATGTTCTGTGTAGTACTCTTTCCAATGAGTACCCTGTTTTATATACTTATTCTTATGTATTCTTGCTCATATTCTGATATGTTCTTTATCTCTATATACCTTATATTCTTATATAAGTAACTCTTATGCTTCTCTACTTATGTTTTCCAAGTCAATGTTCTTTCTTTTCATTTCCTTTCATATATATTGTATTCTCAGTTTCAATGTTCTCACCTTTCTGAAGTATACTTTGTTTTATGTCTATTCTTATACATGGGTTAGTCTGGGGAACCATGTTATTCTTTGTACAACACTTTTTATACTTACAAAGGGTAGCTGCCACCACCCAGACTTTTCATTATATAACATAACTCATGGAAAGTTGTTGGGTAGTGTGGTAGATGTCTAGGCACGTGAGTAAGTATTATTTTCTGGGAACCAATGTGTAGAAGGAGTAGAGTGGTGATACTCGTAGTTGACTAGTTCAATATTTTATTAACAAATGAGTGGAGAAGATACATCTTAAATTTACTCAGGCTAAGCAGAACCGCAATTAACTTATTAAATCATCAAACA
Organism: Homarus gammarus; assembly: GCA_958450375.1. NCBI lineage: Eukaryota > Metazoa > Arthropoda > Malacostraca > Decapoda > Nephropidae > Homarus > Homarus gammarus. Next base: position 437,893 of record CAUDMG010003354.1, read on the forward strand.
CTTCAAGAGCTTATTACCTCATTCAACACCTCCAAATACTCATTACTTTATTAGACAATTGGGATATCATTACCTTGATACATGAGATTCCGTACTATTATTCACAAGCCATCACTGGACCCTCAGGTCTTACTTTAACAAGTAACAAATTACCTCTCCACTTCTTGATTAGAGCATGATACTCTCAGGTTATTCTTTCATGGGTACTATAGATGAATACATAACACACTGGGCAGTTCCACAATTAGTAACATACCATACTTCTTATCATTTCACAAGGAACCACCTGGTACCTCGAACTCTCATTCAGGGGTTCAATACTTAACCTGGGATGACTATATTTCTGCTAGTCATCCCTAAGCATGGATATTAATACGGCTCCATACATATAACCAAGAACAGTAGATAGACCATGATCATATGACGGAGTCAGTGGGCCAGAGTTGTTTACAGGCTCATCGCTAGCTCGGAGCGCCTGGCCCGGGAAAAGTTGACTCTTGGCGGTGGGCCGTGGCGTCTGCCAAGGAATCTCGCCACTTTAAAGACGTCTTTCGAGAGACATCGTGCCCATCGGCGGCTCCCGAACCTCAGGAGTGTTGCTAACCCCCACAACAGCGTCTGGGGACGTGGAGGAGAAATCACAGAGGGAGTGAATATTTAACTTCACTATACAAAACATACGTCTGGCACCGGTTCAGACGATAGCTAGATCTCTACTTTACTTGACTCAATTGGCACTGAAGGTACTATGTTAAAACATGAACACTGATATTCACAAAAATGACTAAGTTAAACTGAGTTAACATGGCGGCGTGGAACACACGTGAACATACCTGGAGACGTGGAGGAGAAATCACAGAGGGAGTGATTTTTCCTCGCGCGCCTGCATATATACGGGCCTGAGGGCATATTCCTACTAGAAAGACTAATTTTACTAACAATAGACCCTCTATTCACAGTAGTTGTTGGACACCTAGCTGTGACCGCCAGTGTCACAGATCAGGCAAATTTTCTACATCTATATTTATGATTTAATCAGAGATTGAGTTTGTCAGTAAAGAGGTGAATTGAAGTTATATATGCGTTCGCAACTCTATTGGCCTGACCGCAAACCACATCCCAGGTCAAACGGCCGTTAAGTCTTGGAGAATTTTGAGTTTGACAGGAACTGTTCAGAAGATTAATGACTTTCTTATATAGACAACTGACACTAACTAAACTATGAACATCAGATTCTCTGATGTCGGGGCGACAAAATAATATAACTTCAGTAGCGATCAGACTCATGGGTATCCCTACGGACGACCTAAAATACGCCTCTCTAACTGGCAAACTCAACACTCGCTTACTTGACACGTCTTACTAACAATAAGGACAGTTGAAGCGTTCAACACCACTCACAATGGATCTTGAATGTTCCAACTGTAAACAGACATATCTAAGTTGACTCAAAACAAAGGTGTTCCCTCTCACATTCAAATTCATTATATAGAGAGTTCGGATAAGGGAGGACTGAGGCGTCTCGAAGTGATGAGACAACGGACTCCTCAGATGGAGGACTCAAAATAAAGCAGAGGTACATGTTTTGTGGGCTATTGAGCGTAATATGAATCATTTGATTTTGGCGTTAACTGACGTGTATGACCGTGGTCGTTACATTGTGTATTCAAGAAGAGAGGCTGGAGTGAATCTCAATGGAGAGACAGAGCTTATATACCCAGCAGCCGTGAGTCATCTATGAGTCATGGTGGGAAAACCCGAGAAAGTCGCCGGTCTTTGGCTCCGTTGCTAGGATACTGTGGTGTAGGGGTATCGAGATATTAATGTTGTCTAGCACTCAGGATGGAAGGAAACTCTAATGTGGTTTTCTTGTATAATATAAGTTATATGATAGACAGTCTGGTGCTGGAGGTGCCGTGTGGTGAGGGGCTGCTCAATAGAGACGTTCGGTGAGTAGCGTGTTGAAGGAGGTAGATGTGCAGGAGCTTCGTTAGAGAAGATGTTGCCTGTTGCTGGCCTCCTGGTTGAATGAATGCTGACAGCGTGGAGCTTGCTGGAGGTGTTGCTTGTTCAGGAAGATGGGCAGAATGAATCTCAATGGAGAGACAGAGCTTATATACCCAGCAGCAGCCGCCAGTCCTCTATGAATCATGTTGGGAAAACCCAGAAAGTCGCCGGTGACTAGTTTCGTTGCTAGGCTACCGTACCATCTGGTGTCAGCTCTCGCTTGGTTGCTAGGAGACGGCAGCGCGTCGGAACGAGATACGCAGTTGTAGGGGAGACGTCCACTACAATACGCCCCCTCCCCTCCCGGCGCGGCGGGAGGCTGGATGTTGTCCGGGTTGTGTCCCACACATAACACATACCGGGCAGGTGTATGTACGACTCGACCGCTAGGTGTAACAACTCCGTCCAGTGACACAAAACCTGTGGGAGAATTAGGAGGAGAAAGAGGGTTTGGGATTAGAGGAGGTTGTACAAGCAATGGTTGTTGTGCTCCTGCTGCTGCAGGGGCTGCGTCAGGAGGAGGGTCCATGGCAGGAGCAGGTTCTATGATAGAAGGGAGGTCTATTACAGGTTCAGGTTCTATGACAGGAGGAGGGTCTATGACAGGAGCCGGTTCTATGATAGAAGGGAGGTTTATTACAGGTCCAGGTTCTATGACAGGAGCAGGTTGTACATGAGGGTGAAAAGAGGGTGCCCAGAAATGTCGTGGGCGTGGTGTTGCTGCCGGTGGTAACTGCCGGTAGACTGGTGCAGGCGTAGTTTGTTGATGGTGCTGCTGGGCTGGGGGCCCGACGGGTAAGGCGGCCGGTTTGACTCGGTCTATGCTGACGGTGTCATGTCTGCCATTCCGGATAATTGTCAGGAACTTTGCTGAACGGGTAACCACCTGGAAGGGTCCATCGTAGGGGCGTTGTAATGGGTTGCTGTGAGCATCATGCCTGACGAAAACATACTCGGCTGTGAGTAGTGCAGGAGGGATGTGTTCAGGGCGCCGAGTAGGCTGGCGTGGAGCAGTAGCTCTGAATGCAGAAACTGCTTGTCGTAGCTTTTGGAGTAAGTCGTGACGAACGGCTGGAGTGGTTTGGTTGGGATCAGGAGGGAGTGAGAAATCCCCGGGTAGCTGAAGGGGCTCGCCTAGTGTCGGATCTGCTGGGCTACAGTCCATATCCTCCTTGTGTGACGCACGGATGACGAGGAGCACTAAGGGAAGCGCATCAGTCCAGCTGTAAGGGTCGTGCTGTGCCTTGAGTGCGTCCTTCAGCTGCCGGTGAAAACGTTCTACCATGCCTTTGGCTTGAGGGTGGTATGCTGTAGTGCATTGTCTAGACGTGCCGAGGAACTGTAGGAGGTGCTGCCAGAGTTGTGACTCAAACTGTACTTCTCGGTCAGTGATTACGGTTGCGGGGGGGGGGGGGGCCAAAACGGGAAACCCAACCGGACATGAAGGCGCGGACAGTAGTCTCTGCTGTAGCATTGGGCATGGGAATTGCTTCTGTCCAGCTGGTGAAACGGTCGATGCAGGTGAAGATGTTGGTGCTACCGTAGGATGATGGTAGAGGTCCCACGATGTCGAGGTGTACTACTTGAAAACGTCCTTTGGGAATAGGAAAGGCTTGTAAGGGGGCCCGTATGTGACGATGTATTTTGGAGGACTGGCAGGCCAGGCACTGGGCAGCCCATTTCTTAGTATCAGACTTGATGCCGGGCCAGACGACACGTTGCGTGAGGAGGCGCTGGGAGGCCCGCACACCCGGGTGGCTGAGACCATGGATGCGGTCGAAAACAGCGCGGCGGTGGACGTGAGGCACGAACGGTCTAGGCTGTCCACAGGATATGTCGCACCACAGTTTTATCTTTGTGCCAGGAACAGGGAGTTCTTGGAGTATGAGGCCTGAGGGGGATGTCTTGTATGCTGCCAGGTCTTCGTCTTTCTCTTGAGCCGCGGCTAGCTGCCCATAATCAATGGGTGGAGATGAGGGAAGAATGGTGGATATACAACGAGAGAGGGCGTCGGCGATCTCGTTGTGGCTGCCTTTAATGTGTTGGACGTCGCTGGAGAACTCCGAGATGTAAGCCAAGTGGCGCAGGACACGAGGTGTATGTGACTGGGAAGCTGAAGCGAAGGCGTGGACGAGGGGCTTGTGATCAGTGAAGATGGTGAACTGACGGGCCTCGAGGAAGTGCTGGAAATGTCTGACAGCCAAGTATATGGCCAGGAGTTCTCGATCAAAAGCGCTGTACTTGAGGTGTGGTGGTTGAAGCCGTTGTGAGAAGAAAGCAACGGGCATGAAAATTCCGTTGATCTCCTGCTGTAAGACGGCGCCCACTGCAGTAGAAGAAGCGTCTGTTGTGAGAGTGGTCCGGGCGTTAGGTGCGGGGTGGGCCAGGAGGGTGAGGCGTGTGATGTGCTGTTTGATAGTGGTGAATGCCGTAGTAGCCTCTTGAGTCCACATGAGAGACTTGTGAGACTTCTTTGGGCGCCCCTTGAGAAGGTCGTGTAGGGGGGCTAGGACGGTGGCAGCTTTGTCAATGAAGCGGTGGTAGTAGTTGACTAAACCCAGGAATTCTCGGAGTTTCTTCGCCGTTTCAGGTTTGGGGAACTCCCTAATCGCGGTTATCTTCTGTGGTAGGGGTTGTATGCCACTGGGCGAGACTCTGTGACCGAGGAAATCGATGGCCGAGGTTCCAAAGACGCACTTAGCAGGATGAACTTTCATGTTGTTGTTCTGCAGGCGTTGGAGAAGGAGTTGTAGGTGGTGGCGGTGCTCGGCAGGCGTCGAAGATGCGACGAGGATGTCGTCAATGTAGACGGTGACAAAATCGAGGTCACAAAGCATATGGTCCATGAACCTCTGGAAAGTCTGTGCTGCATTGCGTAAGCCAAAACTCATGAAAGTGTACTCGAAGAGTCCGAACGGAGTGGTGATGGCTGTCTTCTGGGTATCTGCCGGTGCTACTGGGATCTGGTGGAAGGCACGCTCCAAGTCGATCTTCGAGAAGATAGTCTTGCCATGAAGTTTGTGGTGAAAGTCCTGGACATGCGGAATAGGGTACCTGTCAGGTTTGGTGACGAGATTCAGGGCTCTGTAGTCGCCACACACCCTCCACTCGCCGGGTGTTCGCTTAGGAACCATGTGAAGAGGCGATGCCCAGGGACTCCTTGAAGGGCGAATGATGCCGTCTTGCAGTAGTTTGTTGAATTCTACTTTGGCTGTGTACAGGAGCTCAGGGCGCAGGCGTCGAGGGCGTGAAAAGTCTGGTGGTCCTTTGATTTCGATGTGGTGGAAAATTCCCGATGTAGGTGGTGGGGGTAGGGAGACTCGCGGTGAGAACAGCTCCTTGAATTCGTCGAGCAGGGAGGAGAACTCGTTGGAAGGCGCAAGACAGGTGATAGTGTCCGTGTGTCTGGCAAGAGAACCCTGGATCTTGCGTGCTGTAGGCTCATGGATGAGGCATAGATGACTTGGTTTGACGCTGAGCTTGTGGAAGGTGAGGAAGTCGAAACCAAGGATGGGTTGAGACACGTCTGCTATCACGAATAACCAACGCAGAGTCTTGGGCAGACCGAGGTCTAAGGCGAGGGTGCGTACACCGTAGGAGGCGATGGAGGTACCGTTGGCAGCGAACAGGTCATACGAGGGTTGCTTTGACTTGTCTCGTAGTGAGGGAGGGATGAGGCTGACCGATGAACCGGTGTCGATGAGGAACTTCTTGCCGGAGGTGCAGTCGGTGACGTGCAGTACTGAGACGCCTGGAGGGAGGGACGCTGAGGCGTCTACCAGCCTCCGGTGTTGCCGTTTCCCGAATAGGTGCAATAGGGATCACAGTTTCGAGAATTGCGGCCGAAAGTCTGGTGATACCAGCTGAGGGTAAATTTGTTGTGCTGGGGGTTGGCTGCTGTGTGTCGGAACTTGTAGGGCGTGGTGTGTGAGTCAGGAACTGGCGCAGCAGCGGGTATGGAGGAGCAGAACTGCTCAATGGTGTCCATCCTGCTGTTCAAAATTTGCAACAGGTCCTTGATGTCTTGTGAGGTATTGCTCGGCTGAGGGGTGTTAACCCGGCTTACAAGTTCGATGGTAGGTACTGGTGTGACCGTGGCGGCAAGGGGTGCAGCAGCGCACTCGTTAAAAATTCTATCTGCCGCGGTTGCATATAGTTCCGGTGTCGTAGAGTAATCTACTGCGGACAGGATGTTGCGTACTTCTGTGGGTAGCTTTTGTGCGTGAAGCTGGCGCAGGATAGAGTCGGGGAGTCTGTCTGTGTGACGGGAGTTCAGCCGACACATCTCCTCCCAGAGACGTCCCGGGGTTGAGTTCCCGAGGGAGGTAGAGGATAGATCTTGCAGGAGATTGGGGCTGGTCTGTTGATAACACGTCTTCAAGGCAGCCCGCAGGGTAGCGAATTTGTTGTCATCTGGAGGGTTGGAAATGGTTTGTGAGACCCGCGTGGCCACTTCCGTGGGCAAGGCACAGAGCAGGGCGCAATACTTTTGCTCGTCGGTCGCTCGTGAGCCGGCGAGGGCTGCTTCCACATGGTCTAGCCAGTCCTCGACGTTGTGGTTGAAAGTCGGCAGAGAGATCCGTCCGTCCTCCATCCTGTGTGAGTGCTTATCTCCCGGAGTCACCATTGTAGGGGTATCGAGATATTAATGTTATCTAGCACTCAGGATGGAAGGAAACTCTAATGTGGTTTTCTAATATAATATAAGTTATATGATAGACAGTCTGGTGCTGGAGGTGCCGTGTGGTGAGGAGCTGCTGAGTAGAAGACGTTCGGTGAGTAGCGTGTTGAAGGAGGTAGATGTGCAGGAGCTTCGTTAGAGAAGATGTTGCCTGTTGCTGGCCTCCTGGTTGAATGAATGTTAACAGCGTGGAGCTTGCTGGAGGAGGTGTTGCTTGTTCAGGAAGATGGGCAGAATGAATCTCAATGGAGAGACAGAGCTTATATACCCAGCAGCAGCCGCCAGTCCTCTATGAATCATGTTGGAAAAACCCAGAAAGTTGCCGGTGACTAGTTTCGTTGCTAAGCAACCGTACCATCTGGCGTCAGCTCTCACTTGGTTGCTAGGAGACGCCAGAGCGTTGGAATGCCATATGTAGTTGTAGGGGAGACGTCCACTACACCATCTTTATTTCTGAAATTAAAACTACAACTTTACTTTCACATACTCAAATATAGTATGCTTTAAATACATCCCAAACATACTTAAACTTTATAAGTAACAGTTAAACAAAAAGCAAAAACGACATATAGGATAGGGAAAAAGTAAGAAAGTGTAAAAAATTAGGACCATCTTTATTTCTGAAATGAAAACTATAACTTTCTACAAAGTAACTTTTCTTGTTTTTTTGTTGGCAAATTCTTCATTGACATTGTCAAAAACTATTTCATCTGTCAATTGTTGCTCTATAGACAGTATGGCAAGATTTCTCAACCGCAAGGTGCTCATAGTAGATCTTAAGTAATTCTTGATCAGTTTTAGTTTCGAACTTTTCTAGGGCACTTAAGATTTTTGAGAAATGTTTCTTTACAACACTTACAGCTTCTCCCCTCGCACTCCACCGAGTTTCTATTATGCACTTGACACTTTGACCAGTGACTGAAATTAGAACATCCCAGCGATGGGTTGATGAAGAAAAAATACAAACAAACGTTCCACACATCCAAAAAAGGTAACAGAATTCACAGCAACAGAAGCTGTATGAACACCCGCCAAATTCAGCGAGTGATTTGTACAAGCGACAAATTCTGCTTTTTTATTAATTTCCTTGATACGTTTCTGAACACCAGTATGAACACCAGCCATCACCGCAGCAATATCATATGCTTGCCCTCTACAATTTTGAATATCAGTTCCGTCTTTCTTTAATTTTTCCAAAATCATCATTGAAATATTCTCGGCGGTTTTACCTTTTGTTTCAATGAAATCGACAAATGATTCCACAACCTTCACTTTATCTCCATCGATCATAACATAGCGTAAAACTTGGCTCGTTTGATCCTTATGTGAAATATCAGGAGTGCTGTCGAATATCATGGAAAAGTACTTAGCTTCTTTTACTTGCTTGATGACTTTGCTTCTTACGTTTTCTCCCAAAATTTCTATAAACTCGTTCTGAATAGTAGGAGACAGATAGGAAGTAGCAAACTTGTTTCCCAGCTGGATTCTTATTAGATGTTCACGAAGCACTGGATCATATTTCGCCAACAAATCAACTAACTCTAAAAAATTTCCTCTATTTTCCGTTGCTTCAGTCTCGTTTCTCTCATAATTCATTCCTTCTCGGTGGCCTCGTAAAACCAAATTCTGTTTAGCTAGGAATCTAATAATATCAAGCAATCTTGAAAGGATTTCCTTCCACTTTTTCACTTGGCTTTCAACAACTTCTTGTTCTTTTTTATCAATTGTTGCTCCACGAGCAATCCTAATTTCCAACTCCTTCCATTGTGTGAAATTCCGAACGTGAGCTGCACTGGATTCGTGCTCAGATATTCTAGGATTCAGTTTCCACCATATGTTGAATCCATCCTCAGAATTAAATTTTGAGTTACTTCTGTCTGAAAACAGTTTGCAACAAAAGCAGTAAAGAGCTTCCTTGGAAAGGGAGTACACCATCCATGATCTCAACATTCTTTCACCATTTGGCAGAGTTTGAAAAAACCATTCGCGTGTTAGTTTTCTAGTTTGTCCTTTGGTTGACACACCTTCACGAATTACTTCACCAAAATCAGAATCTAGATTTTGAACCACAGACGCACCTTGACGTACCAGAAAGATCCGTGTGTCATTGCTAATCTTGCTTGGCCATAGGCCAACATCTTTTATGTCCACTCTGTCCACAGCTGGTCCCGGAATATTTTCTTCTTCATGTTCTTCATCACTTGAAGGAGTTGAAGTTGACGAATCGCTTGAAGTTGAACTTGAATCCCTTGAATTTGATAATGATTTGGTTTCTATACGACTGATGTATTTTAAGAGTGCCCCTTTTTCTTGTTTAATACTTCCTCTCTTGCCTTTCTCTTTTTTCTATACGCAGCACCACTTTCTTTAGCTCGCTTCATCTGGGGACAGAGTGATAGAAGTATAAAACATTAATTTTTCGAGAAATAAATTCACACTGCATGTTTAAGATTAAAAGAAAAAAAATTGAAAAAAATGACGAGAACTTTAGATAAACGTGATGAAGCTAAATATCACAAGTCACAAATTCTACACTTTTGACAAATAACACATTAAGAAAAAAGCTCTGTGTAGCAAAACAATGCTTTTGTGAATTTACAAAAAAAATTCAAAATGTATTACGTACATTATTTATTATTACGGCATTAAATAATATAAAAAAAACGCTATTCCAAAAGTAATATGCATAGGAAAACATTTTTTCTTAAATAGCATATATATATATATATATATATATATATATATATATATATATATATATATATATATATATATATATATATATATATATATATATATATATATATATATATATATATATATATATATATATATATATATATATATATATATGCACAATAACCACTGGAGAAAGGAAAGACAAGCAGCAAGTACTTTCGTTTAATACATTGTAGTGGACGTCTCCCCTACAAACTGAGTATGGCATTCCAATGTGCCGCCTTCCCTAGCAACCAACCAGATGTTACCGTATCTTAGCAACGGAACTAGTCACCGGCTACTTCTCGGGTTTTCCCAACTTGACTCATAGCGGCTGCTGCTGGGTATATAAGCTCTGTCTCTCCATTGAGAATTCACTTGAGAACTGAACCTCGGCGAGGTAGGTTCTCCCTGCTCCCGAGGTACCACGTGACCATGTTCACCTTCGACCAGGCGAAGGTCGTTAGACTGTATCCAGTCAAGCGCCCTTCGCGCAAGGAACTCAATCTCCTTGTCCTGAGGAAGTTTTTTGACTCCTTCGGAATCACGGGGGTGACAGGGGTCGTCCGCAGTGACAGCGGTGGCCTTATCGTCACCTTCGCGGAGTGGGGAGAGGCCCAGCAATTGGAAAACGTAAGACGAATCAATGGGTAGCACAGCTGCCCTGGTTGGCTTCCCAAAGGAACTTCCTAGCTCCGTTTTACTGGGTTGGGAGAAAATCCCAGTAAAACCGTACCAGCAAAGACCTACTCGTTGCTACAAATGCCAGAAGTACGGCCATCTGGCGCGGAAGTGTCGTGCTCGGGAGGTGTGTTCAAGCTGCGGGACACTCGGGCACATTGACGCTAACTGCTTGGAGGCCGCAAAGAAGTGCGCAGCTTGTGGTGGCCCTCACTCCTCCTCCGACCGGGAGTGTCCCAAGTGGAGGGAGGAGTGCAGGGTGGCCAAGCTGCAGACTAAAGAAAGACTGAGCTACAAGGAGGCCCTCCTTGTAGTGAAAAATCAAGAAAAGAAAAAGCAAGACAAGAACAAGCAAGACAAGAACAAGATCAAGGAACCCGATAACATTACACTATCTTTAACATCGCTTATTGACGTGTATGAGAATATCCTAGAAGAAGACCAGGAAGAAGAAGAATGGAAAGTAAAAAGCAAAAGAAGAAACAAGAAAAGAAAGAAGTCCAACCAATCAACCAATCAGCTTCGGCCGAAATAGCCTAACGGCGAAGAGGCCAGAAATCCCCAACAACTTTGATTGAGAATTCATTCTGACCATTCTTCTTGAACTAGCAACACCTCCTCCTCCGCCGCTGCCTGGCTGTCCCTCGCATCTCCTCGCCTGCCTGGCGGTCCTTGCTCCCGCCGGCGAGCATGGCGACCCACCAGCTGTCCTTTCCTGAGCTTCCTCACCAACCAACTCTCATTCTGCCCATCTTCCTGAACAAGCAACATCTCCTCCAGCAAGCTCCACGCTCTTAACATTTCATTCAACCAGGAGGCCAGCAACAGGCAACATCTTCTCTAACGAAGCTCCTGCACATCTACCTCCTTCAACAAGCTACTCACCGAACGTCTCTATTGACCAGCTCCTCACCACACGGCACCTCCAGCACCAGACTGTCTGTCATGTAACTTATAATATACAAGAAAACCACATTAGAGTTTCCATCCATCCTGAGTGCTAGACAACATTAATATCTCGATACCCCTACAACATCCTCTGCCTGAGGATGTATTAAACGAAAGTACTTGCTGCTTGTCTTTCCTTTCTCCAGTGGTTATTGTGCATATATTCTTCATGGTGATGTGAAGTTTCTGCATATATATATATATATATATATATATATATATATATATATATATATATATATATATATATATATATATATATATATATATATATATATATATACATGCATGCAAGTAAATCACTGTAGGTGCGCGTGATCTAGGTATATGCTGAAAACCACAAGGAAAGAAAACACATTCCTGCACAGCTAAAAACCTGGAACGTCAATGTGGCATTTAAAAACTCATGCACTGTTAAACAAATGTTAATCAAGAACTCCCCCAACAACACAATTGGTTGCATTTATAAAGTTCCTTGCAAGGAATGTAATATGTTTTACTTAGGCCAGACAGGCAAAGATCTTGCAACTAGAATTAAACAACACAAATACAGTGTTAGGACAGGCCAGGAATCCAATGCTCTGTTTGTTCATTTGAGGGATAACAAGCATTGCATTGGCTGGGATAATGCCTCCTCAATATTACCATGTAATTCAATTGATAGTAGGAACATCATAGAATCTAGTCTTATTAAACATACCGAAGCATTCAACATGAATTTGAGTAACGGCATGTACAAGCTGGACAATTTTGTAATTAAGAAGATTTGTGATCAGGTGAGAAGGCGGGTCACTTGACCATCTGACCTGACCACCAACCGTTGTGTGCTATTTAAAGATTAGTAGGGTCATTACCTAATACCTGACCATTGTGGACCTGGTCTCACCCTTCTCTGTATATATACACCTTGATTTGTATTACTCTCTCTAGTCTGTACTCACCCCTGAAGATGTGAATTACACGAAAGCGCTTGGGAACTTCGTGTTTTCTTCTTTCCTTGTGGTTATCAGCATATATATATATATATATATATATATATATATATATATATATATATATATATATATATATATATATATATATATATATATATATATATATATATATATATATATATATATATATATATATATATCTTGATAAAATCACACGGGAAAATGGAAACAACGGAGTACCTTAGCTTTCGTCTTTATTCAAGACATCTTCAGAGGCAACTGGATTACATGGACAGAGAGAGGCTTAAATATACAGGGTGACCTAAAAACATGAGGTCAGGTCAAAATGATGACATCCACTAATCCCCACACCAACACACACGTAGAGGAGCTTAAGAGAAGGGTGGTGACGTGACTAGTCAAGCCAGGTCAGAAAAAAGGGGACCCACAAAATAACTATCATACATCTAGATCAAAGGTTTTTAAAGCATTTTTAACCTTGGGCCACTGACAAATAAATTTATGTATCATATTATCAGTTTTGAACTGACCATCACTAAGGTTTATTGATTTTAATTCCTTAATCAAACTAGCTTCAAGAAGAAGTCTTTCTGTGACACAAGATGATTTGAAAACTTCTAAGCTTTTTTCCCAAGCAATGGGGTGATTATTATTCCTAACATGAACGAACAAGGCACTGCTTTCAGATGCAGTTCTAATATTATACTTATGTTGTTTGATTCTGAGCTGCAGTGTTTTTCCTGTCTGACCTACATAATTACAATTACATTTGCTACATGGAATACAATAAACACTACCATTTACATTCAAACTTGGAGTATTCCTTATTAACATATTAGTAATGGTTGAGTCATACTTGAAAACAACATTAATATTTAGAAGCTTGAGGGACCGAACTAACGGGACAAATTCATTACGATAGGGCAGAGTCAAAATATTCTTAAGTGTAGGAACTTGTCTGGTTTGAGAGGAATGAAAGGATTTTTTAGCCCTATTAAAACAACGATCAACAAACACAGAAGGGTACCCAAGTTTATGTGCAATAGAACGAATGTGTTTCAATTCATCGTCAATTGTGCAGAAATGAAGTGAATTGCTTGTAACTGGTGGATTGGTCGGCTGTACATGAACTGATATGACCCGAGACTGCATGGTTTTGCAGCTACTGGGGACGTTAATCCTTCCCTTTGTATCGGCGGCAAGTTAATCCTCGTCGTGTCTGACCTAACACCTGACCCACACCACATGAGCTCACTGGCGTACTTGTTTGAAGTTGTTTCCTTAATCTTCAACAGGTTACAGGTTGTGTGTGTGGCGGGGGGGGGGGGGCACATAGCAAGGGTGTAGCTCATGACGTGGCCGTGATGATGTGGGTCAGGTGTTAGGTCAGACACGACAAGGATTAACTTGCCGCCGATACAAAGGGATGGATTAACGTCTCCAGTAGCTGCAGATATGGGTGATGAGCAGACCCAAAAGTGCCGCCGCCCGGGGAGGACCGCCCCCCCCCCCCGCCCCCCCTAGCTACGCTAGTGAGGTCCTGCCTCTCTACTGTACTTTGGGTGGATGTTTCAATCATCTGTGACTTTGCCTTGTCAGCTTCGTTTGTTTCGTGTACTGTTGCGGCTGGTGTTTGCTCCGTTGCTCCTTTTTCTTCTGCGTTGACTGTCTCCTGTGGTGCATCTGGGTTGGTTAAGCGGGACGCTTGTAGCACAAATCCGGAAGCTGGGTTGGCTGGGAAACTCATTGTTGGGAGATTGTTTCTTCCAAGCATTTTGTTCATTTCTATTTCGAACGTGCCTGGGTTCCCTATGTTCATTATGTGAGAGTATAATAGGCAGATGAGCACTTTGTAGTCTCGTATTTCGCTCATGTCATGATCGTGATAACGGCTAACCTGAAAACCTTAAGGATTCATATTATGCTCAAACGTCCACAAAACCTTCTGAGTCCCCCAGTGGAAACGTCCCCCGTTTTCTCTGTTCCTGGGTGACGTTATAGATAGGCCGTCTTTGTTTGTAGGGAACTTGGAATTTAATCCGCGGATTTCGTAGCAGACGCTGTATGTTGGGACCTGTTGCCATCCAACCCTTTGTAATCAATTTAATTTTGCTTTTGAAAGCTGAGTCAGAGCATTGTTAGTGAGGATAATAGTAGGGAATGAAACTGAGTTCATAGTCTCAGTTTCAACGTCAGAGTGTACAGTAAATTAATTCATCGAAATAGAAGTAGGTGGACTTCCTGGCCTATTTTGAGTGAAGGTGCCGTGGGCATTTCTACCGTTAGTAAGTGCCCGTCCCTTCATCCATACAGGTATGCCATTCCACTGTGTTATAATTCGCCCTTCTTTAAGTGATTTGACCCAATTAATAGTTGATTGTGCAAGTGCTACAGTAACGTAGTTACTGAGTGAAGTCATATTTACGTCTTTAACGTCCCTTGAAATATGATGTCGTTGTCACTGTTAGTAAGTGCCCGTCCCTTCACCCATACAGGTCCCTAACGCAGCCTAGGCCGTGTCTGTAGAGTGGATGTTGTATCCACTATGTCTGGGGAGATGTCCGAGGTCCAGTAGGATCAGTTACCTTCATGAGACCCGGCCGTCAGACACTTCAGACTACCTATGGCCCCCATAGCTGGCTCGTCTGGCCCTAACGCTCGGCCTGCGAGGTGACCCCGGATCACCAAGCCACACACCACTACCAGCCCCCACCATTGGTGGATAAATGTCTAACTCAGTAGGGCTATTTGTGTGGTGGAGTTAATCCACTGGGATCTTCAGAGTTCGTCGGAAAGTACTCTATGGTGGCTGGACCCCATGGCTGTTGCTTGAGTATCACTCCTGACGACTGAGTGTTGTAGTAGCAGTTGCCCTGGTCTTTATGGTGCTAAGTGACTATAAGAGTTATGTGTTATTGAGTATGTCCACCCAGTAGGGTTGGGAGTATTATTGAGTGTGTCCACCCAGTAGTGGTGTGAGTATGTTGAGCCTGAGGGCCTAGTACTAGATTTCGTCTGTTGGTACATATAAATTCTTTCTCCTAATTTCATATTAATGTTTAAATAGATTTTGTTTTTGTATATTGTGTCTATTATTTACCTACAGTATTTACCGTTATTTCTTCCCTATTGCTTGATACTATCATTACATCTACCCACGAGCCTCCTCTCGTCACGCTACCAATGGTAATAAGTATGAGAGTAAAAGGAATTGTTACTGACACACAGGCCCTTATAAAATGGTGGCAGCCCAGGCCCTCATAAAATGGTGGCAGCTCAGGCCCTCATACTCAGTACAATTTTGGTGGTATTCTGTGGTTGTGTTGTTTCTTCAACTACTTTCTTTGCAATAGCAGCATATGCTGTATTCTCCTTCTGTTCTTGTTGTTGTTTTTCCTTTGCTACTTTTTAATTTATTATTTTCTTTTTGTATGGAGAGGCCATTGCTAGGGTTCTGTGGGTCTTATATCCTGGTTCCTTCCGATTTTTACAGTTTATACATGCTTTGGGTTGATTCTTGCAGTCCCGGAAGGTATGGCCTTCTTCTGCACATTCAGAGCATATTTTAAGTTCCTTTTGAGGACAGTCTTTTGTTGCATGAGATTCATGTGCATAGCAGATAAAGCAGGTGCGAATATTAACATATTTCTCCCCTTCTAGTTGTTTAGGGAGTGCTGACATGTTGAACCCTAAGATTCCAGATTCCAGGGCCTTGTCTGCCATTGAAGTGTCAGTGAATCTCAGCTTTAGGCAATGAGTGTATTGCTTTATTTTTACCACTTCGATTTTTAACCAGTTGTTTTTTATTTCTAGTTCTTCTTTTATTTCTTGTGACGAGTGCTTTCCAAATTCGTAGTCAAGTCCACGTACAAATACTGATCTTTTTGTTTTAACGTCTGGTGGCATAATGACCTGGAGTCCTATGTCTCCAAAGGCTTGCATTCCCTCAGGGCTCAAAATGGTATCCGCATCCCTGTAGTCCCTGCATATTGCAGTGTATCCATCGTTCGACGAGAAAATCCTTGTGAAGGGTACATTGAGTGTACCATACGCTGTTTCAGTTATCTGAGAACGTGAAGGGGCTGTGCTCTTGTCTATAATCTTGAGTCTAACCTTGGTAGCCATGGGTTTATTTGTTTGTGTCTTCCTAGCATATAATAATTGTGGGTGATAAAGAAGGTTATTGAAGACCCTTCTTAGTGTGCCTATAGGCGACCCCCGGACATTGGTGTAACTGCACTATCACTGTTTTTCCACTGCCGGATTGGCCTGTGTTCCCCCGACCTCCAACGGACACACATAATCCTACCTACTGTGAGGAGTGCTCCACTGGAGGGGCTCTAGCACGAATACTTAAATATAAGCAGGTGCCTCGGCCAGGGTAAGTAAGGAAGGTTTTCAGCAAGAGAGAAAGACCTCAAACCACGTCAGTATCGCCAATCAATAGCTGCCCTCCAGCAGGAGTGTGGGTCACTCACTCTACCCATGGGGAGGGCTAACTAGGGTTGACAGTCCTGAACGCTCGTGAGGTAGTCCGGTGGCAGTCGTGGTCGTTTCCAAAGGCCGAGGCCCCAAAAAAGATTTCTGGGAAGGTCAGTGGTAGACAGAGAGGTTGAATTGTAGTCAGGTCATCAACAGTAGAAAGAAGGCTAGCTGCTTTAGCAGTGAAGGGTCAGAAGAGAGGTCCGTTCACGGCGAAGGCTGGCTGACTTGGTACCAGAATTACCATACCCATGTGCCTAGACCCTCGACCATGCTACCAAAAGAATAGGTGACGGAACTGAGTAAGAGTAAGACTAAGAGAAGTAAGATGAGGGTGGTGTAGACACAAAGTGGGAACCTGCGCCCTCACACAAACGTACGTACATTTAGATATTTCACACTCAGGAATGAGGTAGGATAGAAACTCACAATGTGCTTTCTGTATATATATTGTTGTACAGCGCAGTGCTTAGGAGTGACTAGGTGAGGAGAAACTTGCTCAGAGGTCTCGTAGGGTGAGGAGGTTTCTGAGGAAGCTGAGTGGTGAGGAGCTGTGAGAGATGTTGTTGGTCCAGTAGCCTAGTGTAGAATGGTCTCCCTGGCCAGGCATGGCCGTATTTATACAATTTACGAGGATCGGGATTTGGGGTGAGCGTAGCGAGAGGACCAATCACAGCGGCTTAAGCGTAAGGTGTGAAACGCTCTGATCCTGAACCAGAGGTTGAAGGTAGAGACTAGGTCGGTGATCGTACCCCTGCGTCCTCTGCATAGACCTAGTCTCTCGGCGTAGCTGGCTGTACGCTGATTGGCTGGTAGGCGCGCGGCCGGAGCTCAGTTGGGAGTTGTAGGGGAGAGGAGCCACTACAGTCCCATCCAGGTGGTGAAGTGCGGGCCCAGGTGAAGTAGTCTGCCAGTGTTGATTATACGTTCTGGTTATTGTTGCCGTTGCTAAAGATGCGGTGTCTTGCATTGAAATCTCCCAGGATGTACATTGGGATATTATAATTTATTAGTTTCAGTAGGTCTTCTTGGGGGTAGGAATGTTGTTGCGATTATTATTTCGCCCTGTGTTGTCTGTACTTTAACGGCAAGGAATTCTCTGTTAAAGTTGTCTATTAGTACAGTGACCCCTCCGTTAACGAACTCAATCCGTTCCAGAAGGTCGTTCGTTAACCGAAACCAATGTTTCAATGGGTTTTTGGGTAATTGGTTCCAGCTCACTTCGTTAACCGAATTTTTTTCGTTAACCGAATTGAAGATCCTTATGGAAGGCAGTTCATTAATCGAAATTGCGTTAACCCAGGTGTTCGTTAAACGAGGGGTCACTGTATGTGCTTAATACCTTTTTTCACCCCAACGGCAACTCCGTCATGTTTTTTTCCACTTTTGTTCAATTGGTGGGTGTCGTAGTTAAATATTTTGATTTTGTTGTTCTCAGGTTCGCCGTGTGCTCTTATTAGTATTATATCTGGATTGTTTTCATTATATATGTTACAAAGCGATGTTTTGCATGTACAGTGGGGTATGCTATAACGAACGGATCCTACTACGAATATTCCTATAACGAACGGTTTTACCTATAAAATTGAGAATGCTATAACGAAAGCAACTCCTTCAACGAACGCGGATGAATACCGGACTACTTCGCCTGGCCCATGAATATTGTTGTACCGCGACCCACAACAAGAGCGTCAGGCGCCATCTTTGTCTCATTGTGTAGCTAGTGCACCACTGTTATTGTTGAAATTTCGTCTTTTGATGTGGAAATTCGCGTTATTTTTATAACTATTTTGTTATACAAGTATACAATTGTAACAATGAATCGTCCAAAGCGAGTGAGAAAGCTAATAACCCTTGAAACTAAGAAAGAAATTATAAAGAAACGTGAGAATGGAAGAAGCATTGCGAAACTTAGTGATGAATATGGGATGGCTAAATCGACTATATGTACGATTTTGAAGAATAAAGAGGAGTTAAAAACTGTGCAAGTGGCTAAGGGAATCCTTAGACTTAACAAAGCAAGGTGTAATGTGATTGAAGAGATGGAAAATTTACTCTTAGTGTGGATAAAGGAGAAAGAAATGGCAGGTGGTAACATTAGTGAAGCTATAATTTGTGAGAAGGCTAAACAATTGTTTGAGGACCTTAAAGCCAAGACTCCCAGTGGAAGTGATAGTGATGTGCCAGTGTTTAGGGGTACCTGCATGCTGAATAACACTAAGGTAAGATAAAGTACCGTATTTTTTACATTTTCCACAGAATTTTTTCAGTGTTAAGCGGTTGTATTTGGGGGCCTGGAACGGATTAATCCTATAACGAACGAATACTATAACGAACGAGGTTCTGGAACCAATTACGTTCGTTATAGCATACCCCACTGTATGCCAATCACGGACATTGTGTTGTAGTGTAATGGGCGGATTTCCTTTACTTCATATTTTATCATCCAGATATTCCTTTCTGTTATTATTCTTCAATTCTTTGTCTATATACACCTAGACCCCGACTTACGACGGGGTTAGGAACCCAAATCCAGGTCGTAAGTCCGACATAGATTAAAAAAAAAAAAAAAAAAAAAAAAAAAAAAAAAAAAAAAAATTTTTTAATAAAAAATCTACAATGAAATACAGTACAGTAAAAGTAATGAATAATGATGAATGGATACAGTACAGTGAAAGTAATAAATACTAAGGAATGGATACAGTGTGACTGAGCACTTAACCTTTAATGTAGTCAGCTGAATGCACATGGGGCCCCCATAATTTTCTAATTATACATGGAGACTACATTAACTGGAAACGTTTCGGTATAGAAAATGAGTGTGTCATTTAAAAAAAAAAAAAAAAAAAAATTTTTTTTTTTTTTTTTTTTTTTTTTTTTATCTATATCTGAGGCGGTCGTAAGTCCCGACGGTCGTAAGTCCACGTAGTCGTAAGTCGGGGTCTAGGTGTATACCTTATATTCTTGCTTATATTCTTATATAAGTAATTCTGATATTTATCTGCTTATAGTTTCCAAGTCATATTTCTTTTCATATAATGTATATTATATTTTCTGAATTTATATGTCCTTACCTTGCTGAAGTATACTGTTTTATTATATTCTCAACCATGGATTAGTCTGGGGAACCGTGTTATTCTTAGTACAATTCCATAATTAACATCCTTACAACAATTTCACTATGAGTATCAGGGTCTATGATATTCATAGGTGAAAAGAGCTTACAAGTCTCGGACAACAAATACGGCATCTCTATGACCGACGTCAATGATACAGACGTAATATGAATTATCAGGCTTTAACAGGCTAGCCGTCATTACGACCGTGACAAGACATCTCTAAGTTGATGCAAAGCAAGGGTGTTCTCTTACCAATTCAAATGCATGAACACCCTTTGCGGAATTTAGGAATACCTGAGTTTTTCCGGTAATGAGACATAGAAAACGGAGGACTCTGATCTTCTGAAGTGGTTAGAGAATGAATCTTTTAATTGGGAGACTCAATGTGGCATATCCACATTGATGCTTTTTCAGTTTGACCGAGAAATAGCAGTTCGGGTGCAATATTCCATCTTTTCCTCTTTGCACCAACTCCTGTGTCACACGCATCCGATTGTATCACAAACTGTTTCTTAAAATCTGGGAGTTGCAGTACAGGAGCCATTGCCAACAACCCACGAACCTTTTCGAATGCTGTCTGGTATTCATCAGTCCACACAAACTTTCTTTTTGGGCTGACCAAATCTGTCATGGGAGTGACCACAATGGCAAAATTTTGACAAAACCGCCTGTAGAATCCAGCCATCCAGAGAAATCTTCTGAGACCCTTTCGATTGTGAGGTGCGGGTAGACTGAGAATATCGGCAACCTTGGCATCAATTGGAGCAATTTTCCCTTGTCCAATGACATGACCAAGGAAGATTAAGGTGGCATGTCCGAATTCACTCTTGAGTAGGTTTACGGTGAAGTTGAACTCTGCTAGACGATTGAAGAGTTCACGGAGTCGGCCAATGTGTTGTACCCATGTGTCACCGACGACGACCAGATCATCTAGATAGGCGTACACTCCAGGCAGGCCTGATGTCACTATATACATTGCTCGCTGATATGTTGCTGATGCTCCTTTGAGGCCGAAGGGCATAACTTTGTATTGCCACAGCCCCTCTGCAGTGACAAAAGCTGAAATCTGCTTTGCTTCTTCCGAGAGTTTGATTTGGTAGTAGCCTTTGAGAAGATCCAGCTTGGTGACAAATGATGCTCGACCCACACTACCGATGATGTCGTCGATGCGCAGCAATGGATATGCATCAGCACGTATCACCAGGTTGACCTTCCTGTAGTCAGTACACATGCGAACACTTCCGTCGGGTTTAGGCACCAGCACACAGGGTGACGCCCATGCACTACTGCTCCTCTCCACTATGTCATGTTCCAGCAGATACTCCACCTCCTGCTTCAGCTTCTCCCGCAAATCAGGGCTCATTCGGTAGGGTGCTTGCTTGATGGGAGATGTTCCAGGCAGCAGAACTAGGTTGTGCTCCAGCATAGAACACTGGCGTGGCACATTGTCGAAGAGTGGCTTGAACTCCTGCAGCAGTTGCACCACATCCTGAGACTGTTGTTGTGAAAGATGGAATACTTTAAAGGTAGGGTCACACAATATACTGGAACTATAGATATTTATGGGGATATCCACTTGGAACCACCTCCTCTCCTCCTGTTACCGAACAAACCACTTCACTCCTACCAAAATACGGTTTCAACCTGTTGATATGAGTCAAACTCTCCAATTTTCTCTTGTCTGGAGTCGCTATGACATAGTTGAGGTCATTTAATTTCTTAACTATAGTGAATGGACCCTCATATTTAGCTTGAAGGGGATTTCTATACAGGGGTATCTCCAGGCTTAAATTCTCTAGCTTGACAATGCTCATCATATTGCTTTTTCATTTTCTCCTGTACTTCTGACAGATTTTCACGAGCAATCTCACCTTCTCTCTTCAGTTTCTCTTTAAACTTCTCTACATACACTGACAAAGGGACTTTTATCTCATTACTTATCCAATTTTCCTTCAACACAGTCATAAGACCTCTTACAGCATGACCAAAAATCAATTCAAAGGGACTGAACCCTAGGGAATCTTGGGGACTCTCTCTTATGGCAAACAACATAAGTGGCACTCCTTCATCCCAATACTTATCAGACTCCATACAGTATTTTCTAAGCATAGATTTAAAAGTCTGATGGAATCTCTCTAGGGCACCTTGGGTTTGAAGGTGGTACGCAGAAGCTAAGTATTGCTTAATACCCAATTCATTCATCACCTGCTGGAAAAGGAAAGAAGTGAAATTAGTACCCTGATCCGACTGAACAACTCTAGGAATGCCATATTTAGTGAAGAAGTTAGTCACAGCCTTTACCACACTCTTTGCTTTGATGTTTTGCAATGGTATAGCCTCTGGGTACCTGGTGGTAGTACACATGATTGTTAACAAATGTTGGTGGCCACATCGAGTTTTTGGGAGAGGACCTACACCAGTGGTTCTCAACCTGGGGGCCATGGCCCCCAAGGGAGCCATGGCCCCCAAGGGAGCCATGGCAAGAATTTAGGGGAGCCACGGCGAGCTGTTATAAATTGTACGTTTCCAAATAAGGTTGGGAATCTGAATTAAATAAAACTTGTATTACTTATTTTGACTTGGCAGAAGAGAATTTTCATTCTTTTTTTGTCATTTTGTTTAATCATAACGATAATACAATTTTAATATTTACATACTCCGGTGCTATTTTTTATTTATTTATTTTTTTTTTTTTTTACGGATTATTTAAGATTTCACAGGTCCAGTCCCTGTCTGTGTGACAGGCGCTGGACCAAACTGCTGAACTGACTTGTTCAGTACGTGTCCGTGTGTCATCCCTTTGCAAGTGGTGATAGGACCGAATGATCTTAGTCTGGCATGGGATACCATCACGAAAACAGTGGCGTGATTGTCGCTGAACCATATATTGCGTTTGAGCTTGACTCAAGCATAATATACTCCGTAATTGGTGTTACTTATTTTTTCATAATTCATGTGGTCGCTGCTTTACGTGGGTGAAATATTTGTGCACTTCCTTTATTAATTATTTCCTTATTTATTGGTGCCATTGTTGTTCATACTCATTCTTTACTTATACAATCCTGTGCTGTGCTTCAAAGTGCTGGGAACGATTCTATGAGGCCTAGTAAGCTGAAGCATCATCTGATGACGATCAATCCACAGTATGCGGAGAGAGACACCGATTTCTTCAGGCACCAAGAACGGAGTTTGGGAAAACAGAAACTGGACGAGAGTGGGGCTTTCCAACAACAGACCGTAAGTGTAGTTGAGGCATCATACGAGGTTTCCCTCGAAATAGCAAAGCAAAAGAAGCCCCCATACAATTGGTGAAACTTTAATTACGCCATGTGCTCGAAAAATAGTCAAACGGGTTTTTGGAGAGGCAAGTGAACGTAAAATTCAACAATTTCCTTGTCAAACCATACAGTGAAACAGAGAATTAATGAAATGTCAGATGACAAAGGAAAAAGTGATACAGATCAAATTATCTCCAACTGGTATGTTCGCAATACAGCTGGATGAGTCAACGGACGTGAGTTCTTGTGCACAGCTACTCGTGTTTGTTAGGTATGTTTTCTTGTGTGACGTCAAGGAGGAATATCTGTTCTGTACACAGCTTGAGACCACCACAACAGCTGTAGATTTGATGGAAAAGCTGTCTTCTTTCTTCACAGCTAACAGGATCAGCTGGGAAAATTGTTGTGGAGTCTGTACGGATGGGGCTCCGGCGATGCTGGGATCAAAATCGGGGTTTCAGAAGCGTGTCAAGGAAGTAGCTCCGAATGCCAAGGGGATCCATTGTATGATCCATCATTTTGCACTGGCGTCGAAAACCCTCCCTGATCAACTTTGCAAGATCCTGGAGGCAGTGGTCAAATGTGTCAACTTTGTGAAAGCTTTAGATCTGAACTCTCGCTTTTTCCAGAACCTTTGTAGTGACATGGATTCAGAGCATGAAGCCCTCCTCTTTTACTTCAAAGTGCGCTGGATTTCCAAGGGCAATGTTGTGAATCGAGTGTTTGAACTTCGGGGAGAGCTGAAGTTGTGCCTGGAAGTGCAAGGGAAAGATGACCTATTAAGTCACTTCAATGAAGTGTTGTGGGAGCCACATCTTGCATATTTAGCAGATATATTTGAGCTGCTAAACAGGCTGAATCTCAAGCTGCAGGGCAAGGACAGAAATGTGTTTCACCTCATGGATTGTCTTCGTGCATTTCTTGCCAAGCTCCAGAATTGGCAAAGGAAAATCAATGCAGGAAATGTTGCCATGTTTGAGAATCTTTCAACTGTTCTTAATGAGAATGAAGATCATCTGCTTGACCCATCACTCAAAACTGAAATCACTCAACACCTGAAATCCTTGGAAAGTGAGCTCAAAAAGTATTTCCCAGAATTCGAGGAGGAAGATGGGAAATAGGTGAGGAATCCTTTCTCTGGCACTCATGATATTGCTACTATTCCCAATGATGTTCAGGACGAATTTCTTGATCTCAAGAATGATTCTGCTGCCAAAGATATCTGACTGTATTCTGGTGCTCAATGTATCAGTCATATCCAAAAGTTAGCGAGATTGGACTTCGAGTCCTCTTCCCTTTTTCAACTACCTATTTATGCGAATCTGGTTTCTCCACCCTTCTACATATAAAGAGTAAAAGCCGGAACCGACTGGATGTGGACCCGGACATGAGATGTGCATTGTCAGTGACACAACCTCGGATCAGTCACCTGACTGAAAGGAAACAATGTCAGCCTTCCCATTGACTGTGACAAAATATGCATAGGTCATATGAACTTTTTCCCAACCAAATTCAAGTTTGCTGTGAGGCTTGTCTAGTAGTCACTCTAGTCTAGTGACGTCAGTTATGTAAATCATGTAAGTCTATCAAAATATAAGGTAATGATGATTGTCAACCTGCATTTTATTTTTCAACATTATTTGTGGGGGGGGGGGGGGGTTGGGAGAAAAATGAAGGAGGCCACGAGGATGTTGAAAATTCCTCAAGGGGGGAATGGAGTGAAAAAGGTTGAGAACCACTGACCTACACAATCAATTATAACCCAGCTAAATGGCTCATCTACCACAGGAATGGGTTTTAGGGGAGCAGGTTTTATGACCTGATTCGGTTTACCAGCCATCTGGCATTCATGACAAGTGCTACAGTATCTGGCAACATTACCTTTCATTCCAGGCCAGTAAAAATGCGACAAAATCCTCTTGTTTGTTTTCCTAACTCCTAAATGACCTCTCAAAAAGTCGTGTGCTAATTTCAAGATTTCTCCCCTGTGACAATTGGGAATCACAACCTGATGCACAACGTTCCACTCATCAGCAGGATCAGATACAGATCTGAACTTCCTCATAAGTAACCCTGAATCCATGTAGTAACAAACAGGCAAGCGAGCCGCTTCCATATCCACAGCCTTCCTACATAGTTCAGCTAATTCGGAGTCACTCTGCTGATCATATATTAGTTTTTCGGAACCTAGTGACAGGTATTTTTTGAATGGTAATGTTGTCACCAGAAGAGAGATCAGCTTCAGATTTTGGGGAATGAATGTTAACTGAATCTTTAGCTTCACTCACATCTCTCCCACCAATGTCACTATCAAATGAATCATCCTGACTGTCAAACACTCTCTCAATACCCTAATGAATTTTCATTATTGCCAGGTGTATTACTATCAGCAATACAGAGCTTAGGGTCAACTGAAGGAACGGTCTGCACCTTATTCCGAAGAGTCTGGCTCCTTGTAACTGTACATAAAGGAAATAAATCAGGGTATTCTTCTTCAATTAAACCAGTATTATTCTCCACTGTAGGAGTCGAAGATACCACAGGATCTGGCACTACGCTGGCTCCTGCAATATCATTACCCAGCAAAAAAGTAACCCCTGTCACAGGAAGAGAATCTTGAACACCAATAGTCACCCAACCAATCACAAGTGAAGTTCTCAAAAACAACCAACACAAAGGAACAGTGATCACTCCACCGATACCCTTAAGCACCAAATGCTCTCCAGTATAGGAATCTTCCACGCAGGGAACAGATCTTTTCAACAGAATACTGTGGAAAGCACCAGTGTCACGCAAAATCTTTGCATGGTTCTGATCACCTGATTCTTCGACTGCAACTGAACCATCAAACATGAAAGGTTCAAAAGAATCCTCCTTTGGGCAATTTCTCACTAAAGTTTTGTCAAACTTCTCCAGAGGTTCGAATGAGAGCACTGGCTCTTCCTTTTGCTTCCAATTTAGGGCAATTCGCAATCACATGACCTGGTTTCTTACAGTAAAAACAGACAAATGCTTTAGTCTTGGCATATGTCTTGGAAAGCTCACCTGAGTTTCCACGAAAATTTACTTTACTAGAAGCAGTACTACTATCCTGCCTACCACCCTTTTCCTTAGTTACAAAACCCTTTCCACCTGAATGATTTTGAGATTTAACAGGATGCATTTTGTGAGTAAGGGCATAGCTATCAGCTAATGCAGCAGCTTTATGAACATTACTAATATATCTCTCTCCTAAGTACAATTGTATATCTCTTGGAGTGGCTCGTTTGAACTGTTCTAAAATAACCAACTAAACAAGTTCCTCAAACGTTTCTGAAGGTTCCAAGTGTTCCCTGTATGAGGGCTGGTACTGCCACCATTTATGAGGGCCTCTGTGTGCCAGTAACAATTCCTTTTACTCTTTCTTATCATCATTGGTAGCGTGACGATAGGAGGCTCGTGGGTAGGTGTAATGATAGTATCGAGCAATAGGGAAGAAATAACGGTAAATACTGTAGGTAATTAATAGACACAATTATACAAATACAAAGTTTATTTAACATGAATATGAAATTAAAAGAAAGGATTTATTTGTACTAACCGACGAAATCTAGTACTAGGCCCTCAGGCTCAACATACTCACACCATTACTGGGTGGACATAATAACACTTCCAACCCTACTGGGTGGACATACTCAATACACAACTAGTGTAGTCACTTAGCACCAAAAATACTAGGGCAACTGCCACTACAACACTCAGTCGTCAGGTGTGATACTCAAGCAACAGCCATGGGGTCCAGCCACCATGGAGTACTTTCCAACGACTCTGGAGATCCCAGTGGAGTAATTCCACCACACAAATAACCCTACTGAGTTAGACACTCATCCACCAATGATGGGGGCTGGTAGTGGTGGGTGGCTTGGTGACCCGGCGTCACCTCGTGGGCCGAGCGTTAGGGACAGACGAGCCAGCTATGGGGGCTATAGGTTGTCTGGAGTGTCTGACGGCCAGATCTCACGAAGGTAAAAGATCCTACTGGACCTCGGACATCTCCCCAGACATTGTGGATGCAACATCCACCCTACAGACACGGCCTAGGCTGCGTTAGGGACCTGTATGGATGGGCACTTACTAACGGTGACAACAACATCACGTTTCAGTAAAGACGTAAATATGACATAACTCAGAGCATATCAACTACGTTACTGTAACACTTACATAATCAACTATTAATTGGGTCAAATCACTTAAAGAAGGGCGAATTACAACACAGCGTGGATGGCCTACCTGTATGGGTGAAGGGACGGGCACTTACTAACGGTTGAAATGCCCGCTGCGCCCTCACTCAAAACAGGCCAGGGAGTCCACCTACTCCTATTCTGTTGAATTAATTTACTGTACACTCTGACATTGAAACTGAGACTATGGACTCATTTTCATTCTCTACTATTATCTCAACTAACAATGCTCTGACTCAGCTATCGAAAGCAAAATTAAATTGATTACAAAGTGTTGGATGGCAACAGGTCCCAGTATACAGCGTCTGCTCACAGGGACAAAGGCTGCCCGTCGGTGACGTCAACAAGGAACCGAGAAAACGGAGTACGTTTCCACTGGGGGACTCAAGAGGTTTTGTGGACTTTTGAGCGTAATATGAATCCTTAAGGTTTTCAGGTTAGCTCTTATCATGACCATTACACCTGAAGAAGGCAGTGATGGGTAGGGAAACACCGGGTAACACTGAAGTCCATTTATTAACGGATAGGAGAAATACAATTGGTGACTAGCGTGTGCCATGCACGCCCCTCAGAGTCAGACTGAGACTGCCTTGCCATATGGCAGCCTCGGGGCAATGTTGCCACATAACATGTGCAGTGTTGCCACGTAATTACATATATAAATGCTACTCGGCACAGTAGCATAGATACATAACCTACATCTCCCTCCCCCCTTCACGGTCATAGTCTTTGTCTTGAGCGGACTTCTTAGTCCTAAGTCGCTCCGAGCATCGAGGTGCACTGTGGGGCGGATCCTCGTGAGGTGTAGGGGACTCGTCCTCGGTCAGGGGGCCAGCAGCAGGGGGTGGGACTGGCCGGAGGAAGCGGCGGTTCCTCCACCAGACGCGGCCGCTCGGCATCCTGACCTTGTAGTCCCGCGACCGGCCGACGCCCATCACTATGCCCACCTTGTCCCAACGTGTCGTCGTCGGGTCCTTGACGCGGACAAGGGCACCAATCTCCAGCAGCTGAAGAGGGCGGGCACGGTTGTCATACCGAGCCTTGGCGTCCTGGGCACGTGTAGCGGCGCGGCGCTCGCAGCTCTCGGCTCTGGTCTGCAACTCCTTCACAAAGGCCTTGGTGTGTGCATGAACGCAAGAGCGGAGAGGGTGACCATACAGGATCTGGGCAGGGGAGCATCCTGTGTGGGTGGGAGTGGACACGGGTTCTGGGCAGCTCTGTGCTGCAACGCCAGGCGCGTCGCTCGTTGATTCACGCACCCTGCTGGCGGTGTACCGAGCAGCTGGGATCTGCTCGGGAAAGTCTCTAGGCACCACACCTAACTCCTTGCAGTGCTCCCACGACAACAAGGGTGTAGCGAGAGTAGGCTGCACGTCGATCCATCCGTGACACGACCTGTCACCCTAGGTGATCTCCGCTTGAAAGGAGCCCACAGCGTCCGGCATCTGGGAACCGTCCGCATTGTAGTACTGCAGCTGCGGCGGTGGTCCCAGGTCGCGTTTGGTGAGGCCCAATTTCTGGAGGTGCTTCAGGCCTATCACCGTAGTATCAGCGCCGGTGTCCGGTATCACCTCGATGTGACCCGACACATCACTGTGTGTGACGGCGACGCGGATGGTAGGGGAAGGGGTAGCCCTGGGGAGTGTGGTTGATTCCACCCTCCTGATGTGACTCAGCTGCTGCTTGGGGCTGCGTGGGCCATCTGAAAGGGGCTGCATGCGAACCACCCCGAGGAAAGTGCGCTGCTTTCCTCCTCGTCTCTGGCTTTTGGGCTTGGGTTAGCGGCAGCACTTGTCGTAGTGTCCATAGCGACCACAGGCCTGACACTTGTGGCCTCGTGCAGGGCACCTGTCTGTGTTAGACCAGTGGCCCTTACGGTCACATCCACGACACGGTGCGTCGGCGGCCGGGCATATCTTGGGGCCATGCTGCTTTCCACAGCTGCCACAGGAAGCATTAGGCGGAGGCGTGGAAGAACGTGCAGCAGCCTTCACGTTGTTGGCCACCTTCTTACCCTTCTTGTATTGTGAGATAGCTCTCACAGCAGGTGGGGCCCGTAAGGCAGAGGTGGCGGACTTGGTGGCCTCGTATGACCGACATTCAGTCACTACCACCTGGAGTGTGGAGGAAGCGTCCAGGGGGATGAGTCGCTGCACCAACTCTTCTTGCCTGACACCTGTCAAGATCCCGTGCTTGATCCAGGCTTCCTCACATTCCCGGCTGTGCGCCTTGCAGACGTCGATCTCCTCCGACAAACTCTTCAAACGTACAAAAAAGTCGTCAAAGGATTCATTCTCCGCCTGCTTGCAGCTGGTGAAGGCGTGGCGACGCAAAGCCTCGTTATTCCGACCCTTAACGTGCTCCTGCAAAAGGTCGAGCACACCCGTCACTGAAGAGGTAGAATTGGGAGGCACTTGCAACGTGTGCTCCAAAACTCTCTGGGTCTCCAGCAACAAACACATCCGCAGTTGGATGAGCTGTTTGTTTGGAGGCATGCTGTCAAGGTCCACCATCGTGGAGTAATCTGTCCAACGCCGCCTCCACTCACGAAAAAGCTGAAACGTGACGTCTGGTGAGAGGGCGGGTGGGGGTTGAACAGATGCCTTGGGAGCTGTTGGAGTAGCAAGAGTGCCTGGAGGACGCTGGTGTGGTGGAGGAGGGAGGGTACTGGTGCCTTGGTGCGCGATACCTGCGAGTGAGGGAGGGTGGGTTAGCGCCAGGGTCGCCAATATTGCATCAAAACGCGCCTTTTCCTCCTCTCTTCGTATCTCCTCCCTCTGAAGTTCCATTTCTCTGCGTCTCTCGTCCCTGTCGTCCATCCACCTCAGAATTGTGGCAATGTCCGTCGCTGTAGGTGAAGGATGAGGGGCGGTGGGCGCAGAAGCTCCATCTGTGCCCGGTAGAGGAGAAGGTGGTGGGGAGTCGTGTCTCCCATCTTGACGTTGTCCCTTCTTACCGCCCATCTTAGTATGCTTGAATTGCGCTGTTTAGTATATAAAGTGGCGCCTCATCAGCTCGAACCACATATATATGACATAAACAGCGCAGAAATAACGCATAGAGTCCACTGTTTTGTCCATGAGTGCGTGCGTGTGTTTGTGTGTGTGTGTGTGTGTGTGTTTGTGTCTCAGAGAGCAGATCGTGGTGGCCGCCGCGGAGGCAAGATCGCCAGTGTCTCCCTGGATATCACACGAGAAGGGTGTACGCCTGCGTGCTCCGTGGGTACCACAAAAGACAGGCCAATGCTCAACTCTCAGCTCTACACACACTAATACACTGACACTAACACTGCCACCGTCACTAAAACGCACTGTGGCAGCGCAACACTGCACGTCGCAGCGAAACGCAACACAACACAACACGCTAAGAGTCGACGCGCACATCGCTGGCAGTCGCACATCGCCGGCTAACTGTCCATTGTTCACACACTTGTAAGTAGTCCACAGATCCTACTCACTGCGCCATGAAGGTTCCAAGTGTTCCCTGAAGAAGGCAGTGATGGGTAGGGAAACACCGGGTAACACTGAAGTCCATTTATTAACGGATAGGAGAAATACAAGTGGTGACTAGCATGTGCCATGCACGGCCCACAGAGTCAGACTGAGACTGCCTTGCCATATGGCAGCCTCGGGGCAATGTTGCCACATAACACGTGCAGTGTTGCCACGTAATTACATATATAAATGCTACTCAGCACAGTAGCATAGATACATAACCTACAGTTTCTACCTTGCTAGACTTTATCCACCTTCCACACATTTTACTCAATGAATAAACAAATTCTATATACGACTGTACATCAATCTTTCTCATAGTCCTAAATTTCACTCTATATGTTTCAGGAATGAGTTCATATTCCTTAAGAATTTCTTCTTTCACTAACTTATAACTACGACAAACTTCACATGACAAAGACAGAAATGCTGAGCGAGCTGAGCCAGTGAGCACACTTTGAATCATAGCAATCCACGACTCTTCAGGCCACTGAAAAGATTGCAATTTCTCAAACTGCATGAAAAACGCTTCTGGATCCTCCTCGTTAAAAGCAGGCATAAGTCTCAAATGTTTTGTCACATCAAACAATTTTGTCTCAGATTCTAAAGACTATGCCTGTAAGTCTCGTCTTCTACTCCTAACCTGTGCTAACGCTAATTCATGCTGCCTTTCACTCTCTCTTTCCCTTTCCTTCTAAGCCAACTCATGCAACTTATCTTTTTCTCATTCTAGCCTTCCATGCTCCAATTCTAGCTTTCTTATCTCTATAGCTTCCCTGGGGTCAAATGCATGCAAAGTCACTGCCCCCTTCGGAAGTCCTCTTCATTCACAAGTTCAGTTAGAACTGCATTTTGAATCACAGACTTCCTTTGACTATGTTGATACTTAATTTCATATGTATCAGCAAGTCTCATCCAATCATCCTTTCGTAGAACACTGTCTTTCAACATATTCATGGATGGATTCTCAACAAACTCCTCAACATCAAAAGTAGCCATGATTAAACAATAAAGAATATCAATACTGTATCTAAATATTCCCAATAGTTAATGAGTGATAAAGGGATCTATCCTGGCAAGGTCGCCAAATTTGTTATGACCCTAGGCCTCTTAGGGTGTAACAATTACAAATTCAACTTATCTTTGTATTATATATCCCAGGAATAGATCCCACCAAACTCATCACCTCATTACTATGGGGTATATTGAAATACATGGAGTAAATTTAATTACAGAATATATTAACAAACAAACAATAAAACAAATATATCAGTATGTCCAAAAATAAGCAAATACAAACTAAATCTGATCAAATAAACGACTCAACCGAGTGACAAAATAATGAACATCAAAGTACTGTATAGACTAAACACTTATTTAGTCTAGAAACTACCATGAACAACGTGGTTATCCAACACACGCAACTCATAAACAAGTAAGTTATTTACCGTTGAACTCTAAAATGTGACTACCCACAGTCTCACATATAAAACACTATATAATACTTGGTGTTCTTAAAAGTTGAGCAAGGTTAACACGTTATACCACTAGAAATATACAATAGGAGAGGAGATACTTATCTTATGACTGCCGGCCAATACTGGCATCACCCGGCTTGGGAGTTAAACAGAGCGAGCAGAGGTGGGCGGAAATGACGTCACAAACAAAAGACGTTCATGTTGCGAATCCACAACCAACGATGGAACGCTCACTCGCAACAGCTTCTACACCTTAAACAAATTCACACTTACGTGGCCCATGGGCCGGCCATCCTCGTTACATGAGGGGCAACCAGGTCCAGCAGTTTGGATGTTTATTCCTGTCAAGAGTCAGATCTTTAAAATTTTGAAATAGAGAATTGTCTATGTTGCCATAACTGAAGTCCTCCATGTCTAGGGGGTGGCTAGAGTTGTGATACTGTGTTGTCTTATAAGGCTCTTAATATCTTTGGTTTAATAAACTGTAATTTGGCAATATGTAAACACACCAATCTATAGTACTGTACTTTGAAGGTAACACCACTTAAGTTGTGCAAAAACAGCATATTCTTTTTGGGGACAGAACTCCATTTTACTGTATTACTACAGTATTGTAAATACTGTATTTTTTTTAAAGATTAATTTAATATCCTTCATGTATGTAGCGGATTGCTATTATAATTTAACTGACTTTCATTTCATTATCAGTGTTATGATCCTTTTTAGTAGAATGTATTTTAATTATGTTAAGTAGGATATTGTCAATTCATTTTGCCACACCTAATTTAATAACAGTATACCCGTATAGTATTCTAAAAATAAAAAAATCTTTAATTGATCGCTGTTACTACAACAGCATCTTGTTACCATGTGCTCATTTATAGAAATG
This sequence comes from Homarus gammarus, assembly GCA_958450375.1. Lineage (NCBI taxonomy): Eukaryota > Metazoa > Arthropoda > Malacostraca > Decapoda > Nephropidae > Homarus > Homarus gammarus. The sequence continues at coordinate 470,844 of CAUDMG010003354.1, forward strand.
CAAGTTATCATTTTGAATGTGAAGTTCACTGAACAATTTACATACAGCAGGATAAATTAAGTCAACCAGCTAATCAAGTTGCGCTTGAATAATTTTTTTCCGAACTACATTTTTCATAAGTGATCATACAACTTATAGTACTATAACTGAACAAAGTTGAGATAACACTGATAAACAAGAAGCATAATACCACATGTACTGCATAGTACAGATGCTCAGAATGTGGCTGAAGAAAAAACATACTACCTGGAATAAAAAATTTAGAGCGAACATTATCTTGGAGGTTAAGGTTAAATATTCTCCAAGATATCCAGCATTGCACTTTGTCATACACTGTTGCTGACTTTGACACTAAGTAATGACAAAGATTGAAATAACTACAGTACCAGGTAACAATGTAATTTCATCTCTAGCTCCAAATTGTTAGTTTCAGTAATGACATTATCCTCTGCCTAAAAACTCGTTCCATATAAACTCGATTATAAAAAGTTATAAACCATAGGAAAAGAAGAAAACTATAAACACATAAGTGATATTTATTGATAAAGTTAACTGATATTGTATCACATTTTGTTCTATATTTTTTTGCCATGATGTCCACAAATAAGACTGACAACCACAGCATGACCAGAGATGAATTATTTTTTTTTCACATGTAAATCTTAAAACAGGATACAATTAACTTATTCTAAAAAAAAATGAGTGAGTAGTAAAGGCCTCAAATATATGAAACAATACCTGAATTAAAAGTACTGAATGAAACCATCACTCACATACCCAATCTGTTTCAGATAATCCTTCACACCTTTAATACATATACAGTACAGGATTTTTTCAATACAGTATCTAGAATTTTTAAATCATACAAGACTTAACCCCTATAAAATTATTTATAAATTGTCTAGGATTTACCCTGGATATAATGACCTCATAGTATTAGGTTAGGTCCATAAACCTCTATACATGTGACAATCATTAGAGTAAGTGAGGCCACTACCTTTAAGACATGTAGATCAAACTCAAGGTGACATACCCACCCCCCCCTCCCCCCCCCCCCCCAAAAAAAAGAAAAAAAAAGAAAAGAAAAAGAAATAAATAAATAAAAAATTAAATTAAATTTTTTCAGGATCGAGATATCCCTTGATAATATTTCCTTTACTGGTCAACAGAATATTTTAGAAATAACAATATAATATCTTTTTCTGTATTACACTAGCTTAGTCCTGTTAAAAAACTAAATCTTTGTAGTTGCAGGTGAGCTAAACAATTATGGAGGAATATTACATACATTTTTAATAAGACAGTTAGGTCTTAGACCAAAGCCACAGTTTTACAAAGGACAGTTCAGGTTTATATGAATCAAAAGTTTTATGAATCTTAAAACAGAAAAATTATGAATTTAGATCATACAGACAATTTAAAAAATTTAAGTGTCCAATTGTGTTATCTTATAGTATGTATTAAGACAAAATATAATGATCATCAAATTATTAATCATTTGAAAGCAATGGCCAAGCACCTCAAAACCCACGTGATATGACTCTCCACCATCACATCCACAAAAAATACTTCATGACAATGTCTTTATACAAGGGAAATGTGTCAGCATGCCAAGTCAAAGCTGAGTTTTCCACCTAAGGGATTCACATCCTAGTCTTTACACACTACAATACTTGCCAAGTGTAAATGACAGGTGTTTAACCCTCAAGCAGCAAAACAGGTTTGTTGGTGTTGTGAATAGAAAAACAATCAACTTCAGTTAGAATCCAGTGACCCTATCACAATCACATTTGGATGGGTTGTCTGCTCAAGTAAGCAGAGCTACAAATTGTAAAAGAAGGGAAAATTGCTCGAATATATTTAGAGCATATATATATATATGTGAATTTAAGCATCTTAATTGACCGAAACAAGTGATGAATGATGAACGAACTCTGTCACTGCAAATGTGTAAATGCAAGATATGCTACAGAAATTTGGGTGACTTAGCAGGAGAGGGAGACAACTCATGAATATTTGGAGAGTTGATGAGCATCCCGCTACTGGGAAAAGATACAATCTATATCGGTAAACAAATCCCATCCTCATGTACAGCAGATCTGATCTTCAGTATCATTACATCTATTAGGTGTATCAGATGATTACAGAGCTTCCATGTTGGTTACTTAGACTGAGGGGTAGGGCAGGTTCACGTGTTGCGAATTTTGCCAGGCACATAGTTTTTGTCAATGACTGGCTCTTGAATGAACATGTGTAGGCACTTTTCATTCTGTGCAAGAGGATGTCCTGCAATTCTGAAAGGCACACAAAGGGTGGGTGAGGTTAGTAATGGATATTCACAACTGTTATTCAGGCAATAACTTGCAAGTGTTAATATAAGTAACCTAAAAATCATCACACGAACGATCATTGTTATTCCTCACCCATTTTCGTATGGGGTGCATTAATATAAAGAAATAATAATTCAGAAGGAAAACAATAGTAAAAGTGCTACAAGGCAAGTGTAGAGAGCAACTGGAAAGGAAAAAGACATCTTGCAAAAATACGGGTACTGTATCTAATTCTATAGATAAAAAATTAATGAATTAAGAAAAGTAAATTATCATAGGTAGTTTTGTGAGTGCATGTGATTATTGACCATTACTAAAGACAAATAACCACAAAATCTAAAAGTACTGAACATACAAATAGACCGAGCGAGACTAAACTGTGAGAGGGACAACTGGAGCAATATAAATTGGAAAGAACAGAAGTGTTTGAGGTAACAAATATTCTGAAACTTAATGAAACATTAGAGTAGACACCACCACTTACGACGACCCTTCACAACAGTGCAAAAAGTTCGGGAAGACATAATTTTACACTACTGTACTCTGCTAATAGCTAGGTGTATCCTAAAACTGCAAGATAGATGTAAAGGCTTCTGTGATTGACTAGAAGAGAAAATAACCATATAACTACAGTATACAGAAAATATTAATGAACGAAGCTAATTTAAGAAGCATGATCACAATCCATCTTCGCACATGTTAAGGTAAAGTGGCTACCTTGTGTTTGGATTGTGAAATTATCTTCTGCCACGAAAATAGCTTTGTTTATACATTGAACTAAGTTTGGTAACAGAGGGAAATGGGGATACAGTAGGGTAGGGATATATCGCGACTTTATAAAGATTTTTTTTTATATCGCAGCTACCAAAATTATCAAAATTTTCCTATATAGTATAGCGATATTTTTTTTCATTTCGCGAGCGAAATTGGGCAGGAAATATTTCAAATGTAGCGCCACGGCAAACCATTGTGTTATTTACTTACCAGAGGCGCCACCTTGGCTGCTCACTCACACATTCACGCTCGCCCGCTCAGTCTTTCTGAGTGAGTGACGAGAAAGCAACCGACTCTGCTGCAGATTACAACTTCTAAGGCAAGTGTAAATGAGTTGCTAGTGACATGAAAAGTGAAGATAATGGAAAGCTTAATGGAAATTTTTAATACTGTAACTAATATTTTTGGTTTGTTCGTTTATGATTGTTAAGTGAGAGTGGCAGCGAGTCGTCTGTTCTCGGGATAGCGCGTCAGCTGCCTAGTCTGGTGCAGATTCCAATTTCTAAAGCGAGTGTAAGTGGGTTGCTAGTGACGTGAAAAGTGAAGTGAGATAATGGAAAAGATTTAATACTGTAACTAATATTTTTGGTGTTAATTTATGTAGGTGTGGGATTTTCAAGTGAGAGTGACAGTGTGGCATCTCTGCCGGGTCCGGTGTTCCCGGGATGGTGCGTCAGCTGCCGGGTCCGGGGTTCCCGGGATGGTGCGTCAGCGGCCGGGGTCCCCGGGATGGTGCGTCAGCGGCCGGGGTCCCCGGGATGGTGCGTCAGCGGCCGGGGTCCCCGGGATGGTGCGTCAGCGGCCGGGGTCCCCGGGATGGTGCGTCAGCGGCCGGGGTCCCCGGGATGGTGCGTCAGCGGCCGGGGTCCCCGGGATGGTGCGTCAGCGGCCGGGGTCCCCGGGATGGTGCGTCAGCGGCCGGGGTCCCCGGGATGGTGCGTCAGCGGCCGGGGTCCCCGGGATGGTGCGTCAGCGGCCGGGGTCCCCGGGATGGTGCGTCAGCGGCCGGGGTCCCCGGGATGGTGCGTCAGCGGCCGGGGTCCCCGGGATGGTGCGTCAGCGGCCGGGGTCCCCGGGATGGTGCGTCAGCGGCCGGGGTCCCCGGGATGGTGCGTCAGCGGCCGGGGTCCCCGGGATGGTGCGTCAGCGGCCGGGGTCCCCGGGATGGTGCGTCAGCGGCCGGGGTCCCCGGGATGGTGCGTCAGCGGCCGGGGTCCCCGGGATGGTGCGTCAGCGGCCGGGGTCCCCGGGATGGTGCGTCAGCGGCCGGGGTCCCCGGGATGGTGCGTCAGCGGCCGGGGTCCCCGGGATGGTGCGTCAGCGGCCGGGGTCCCCGGGATGGTGCGTCAGCGGCCGGGGTCCCCGGGATGGTGCGTCAGCGGCCGGGGTCCCCGGGATGGTGCGTCAGCGGCCGGGGTCCCCGGGATGGTGCGTCAGCGGCCGGGGTCCCCGGGATGGTGCGTCAGCGGCCGGGGTCCCCGGGATGGTGCGTCAGCGGCCGGGGTCCCCGGGATGGTGCGTCAGCTGCCGGGTCCGGGGTCCCCGGGATGGTGCGTCAGCTGCCGGGTCCGGGGTCCCCGGGATGGTGCGTCAGCTGCCGGGTCCGGGGTCCCCGGGATGGTGCGTCAGCTGCCGGGTCCGGGGTCCCCGGGATGGTGCGTCAGCTGCCGGGTCCGGGGTCCCCGGGATGGTGCGTCAGCTGCCGGGTCCGGGGTCCCAGGATGGTGCGTCAGCTGCGGGTCCGGGGTCCCCGGGATGGTGCGTCAGCTGCCGGGTCGGGGTTCCCGGGATGGTGCGTCAGCTGCCGGGTCCGGGGTCCCCGGGATGGTGCGTCAGCTGCCGGGTCCGGGGTCCCCGGGATGGTGCGTCAGCTGCCGGGTCCGGGGTTCCCGGGATGGTGCGTCAGCTGCCGGGTCCGGGGTTCCCGGGATGGTGCGTCAGCTGCCGGGTCCGGGGTTCCCAGGATGGTGCGTCAGCTGCCGGGTCCGGGGTTCCCAGGATGGTGCGTCAGCTGCCGGGTCCGGGGTTCCCAGGATGGTGCGTCAGCTGCCGGGTCCGGGGTTCCCAGGATGGTGCGTCAGCTGCCGGGTCCGGGGTTCCCAGGATGGTGCGTCAGCTGCCGGGTCGGTGTTCCCAGGATGGTGCGTCAGCTGCCGGGTCCGGGGTTCCCAGGATGGTGCGTCAGCTACCGAGTCCGGTGTTCCCAGGATGGTGCGTCAGCTGCCGAGTCTGGTGTTCCTTGATATTGAAATAGCCTGTTGTTCCCGAGTCTAGTGTTCATTGGTACTTTAGTTAGTAAGAAAATGAACTCGTTAAGTCAAGTTCAGTCACTTTTCTTGGCCTCCAGAACCTAATCCTATTTTCCCCATTGATTACACGCAATTATATATCACGACTTAGTATATAGCAAACATCGTTGGACCCTATATCGTGATATATCCCAACCCTACTATACCAAGTTTACCCTTAAATCTCGGGTGACATTCCTGAATGTTCTAAAATTTTGCGTCCTATTTTTAATATCCAGGAGGGAGGAAATACTTTGTATGGGAGTGTTTGTAAATGGTAACTTGACTTACATGTATTTGTCTCAAGACTCATGGTCAGTTACCCACCAGATATTAAAGGATAAGTATCCTTAGACCTCTCTCATGACCCACCTCATTCCTCCACACCCAAGTAAGCAAAGGCATATGCTTGACAGTAGTGCTGTTCACCAAGAGTGGCTCGATTTGAGTGGCATTGTTATAGTATTGGGTGACCAAGACAATAATGAGGAAACAGAACCCAGATGATGTGAAGACAGTGATAAGCCTACAGACTGGCACTCCCCACCCTGCCAGCCACTGTGAACCACGTTGCAGATATAGTGACTTGGTGCAAGGAGTATGGATTTGCCTTGTGCATTTTTTGTTGCAAAGACTTCCACATGATCAATTAGTTCTAAATTCAGTGGAAGTATTGAACATGTAAATAGTATACAGGTATATACAGCTGCTCCCCGACTTACGACGGGGTTAGGGACCCAAATCCAGGTCGTAAGTCAAAAATGCTTAATACATTGAAAAACTAAAATGGGTCTCTTTCTTCTCAGCACCATAAAACTCTCACTTTTAAGCTTGCCAGCCATTTCAACGTGAATTACAAATGAAAACTTTGTCAGTACACAGTGCAATCACTAACGTTGGGACTCTAAAATCCTTAATTTGACAAAATTTTGGTACGACTGAGGCGGTCGTATGTCTGGGTGGTCGTAGGTCGATTATGTTGTAGGTCGAGTATGTCGTGAGTCAAGGAGTACCTGTACTTGAAAGTAGTGAAAAGAAAATAATTTCAAGTTTTTTGCTGCCTGAATATTCCTACTGTCCAGAATTTTACAGTCCTTTTGAGGAAAATAGAAATATTTTGTTTTGTAGTAGCTATAAGATAAAAATATGATATAACAGTTCCTTACAAGTAAGAATTGTGTGTTGCAAATAAGTGTCAACATTACTTCCTGCTCGCTGTGCACAGTAGTTTCAAACAATACATCTTCTGTTACTCCACACTGCTG